>CP139501.1:23841313-24441313 GCA_021014915.2 Artemisia tridentata subsp. tridentata | reverse complement strand
AATCCAACGGCAACCATACATTGATGAAATCCA
This sequence comes from Artemisia tridentata subsp. tridentata, assembly GCA_021014915.2. Lineage (NCBI taxonomy): Eukaryota > Viridiplantae > Streptophyta > Magnoliopsida > Asterales > Asteraceae > Artemisia > Artemisia tridentata. The sequence continues at coordinate 24,441,280 of CP139501.1, read as the reverse complement.
AAATTTTATAGACGGCCATTTCATATGCCCTCATGAAGCCTGTTGGAGGATTCTCAAATTTGAAATACATAGCAGAGAACCAGTTGTTCAAATACTTTCTGGGCACCTCGAAGACTTGCAGCATGTGTCCTTTAGAGACAGTGATGATTTGGAATGGGTTGTAAAACGGTCAGACAAAAAAATGACGACACTCACAGAATGGTTCACTTACAATATTGAAAATATAGACGGACGTCATCTAACTTACCTCGATTTCCCATCGGAATTTGTTTGGTATCCAGCCAGAAAATATTGGTCGAAAAGAAAAAATTGCAGATATTCTGTTGGCCGCCTCACATATGTACATCCAAGTTTAGGAGAGCTTTTCTATTTTAGAATGTTGCTGTGTCATCTGCGAGGGTGTAAAGGATTCACAGATGTTCGAACAGTCAATCGAATTGTATATCCTACATATCGAGCTGCATGCAATGCTCTTGGTTTGCTTGGTGATGACAAAGAATGGGATACAGCGCTTGAAGAGGCATGCATGTCAGCATCATCAGCAGAACTAATATTTCTTTTTGCTCAGGTTCTTACTCATTGTGACGTAACAAACCCTTTATATCTATAGAATAAGTATTGGCAGAAAATGGGAGATGATATTCCACGCATCATTTCAGAACATGTGCGGATTCCCAACTACTATGTCAATGATACTGAGTTACAAGGTTATATATTATACAAATAAGAAATATTACTAAGCAGTTGTGGTAAATCGGTACAAGACTACGGTTTGCAACCACTTCCAAAACACTTACTTGATCAATTAAATAATCGACTACTAATGGAAGAAAAGAATTATAACGGAGCACTATTAGCACAGGAGAGGGATGATTCAGTTCCTAAGTTGAATGCTGATCAAAGGGAAATCTACGAGCTAATTTTAAATGGTTACAAAACAAGTACGCAGGAATTGATATTTGTGTATGGCCATGGAGGAACAAGCAAAACTTTCCTGTGGAAAACTATTATAAGCAGCCTGCGATCTGAAGGTAAGACTGTCCTTGCAGTTGCTTCTTCTGGCATTGCTTCCCTCCTTCTTCCTTCAGGCCGAACCGCGCATTCAAGATTTAAATTGCCACTTGAATTGACCGATGAGTCATTATGCAAAGTTAAAAAAAAAATACTCACATAGGAAAGCTGTTAGCAGAAACAGATTTGATTATTTGGGATAAAGCACCTATGAATGACCGCCGGTGTTTTGAGACACTAGACAGAACTCTTAAAGACATACTAGATGTGGCCGATATTTTCTTTGGTAGCAAAACAGTCATTTTAGGTGGAGATTTCCGACAGACTTTACTAGTGAAAAAAGGTGCGCCAAAAATGGAAATAATAGCATCATCTATTGCAAGATCCCAACTTTGGCCTCATTTTAAGTTGATAACACTGAAAGAGAACATGCGGTTGTTTCGATCAGGTCTTAACCTAGAAGAATAGAGCTTGGCACATTCCTTCGCATCATGGCTTCTCGATATTGGTGATGGCAAAATCGGCGAACCTGATGAAGAAGACAGTAGAAATACAGCATGGGTTGAGATTCCAGAAAGATACTGCATATAAGATGATACAGAAGGTCTGGCTAACCTCATTGATTTCATCTATGACCAAAGCACACTTCAAACACCTTCAGCAGTTACCCTGCAAGAAAAAGCAATTGTCTGCCCAAAGAATGAGACCGCAGACATTATTAATGCGCAAGTTCTATCAATGGTTGAAGGCGATACTACAACTTACGCATGTCATGATATAGCTGTCCCAGTTAATAATAATGGAGCTGAAACAGAGATGCTGTATCCTGCTGAATATTTAAATACGTTTAAGCCATCAGGATTTCCACCGCACCAGCTGCAGCTTAAAATTGGCATACCAGTAATGCTTCTCAGAAATGTTAGCTTGGCAGGTGGTTTATGCAATGGAACACGCATGATAGTCACGCAACTGATGTCTAAACTTATTGAAGTACAAATCATCACAGGGACAAGAGTTGGCGAAAAAATTTTCATACATCGAATACCTTTAATCCACACAGATCAAAATCTCCCATTCCTTTTTAAACGAAACCAATTTCCAATTAAAGTTTGTTATGCCATGACAATCAATAAAAGTCAAGGCCAATCTCTTAACAAAATCGGGGTCTACCTTCCTGAACCTTTTTTTGGCCATGGGCAGTTGTATGTTGCTCTTTCTAGAGCTACATCTCCTCATGGATTAAAAGTCCTTATAAAACAACAGCAAGATCGAAAACCAAACAAAACCAAAAATAGAGTTTACAAAGACTTTTTGACAAAAATACAGGATGCGCATCCTTTTTCGGAACGCAGTTGCATCCTTTAATATCTAACTTTTTTTTTTCATAGATTTTCTTGCTTATTCCTTCTCTTAATTGAATACTTTTTGCAATAGATATTGAATAGCATCTTATTGTTATCTAAAAAAATATATATGCAACTGATTGAACAAATATTCGTCAACCAAGCCTTCGATGGTGATCAAAGGAATAATGGGGTGTTGAGATTACGCCAAGCTTGTTCTTAACCTGAAAATAAGAAATACAAAGACACTACGTTAAGTGATTGCGCAGGGGTTGGACCCTGCGAACCACCTCCGGCGTGCGAGTAAGTATGTGTGATGGTAATGTAGGTCGTAAATTTAGAGAGTGAGGTTCACTTGAAATTACTTACATTGTTCTTGGCCCGACTATGCTATTTATAGGGGAGAAATAGGACATATTGGGCGGTTGCACATAGATCGGAGATCATGGGGGCGTCCCATGGAAAGTGGTAACCGCTAGGGCTTTGTAGCCCACGATCTCTGTTTTGGCGGGAAGCCAAAGGATAGAGGAGACGTGGGTTTGACCAGGTCTGGATGATCCTTCGTGTTAGTCCCTTCGTCAAGAATACCCCGAAGGGCTTAGGGCTTCGATTGGCGGATTCCCTCATGGTAACCATTCGCAGGCGAATGGTTTTACGCCAATGAAACGTATTAGAAGGTTAACCTGGGCCTCCGAAGGGAGGGCTTTCTACAGGCTCGAAGGGGAGTCCTTCGACCCGTTAGGAGGGTACATCATCAAGCCCCCCAGTCGAAGGCGATATATACGTACGAGTATAAATTGCTTTCGACTCACAAAACCTTATACACTCTATCCCATTTATCACAAATTCGGACGAAATGAAGATAAGTGCTTTAAATAAATTCAAATGCAAGAAGCAGTATTCTATCCTTCTGATTTTAAAAAATAAAAAGGAATACGTCTAACTGAATTCCGCATTAAATGCAAACCATCATTATCCGGCCACTTGCAAACCCTTAATTGCTACTTCTTTGGTAATCGCAAAACGTCATTTCAAATTTAGCATCCATTTGAAATCCGCTTAGATAGTAAAGAAAGTGTACACGTGTTCGGTTATGATCAAAGATTTCATGAGTATTTAATCTTCGACATGTTAAACCCTAGAATACTTTTACCTCCGCCCAAAATATACACAACTCTGTGTCATTGTGCTTCCATTGGAATCTAAAAGGTAAAATTCAGCCATTTTCTTTGCTCTCCTTACTTTATTTATGAGTATGGCTGCAAAACGAATAATTAAAGAACAAACTTGTACCTTGTCGAAACAAGCATTGTCTGATTTTCTGAATGATTATCCCATACCCTTGGAATATAAAATCATGCTACCCAGTAAAAAGCAAAGTATTTTTGATGCTCCGAAAGGATTTGTAGGCTTATATGTGCATGCGTTTACGCAATCAAACTTTAGGATTCCCATCCACCCTCTTATTTTGGAGTTTTTGCAATATTACAAGGTGCACATTTCAAGGTTTAATCCCTTTGGTTTAGCCAAGTTGACAACTTATATTGTGATGTGCAAAGCGTATGGTTTTGAGCCTTCATTGACTGTGTTTAGAGGCTTTGCCAATCTCTACCCTGGTGGAGATTGGGTAACTATTGCAAAAAGGAGTGAGTATGATGTCCCACACTTATTGACTAAACCTTTTTCGAATATTCGAAATTGGAAAGGTCAATTTTTTTATATTGAGAGTACCATCATACCCCCCGAATATCCTGAGCTGTTGGCCGAAGGGAATAGGTTTGATGAAAAACGATACAATGACCCATTACCTTATGAGGTGAGAAGTGAACCTATGTATCAACGTCTTGCACGTCATCCAGTGGACGTACAAACGTTTCCTGAGCCCATCTTATTCATGGCTGGCATTGCTAGGAGTTGGGAAGGGTCTCCATTGCTTCCTGAAATTATTTGTGAAGGAGAAAGTATGTATAATTTCTATAACAGCACCAGAAATCCCATACCACTACTTCAGATTTGTTTCATACAACCAACTCCAATCGAGAATCCCAACACAAGATGCAACAGGAAGAATGCAATACCCAATCCTCACAGGTTGTGTTTTAACTCTTCAATTTCTTTAATCCAGCAGATTATACAAATTCTGATAGTTATTTAATCACAGATTACATTGGATGCTTAAGGTCCATTGGACAATTAAAACGTAAACAAGATGCGAGCTGTTGGGAATTAAATATTCAAGAAGATTAAATATCGGGTTCTGCTCAAGAAATACTCTTAAGTATCATTCTACTGCTAGAGCATTTGATTCTGCTGCTAGCGTTAAACATTCTACTGCTGAATGATTCTGCTGCTGGTGAAGAACTTTCTACTGCTAAGTGGATAACTATCGAAGTATTTTGCTGCTGAGTAGATAAGTATACAAAGATATTATGTGTATTAAAGTCAACAATACACGGTAGATAATATCTTTAGACAAAGTGTTCAGTTACAAGTTGTATATTCAGATACTTGTTGTATCTTAGTTACTGACACACATAAGATAAGTTTGCATGTGTTCGACTTGTCTTATCAACTTTGTAAAGATCTTTCTTGTGCTATAAAAGAAAGATCTTAGACTTAGATATTGTGTGTGAAATTGTATGTGCTTAATTCATATGCTTAGAACAACTAAACTAGAACAATATCACAAGTCATAGAAACATTAAGATTCAAGGTTTTGTAACCCTAGTGATAGTGAAGATCACTCGTATTATCTTGAATAATATTGAATCGTTTGGTGATAACTTTCTTTGTTCATTGTTCTATAACAAACATCACTGTTCCATTTCCATAACCAAATTACCTTCTAAGTGTGGTTAAGTAGATTCCGCATACTTAATCATATTAACTCAATATATTATATACAAAAATCAACAAAGTTCTAACACCCTCTCAAGTGTATCGAATCCTGTCAATTGGTATCAGATATATTGCTGAAATGATGGTGAGAGATCTTCCAAACAGGGGAGGAAAACACTCACAGGGGAGAAAATATTTTGGTACATGGTGAGAAATCTTCCAAGCTCAGGGGAGGAAGATTAACCAATAAGGAAAGGAAGTATGCTTAGAATTCAGGGGAGGAAAATGATCCATAGCAGATCAAGTTCAATCAAAAAAGACAAGAGCATACAAGATGATGAAGTTAGCTTTTTGTGAAGCTAAAATGTCTTATTATTCTGCAAATAATAAGAATGAGCATTCAGTTGATGGATGCTGGGAATAAGCTGTTTCAGCTGATGGATACAAGGAATAAGCTCTTCAAATGAAGATTCTGGAGTATTATATATATTCAGAAGGGATGAAGCATTCAAATGGAAAAAGTTCTATCTAGGTCATGCTAAGAGTAGATTAGCATCCAAGATACACAGCACCATTGCCTCTTATAATTCCTCCATCCAAGGAAATTGCACCATCTTTTATTTAGGGTATTGTTTGTTTTCAATTCAAAGAAAGATGATGTTATTGCTGAAAAAGATTCACAGAAAGTAGATGAGTTAGACAGAAAGATAGTTAATCTTGAAGAACAAAGAAAAGCTCAGATCAAGAATCTGACTATGAAATGTTTGCAAGATCCTCACAATCATGATTTAATTCAGAAGAAACATGTTGAAAAGGATTCACATGTTTAGGGGAGGATTGTTGAGAATTAAATATTCAAGAAGATTAAATATCGGGTTCTGCTCAAGAAATACTCATAAGTATCATTCTACTGCTAGAGCAGTTGATTCTGCTGCTAGCGTTAAACATTCTACTGCTGGTGAAGAACTTTCTACCGCTAAGTGGATAACTATCGAAGTATTCTACTGCTGAGTAGATAAGTATACAAAGATATTATGTGTATTAAAGTCAACAATACACAGTAGATAATATCTATAGACAAAGTGTTCAGTAACAAGTTGTATATTCAGATACTTGTTGTATCTTAGTTACTGACACACATAAGATATGTTTGCATGTGTTCGACTTGTCTTATCAACTTTGTAAAGATCTTTCTTGTGCTATAAAAGAAAGATCTTAGACCTAGATATTGTGTGTGAAATTGTATGTGCTTAATTCATATGCTTAGAACAACTAAACTAGAACAATATCACAAGTCATAGAAACATTAAGATTCAAGGTTTTGTAACCCTAGTGATAGTGAAGATCACTTTTATTATCTTGAATAATATTAAATCGTTTGGTGATAACTTTCTTTGTTCATTGTTCTATAACAAACATCACTGTTCCATTTCCATAACCAAATTACCTTCTAAGTGTGGTTAAGTAGATTCCGCATACTTAATCATATTAACTCAATATATCATATACACAAATCAACAAAGGTCTAACACCCTCTCAAGTGTATCGAATCTTGTCACGAGCCAAAATGAAACTGCATACAGAAAACTTGACATCGAGAATTTAAGGTATGTTAACTTGCAATAAAAAAGTTTTCTTAACAAACAAATAGTCAACGCATTTTTTAACTTTTCTAATAAATTGCTCATATTGGCAGCGGTGATGTGATAGAGTTCACCATGTGGGATGCCATGGCTGAAAAGTTTGAAGAAGCCAAACTTGAAACTATGGAACAGCCCATTATAATTGCAGTAAGCTCCTACCGTGTCACACGATTTAAAGGTAGTATATGAATACTGTAAAATGCCTTTTTCTACAACAATGAGATTACTAATGTATCTTTAAAAATTGTAATGGTAGATTATCAATTGACAGCAACATCGGCAACACACTTTTACCTAAACCCAAAGATCCCAGAAGCTGAAGAAGCAAGAGAACTGTATGACTCTTGAAACCTAAAATTATAATTTCTTTTATATTTACATAGGAATTTGTTAAAACATATTTGTTCTATCATTTTAAACTGAAATAGATACAAACAAAGATATCAAGCAACTCCACCATTGCGTCTTTGCAAAACCCCATATCAAGATACTGAAAAAAAAAATTCAGGAACAGGTTTCCTCTAAAGACGCTTTTAAAGCAAAATCCAGAAAGCTACAAGGTAAATTTCATACAACAAGTAACAAACATTGTTATATAATTTTATCTGCATCTAAGTATTTGTATCAACATTATTAGGCAGTCAGATTTACAGCTGAGGCAACAATTACCAGCATGAATATCAAAAAAGATTGGTTTTATGTATCTTGTAATAGCTGCCCTTTGAAAGCAAGAGAAGAAAATGGAACTTACCGGTGCTTAGATCATGGAAAACAAGAAAACCCATTCTATAGGTAGATGATACTTTCATTAAAGTTTACAAAACCTTAAATAACCAAAAAAAAAAAAAAAAAAAGAAGTTAAACGATGGTTTAACTTGCTTTATGATGCGCAAGTATAATTTCAAGGGTTTTATCACAGACCAATCTGCGACTGCTCCAATCACTTTCTTCACGCCAGCAGCAGATGATGTGACTGGATATTCATGCTCACAACTGATTACAATGCACAATGATGCAGATCCACAAGAAATACCTCCAGAGATCTTTGCCATTGAAGGTCAAAAAAATATTTTCCAGTTTCATTTTAATCAGACAGGTCGAACAGTTGAGTTCATTCTAGATCAAGTTTTTAACAAAAGAGTGACAAACCAAACAACATCTACAGTAACACAAGCAGACCCAATATGAACTACACACTAATCTAACAAATGGTAAATAATAAAAGTAAAGAGTAGAGTTGGAAAGATCAAACCGAGACAAAGGATTTATAGTGGTTCGGCTACGAAGCTCTTCTTCGCCTTACTCCACTCCCCGAGTACCACACTCGAGAGTTTCAAACACTATATCAACAACCTCCTTTCAGGCGGAGAAAACCGTACACGTCGCTTATCCTATTACTGACACTAAGCTAAATGTCGAGTGCTAATCTTAGCTAGCACCAATCTACCAAGGTCCACGTGACCAAACACACAAGCCCAATGGCTTCAAGAGATCACCAAGATCTCAACACGATCACAATGATCAACTCACTCTACTAACTCTATCCTAATGACCCTTGATCTTCTTGATCAATCACACAAGCCCAATGGCTTCAAGAGATGTTCACTATCTCTTATAAGATCACACTTGATCTTCACTCTCTCTCACAAAAGATAAATAAACGTGATGTATGCTATGATACAACAAGGTTGTAACAAGTGTTACAAAAACCTAACCACTACAACTCTTGTATCTTCTTGAAGATTTTGAGTTCTTCTCTTGCACTTGGAAGAGGAATGATAACACCTTGTATCTTCTTGGATACTTGTGTTCTTCTCTTGCTAATCAAGAGGAATGAAGAGGATCTCTTGGTGGATGATTGGATCACTCTTAAAACAAAAGAAACTAATCTAAATGATCAAAAAGAAAGAAAGGTGTGAGAGGTTTAAAACCAGAAAGTTTTCTGTGTGAAAGGGTGCCTAAAATCTGTGAAAGGGGTTGGTATTTATAGGCAAAGAAAATCTGAACATTACAGAAAAAATAGTACGGACGGCTCCACTAAACATGCCACGGCTCCACTAAATTTAGTGGAACCGTGGAGCCGTCCTAGACTAGGACGCTCCAAATTTTGTCTTTTCTGGTGAAAACTTATTTGGGGAAGGTTGGAGATGATTTTGGGGGGAAAAATAGCTGTTGTGATTTTCAAACATATTTTTCCATTAAAACATTTCTTAATATTTCAAAAATAATTTGTCATGTGTTATTTTTGAAAAAAATGTTTTGTCCCATTAAAATGTGAAGTCTCAAAACACAAATTCACTTCTTTGATCATTTGTCAAGTTGTAAATTTGTTCTAGAGTGATTTGCGTAGAAACGGGATCTTCCAATTAAAAACTTGTTTACGTTAATTTTAACGTAATGTGATTTCACATTTTGTCATCCTCAAAACGTGAAGTAATCGAAAGATATAAATAACGTTTTTAGAAACATTATTTGCATCAACAATCTCCCCCTTTTTGATGATGACAAAATATAAACTCATTTTAAGTTAAAATTAGTTTTAACAAGTTTTTAATGAGTTTACTCCCATTTCTCCCCCTTTTTGTCGAATCAAAAAGGTGACGACGGCTCCCCCTTGATGTGTACTCCCCCTCATTTGGAGAACACAAAGGAATCGAGCAATGGTTTGTGCTACAAGACAAGGTTAGACGACAAGTATACACTATTTAACAAGTAGCACATTTGACAAATATCCAACCACACACAAAAAAATAGCTAAGTAGCCAAAAAGAAAAGCCCATTTCATAAACATAAAATAAATGTCATACATAAGTATGACTACATCAAGAAAGCAAATTTAAAATAACATGAAGACACATAAACATCAATAGTAGTATGAGGCTTCAAGATTTGCTTCCAACTTCAAAAGGGTTCCTAAGCATTTATTGGGGGGACTAAACATAACCATGTTTAGTTTGGGCTATTGTGTGGTGGAGGTGGTGGAAGGATGATGGGTCCTATGGATGGTGTGAGGAGGTGTTCTAGGTATGAGAATGATGAGACGAAAAGTGTACCGCTTTTAGGGGGTCATTTAAGCCCTAATCCGCGATTATATGATCAAATATTGCCCTAAATCGTTTCTTTTCTCATTTTAGGTACTTGGGACGTGATTTCTGGAATATGAAGCATTTTGGAGCTTTTTGGACGTTTTTATGCTCAAGAATGAAGAAAACAAAAAGACCAAGAAAAGTCAGGATTTTACACCTGACGGCGTCAGGCTTTGGATGCTGACGCCGTCACTTGAAGATGAAAGTGGTGGAATTATACACGTGACGCGCCAGAAAGTTTTACATAGGAAGTCTGACGGCGTCACCCTTTAAGGTGATCAAGGCCGTCAAGTGTTAAGTTAAAGAGAGACGGGCCAGAGGATTTTTGAACATGACGGCGTCAGGATTTAACCTGACGACGTCAGATGTTATAGAGTGACGACGTCAGGAAGAAGGCTTACATGAGAAGGAACCTTAGTGAAACCGCCACAAGTTAATCAAGACAATCACAACTCGCGCGCGGAGTAGCTGTTACTGTTTTGGCCATAAAATCCTCATACGAACTCGGATTTAGGTGATTCAAAAGGCCACGCGATCGGGACGAAGAGATCTACAATTTGGTGAAAAATTGGTCGTGATGGCGTCACGTATAAGTCTGACGCCGTCAGATCGGGCCGACAGAAAACTGCCTATAAATATAACTTCACAACTTCATTATTTGTAAGCCCTAAACCCTAAGTCCGATTCTAGGGTTTAGGTAGGTGTTTTTCCAGCAACTTAGAGGGTTTCAATCACTTCATAAACATCAAATATTGGTTTGTTGATTTTAACTTAATTATGTCTTTCATTATTGTGGTTGTTTGCCCTTCATTGATCATGCTTTGCTAATTCACCTTGTGTCTACTTATGATTGTGTGAAACTTGTATATAATTAATTAGATCTTATTGATTCTTTGTTGATGTATGTGTCTATCGTCATCAATAAAAGTGTGACACTTCAATAGATCTAATTGGTTTAGCTTATAATTCTTGTTTCCTATTGTCTCTTGTTTGATTGGGTGATATCGATGTTAGGCTTAAGAAAACTGGCTAACCTCCTATACGGTAACTTGCTTGAACGTCTTAAGAAACATGAACCAATGCGTACTAGGTTAATTTGGTTGTATTTAATGCATGAGCGAATTCTAGTGATCCCATGTTAGGAGCTTCTTAGCCGGCTCGATATAGGAGTGAAGTAGGAGCTTATAGAGTTGGGGAAGTACGTACGCCACCCCACGAATGGTATTAAGGAATACAACCCGTCAATTAAAACAAGGTGTGACAATTCAATAGGTAGAATTGGATAGCTAGCAAGGAGTAATACATCATAGGTAGATATGCTTCACTTCCCTTGTAGAACCCTAGTTTACTTTCCTGCACATTAGTTTAATTAGTAGCTTTTGGGTTAGTTGATTAGCAACTAATTCCGCCCCTTTTTCCAAAACCAGAGATTTTTACTTGCTTTCCATAAAATATAAAAATACAAAAAGAATCATCCCTCACCTCTAGATCTAGTAGATAAATTTCAATCCTAACGAACACTATTCTTTGAGTTGAACGATCAATCCCCCGGTACTTGCCACTTCACTATACTACATCGGTCAGGTACACTGCCTGGTGGGGATTGCAAACTTCTCAAGATCCCTTGAGAGGTAAAACCTGTTGTAAGGTCGCAAAACCACGCATCAAGTTTTTGGCGCCGCAGCCCGGGGAGTAGTTATTGCTTAGGTTGAAATTTATTTTTATTAGGTCTACTCATTAGATTCCTATCTAGTGAGATTTTTATTTTCTTTTTATTAGCTTTCTAGTAGTCTATCTTTTCTTTATGTCTTTGTTCGTAAAAACCTTTCCATTGACTCTTCCGTTCACCAATATGGAGTACGCGAACCCACCATACTACCGACCACGAAATCCATTTGCCCCTAATGACATCTTGATGTTCAACCAATATCGAGATGAACCCATATATGATGCATGGACTCGTTTTAAAAACTTACTCCGAATAGTCCCTCATCATAGCTTTGATTTAGCATCCCTAACCCAAATCTTTTTCGATCGTGTCGACCGATATGACCAAATGTGCATTAACGATTTTGCCAATAGGGACCTTAGGGAATTAAATGCTGAAGAAGCATGGGATACCATTGAAGATTGTGCCCAATATTATTATAGAGTAGACAACCCAACAAACATTAGTATAAGTCAATTGACCACAAATTTCAAGGATCATGAAACAAGTTTGTTTGGGGATGAGGGTAGAGTTGAGCCACCTAGTTGCATGTCATGGTTAGGCACTACCATAATACAAGATGAACACATAGGTGATCTTGACACAAGGAATGATGAGGTAAGTAACATAAGCCTGCTAGATACCCCACAAGTCCTACCATCATTTGAGGCACCCACACCGCCCGTGACCTACCCGGAAGAAGTAGAAGAGACTTTAGGAATCCCGATGGAGGTAGAACCCTTGGACCAAGCACAACTAGAGGATATAGGTTTGAACACTTTTAGTGATGACCTTACTCTTAGTTCTAGGGAATTTCCTAGTGTTGATGAGCCGGAACCTCAACCTTTACACAACTTTTCATCCTTAGATTTACATCTAGGAGACAAAATAGGAACCGACCCACCCATAAACCAATATTATCCGGGTAGTTTTAGGATGAAGGAAGACATTCACTCACCCCCTTCACCTCACGTGGCATATTTCCACCCTAAGGGTGTGTATCGCTACTTCCACCCGCACTTAATCCTAAGTGTAGGGAAAACCTCCCCTATTTCCGTTAAATAAGGGTAGAGTCAGGCTCGTGACTCGAACAAAAACAAGCGCTTCTTGGGAGGCAACCCAAGCTTTATTTGTTTGTTTGTTTGTTTGTTTGATTTTATTTGTTTCCGTATGCAAGTTTAATTGTTATTGTTTGTGCTCATGTTTCAAAGTAAATTGTGAAAATGTTTTATTTTGTTTTTAACTTCGTCTTAACTACATATAAAGGAATTTTGCAAAAGATAAGTGTAAGGGAATCCAAATTTGTTTACAAGAACAAGATTGAACATGAATCACAACAATATTAAATGAGCATGCATACTAGTAATTGTTAGAGTCAAATGCTTGTATCGAGTCATAATGATGTTTTGCAGGATTTTCCAGGAAGTAAGGCATAAGTTTTTCCAGAAATTTTTCGGAAACTTAACATGAGATTTTTGCAGGAACATTCTGACGGCGTCAGGAGTTATAACCTGACGGCGTCAGGTACATAAATTCTGAAAAATTTTGCGAGTTTTGTTTATACAGGAGTCGTAAAAGTTTTTGTTAAATCTTTAGTTTTATAAACTCCAGGAAATCTGAAAATATTCATTCCACAAGCATTATATCTTTAATTGTTTTGTTTTTATTTCTAAGTCTGGAATTACATCTAGTTGTGGTTTCTCTTTGTTCTGTTTGATGCGTTGCTTTTTTGTGTTTGTTGATTACAGGTTATATTGGACAAGAAGATGATTATATTTCTGGAGTGAAGCTTTTCTATGTTCATTCTCTTGGAGGGAGATTTAACCATATTATCACATCATCCATACCGAGCGAATCAGGGGAGTATTAGTTTCTTCCATTCTCATTTATTTTTACTTTTACATCTTTTGTCTAGAACATTGGGGACAATGTTTGGATTAAGTGTAGGGAGGGTAAATTAGGATGCCTTAGAAACTACAACTTCGCTTGATTTTTGTTTTGTTTAATAGTGAATGTGTAATAAAGCCAAGAGAAATATTGGTTAGGGCAATTTTAGCACCAAATTTAAATTTTTTTACAACATATAGGAGTGAAACTTTGATTTTAATAAGCGTCTCATGGATAGGGAATTGTATGACTAGCACAAAAAAACCATACCACTCAAAAATTTCCTCCCCAAATATGTGAGGTTCGCCTTTAGATCTTTAGGAAAAAGCATTCATTGTTGGTGCTTATGAGTGTACCGGTAGTTTATAGATTCTAGAACTTGCGTTTGTGATGCATACCGAGACCGCTAGTGAGACTACATTCGTGTAGTTAGGATTGACTACATGATAAGAGGCATTAGGATTAACCCATTGTTTTACACCTGTGTTTTTGTTATAATTACTTTGGCTACATTGGTCAAGTAATTCTCCCACACCCTTTGCGTTGTACCCATTTTTGGTACACGATACCCCTAGTACACCCCTCAGAGCCTATCTTTTCGTTTCTGCCTTAGCCTACCTTGTATGCACTCATCTTTAGTGCATTATTGTGACAACATTTGTTTAAACCCTTAGTTAATTATCTAATTGATTACATGGTTGCTAAGTCGAGTCATATCCTTGTACATATTGTTTTGGGACGATTGGGACTTATGGGTAAAGTACTAGTGTAATGGAGTAATGGGGAAGAACATCATTTATTACCCCCATATGTACGTTAATATTTTAAAGTACTCCAAATGTTTCGATTATCTTGATTCGAGTCATTAGAATAATTTTATGTAAAGTATGTAAAAGTTCAAGTGTAGGGATGGTACAAAGAATCCCTAGTAATGTATTGTTTTTGATGGTAGGGCAAGAGTGTATGCACACAAAAAAAAAAAAAAAAAAAAAAAAAAAAAAAAAAAAAAAAAAAAAAAAAAAGAAAAAAAAAAAAAAAAAAAAAAAAAAAAAAAAAAAAAGCAAAAGCATACGGACTACCATCCGCCTCTATCTTTTATTTATGTTTTGTTTTGTTTTATGTTTATTAGTTCGTGATTAGTTTAAGTTGAGTCGAGTCTTGGCTTAGCAACGCCTCATTCTACATGTAATTGACCAAGATGATTGACTTGCCACCAGTAAAAATATCCCTTATCCAACAAACCGTGTTTTCCTTATCCCTACACCTAACATTACAACCCTTAAAAGACCTCTTTGATAGTTTATCCTAGGTGCTTACGCCAATGTGGTGGAGGTTTTGATCCTTTCCCAAGCCTATGGTAATCTATTTGCTATGACAGATAATGAGTGATATTTCTCCATTTTCATATATAAATTTATAACACCCGAGAGATGAGAGTATCCAAACACTTAATGTGAGGTGCTAGTGTATAATTTCCGTGCTTATTTTGACTAAGGTGGAACGATCATTTGTTGTAATTACTTTTATATTAATGTTAAATGACCCCTAACTTGTATTTTGATTGGTGGAAAAGCTCATTTGCTTGAGGACAAGCAAATCCCAAGTGTAGGGATATTTGATGAGACGAAAAGTGTACCGCTTTTAGGGGGTCATTTAAGCCCTAATCCGCGATTATATGATCAAATATTGCCCTAAATCGTTTCTTTTCTCATTTTAGGTACTTGGGACGTGATTTCTGGAATATGAAGCATTTTGGAGCTTTTTGGACGTTTTTATGCTCAAGAATGAAGAAAACAAAAAGACCAAGGAAAGTCAGGATTTTACACCTGACGGCGTCAGGCTTTGGATGCTGACGCCGTCACTTGAAGATGAAAGTGGTGGAATTATACACGTGACGCGCCAGAAAGTTTTACATAGGAAGTCTGACGGCGTCACCCTTTAAGGTGATCAAGGCCGTCAAGTGTTAAGTTAAAGAGAGACGGGCCAGAGGATTTTTGAACATGACGGCGTCAGGATTTAACCTGACGACGTCAGATGTTATAGAGTGACGACGTCAGGAAGAAGGCTTACATGAGAAGGAACCTTAGTGAAACCGCCACAAGTTAATCAAGACAATCACAACTCGCGCGCGGAGTAGCTGTTACTGTTTTGGCCATAAAATCCTCATACGAACTCGGATTTAGGTGATTCAAAAGGCCACGCGATCGGGACGAAGAGATCTACAATTTGGTGAAAAATTGGTCGTGACGGCGTCACGTATAAGTCTAACGCCGTCAGATCGGGCCGACAGAAAACTGCCTATAAATATAACTTCACAACTTCATTATTTGTAAGCCCTAAACCCTAAGTCCGATTCTAGGGTTTAGGTAGGTGTTTTTCCAGCAACTTAGAGGGTTTCAATCACTTCATAAACATCAAATATTGGTTTGTTGATTTTAACTTAATTATGTCTTTCATTATTGTGGTTGTTTGCCCTTCATTGATCATGCTTTGCTAATTCACCTTGTGTCTACTTATGATTGTGTGAAACTTGTATATAATTAATTAGATCTTATTGATTCTTTGTTGATGTATGTGTCTATCGTCATCAATAAAAGTGTGACACTTCAATAGATCTAATTGGTTTAGCTTATAATTCTTGTTTCCTATTGTCTCTTGTTTGATTGGGTGATATCGATGTTAGGCTTAAGAAAACTGGCTAACCTCCTATACGGTAACTTGCTTGAACGTCTTAAGAAACATGAACCAATGCGTACTAGGTTAATTTGGTTGTATTTAATGCATGAGCGAATTCTAGTGATCCCATGTTAGGAGCTTCTTAGCCGGCTCGATATAGGAGTGAAGTAGGAGCTTATAGAGTTGGGGAAGTACGTACGCCACCCCACGAATGGTATTAAGGAATACAACCCGTCAATTAAAACAAGGTGTGACAATTCAATAGGTAGAATTGGATAGCTAGCAAGGAGTAATACATCATAGGTAGATATGCTTCACTTCCCTTGTAGAACCCTAGTTTACTTTCCTGCACATTAGTTTAATTAGTAGCTTTTGGGTTAGTTGATTAGCAACTAATTCCGCCCCTTTTTCCAAAACCAGAGATTTTTACTTGCTTTCCATAAAATATAAAAATACAAAAAGAATCATCCCTCACCTCTAGATCTAGTAGATAAATTTCAATCCTAACGAACACTATTCTTTGAGTTGAACGATCAATCCCCCGGTACTTGCCACTTCACTATACTACATCGGTCAGGTACACTGCCTGGTGGGGATTGCAAACTTCTCAAGATCCCTTGAGAGGTAAAACCTGTTGTAAGGTCGCAAAACCACGCATCAGAGAACCTAAAGTTAAGCTCATCTCTAAGGTTCATTATGAGTTCAAGGTTGTGATGGCAACAAGCACAACTCAAGGTGTGTGAGTGAATGGGATAAAGGATGGGATAACCCATTAAGGGTTGAGGTGATGGTGATAGGGAAGGTGATGATGTGTTGCTCCCAAACTCAAAGGGAGTGTTTGGTGATAGGGTGAGGGTATGAGTTAGAGGTTGTGGTGATGGTGAAAATGATGAGGGTGATGTGTTAGTTCCCATTTCAAGGGAAGTTGATGGTGATGAGTTAAGTGCTAAGGCTAAAGGGTGAATGGGACTAGGTTGAGGTGAATGTGTGTTGGTTCTAGTAGTGGAGGATGAGGATGTAGGTTTGATAGAGGTTGCCTTGGATAGAGCTTGGGGTGTAGTGAAGGAAGATGATGATTTGGTAGAGGTTATGGGTGTGTGGGTTTCATCTTCATCATCCAAGGTGAGATCAATGAAGGCAATGTCATTGGTTATAGGTTTAGTTGATGATTGAGGTGTGTGAGTACTCTTGATCAATTGATCAACTAGAGTGGTTTGATTGGTTGGTTTAATGTTGAATCTAGGTTTCTTAAATACTCTTGATCCCATGATGGTTGTATGGTGAGTGTGAAAGTGTAAGGATGGGTGTAAGGATGACAATGCATGATGTTAGCTTAAATAGCCAAATCAAAAGCATGCAAAGTTGAAAAGGATGTTGGATTTGGGGATTTGGGTGTATGGGAATCAGGTAATGTTGGCAGATTTCCTGGAAAAAGAAGTCAAAAAGTGGAAGGAAATAGTGAAAATCGTCTTCCAGAGGCACGGTACCACTAAATGTACCACGGCACCACTAAATTTAGTGGAGCCGTCGCCTATTTAGTGGAGTCGTGGCCTCCATTTGACCTTCTTTCCAGGTCTGCTGGTTTTTAGGCAGCCTAAATGGGGAAATTTCTGGGGAATCCATTGGCTGCAAATCTCAAAGCCTCAAACCACTAAACACATAGAATTCCTAAAGCTAGTTTCAACTAGCAACTAACATGATCATGTGATCATCTATGTATTTAGGAAACTATTAAGCATGCATGAATTCAAGCAATTTTAACATCTAGTGTATGTAATAAAATTAGATAACATGCATGAACTAGGCAAGATTGATTAACATAAAGGTTAATTAACTAAGCACATTAACCATATGCAGGAACACCAAGAATTTGACCAATCTCGGAGACAGACAGGATGATATTTTGGTTTTGAATCCAAAAATCAAGAAATACATTACCATCATCATCAGTGAATGTACGGACTCGACTATAAAACTCGAGGACAAAACGAGGACAAATTTGACAGTTTATTTTGAATAGACAGTCAAAGTCAATAGTGGGAAAACATTCTTGGATATTATCCGAGAGAACAAAATGTGCATCGACCACACGACCTTCGTGTATATATCGATTTTGGACTTTTGCAAGATAAGCTTTTTGCTCATCTGGAATGGTTAGATTTTCTAATGTACGAAGAATATATGGTTTGGTATCTTGATAATCGTTTCGAGGCATTGTTACCCTCAAAAGAAATATAATTTTGTATGTTAACTTGTTGCATTTTAGTGATCCCATTTTGAATGTGTGTGTGTGCCTAAATGCAAACAATGTGGAGGTGCGGTAATCTCGACTCTAAAATGAAACCTATGAGATTACCCAAACGCTCCTAACTTCACTTTTGCTCAATCAAATATGTCGAACAATACATATTAATTATGTACTTCGACTCATATTTGAGAGTTCGCGTATGCATGCAAAAACGTTTTTAATTTGCATCACCAATGCATGAAAAAGATTTCATGATCCTAGACTTGTGAAGTTTTTTTTTTTTTTTTTTTTTTTTTTTTTTTTTTTTTTTTTTGAAAAATGATTGAATTGGGGTGTTTGGCAAACGCCTCAACATGGCACCAACAAGCTTTAAGTTTGAAAAGCTTTAATGCAAAATGTTCCAAATCCTATTTTAATAATCCTAAACATGATTCCACTACAAACAATCAATCATAATCCAATTTTAGTTATTAAATTCGGACTAGGTTTTGCAACATAAGTGGGTTTATGAAAATCCTAGGTTTAGGGAATCATGTGAATGCTACATTGTCTAATCCTAGTCTTAATTTCACAAAGGATTAACAAAATTCGAAAATCCCCAATTCAATTTTGAACTCAAGAACAAACCCTAGACTCAAATTGAAAGAAATTAAGCATTATTTACTTACAATTAGTGTTGTTGTGATTAGGATTTGTTGATTCCAATGCCTCAATCTTGATTAGCAAGAGCTTAATTTAATTTTAGTGTTTGGGTTTGGTTTTGACAGCAAGAGGAAGTGGTTTTGGGTTTGATTGAAGGGATGTGCAGAAGAAAAGAAAGAGTGGTGCGTTTTTCAGATGCACGGCACCACGGTTCCACTAAACATTAGTGGAGCCGTGTCTATTTAATGGAGCCGTGTATCTGATTGTGCCATTTTTCTTCTGTTTTGACTTTTGGCAGATTAATCTTACTTATTTAGTAAGACTTTTTGACACGAGGAAAAAGTTTATACCTAATAAACTTTTTGACGAAAACGATTAGACGGGATGACAAGGAATGACCTTAGTTTTTCCAAGGAAATTGACTAAGTTGTCATTGGATGAGGATTGACTTGTAATATTTCCCGTGAAATAATTAGAAGTCATGAGTCGTGTTTTGGTGGATGACTATAATATTTCCCATGAAATATTTAATTAGTCGGGGTACGAGACGTAAGGAATGACTTAACATTTCCCGTGAAATATTCAAAAAGTCATGTGACGAGTTGTGAGGGAATGACTTAGAACTTCTAGAGGAATTTCTAAAAGTCATGAGACGAGTTAGATAGATGACTTAAGAAGTCATGGGTGATTCGTAGAGGATGACTTCAATATTTCCCGTGAAATATTTGAGGAGTCATAGAAGGGATAAAACGTATATAAGATATGACGTGATCGGTCCTAAAGTGTATATATAAATAATATTAGACGGATACACGTGATACGCGGGAAATGACAAATCAACCCTTTAGGAAAAAGGTTAACTTACAAAACCCGTGAATACGATATGTGTGATACCGGGCAAGTGTTACCCGGGTCGTGTCCCAGCGAGGTTGGAATCGACAATCGTGTAAGGTTTGGAATTAGAGTGACTGATGATTGTAATATGGAATTATGTATCTTTTAATTCTAATTTAAGTATTGAGAAACAAATTCTCAAAAGAAAATTAAGATTAAATAAATTATATTACAAACGCGAAACGGGAATTATAAAAACGGGTTTAAAAACCAAAATCTCTAAAAATTAATCTTACAAGTCCCAAATTATTTTTCCTAAGTTCTATATGACAAAAGAAAATTTTAGAAAAAAGATTTATATTTTTCTGATTATTATTTTATTTAATACGAATTAAAAACTATTTTAAAAAGAAAAACACATAAAAAATATTAAAACTATTCCAAAAATTATGAAACTTTTTCTAAAATTACTCTAAGTCTTAACAGTCCTAGGAAAAATAAAATGAAGGTACCAGCTTATTCTAATAAGCTGATAATAAGCTAAATAATTCGGATAAGCTAAAACTGAAAAGGTAATTAAGTATTAAATGTTGCAAATACTTCCCAGAGAAGTCCCAAGGGCAAACGGTAAGGTGTGTGTGTGGTGAGCTGGGTAGCTAGGGTTCGAATCCCAGCATGCACTTTTTGCTTTTTATTTTATTTTTGGATTTTATTGATTGAAACTGATTAAGCACCAACAAATAAGTAATTTTCACAAAAGCAACTTATTTTGAAAACCTCAAATAAGCCCAGAAATAAGCCAAGTTGGCTGATCAGTTGGCTATTAAAAGGAATAACCCAAGGCTTTTATCAAAATGGGCTGATAAGCTATATAATAAGCTAAAGGCAAAGTTGAAATAAGCTAAACAACTGATAATAAGCTAAAGTGAAAAATGAAAAAGCACAAGAACAGTCCAATAAGCACTTGATCACACAACAAATAAGCACAAAGTTCTAAGGTCTGCTGATCTACTCTTGGTGCAGGGCATATGCAGTCAACCAAGGCAAGTTCAAGCTTAATTTTAAGCACTTAGATCACCACTAAATATCACAAAGACTGATAATACTAAAAGTTGACCTAGCAAACTACTGAGAAATAAGGGATTAAGCTCAGATTAACACAATTTAAGCACTTAAATGGGATCTAGAAAAATCATGCAGACTGTATATATGGATTCCTTTTGTGCAGACCTGTGTAATGGTTCAAAACAACTCAACTCCAACTGAAATGAGTCCAACTCTTGAATATGCACCTTAACCACTATAAAGAACTCAAAGTTATCAGAAATGAGGACCAAATAAGCTCAAGCTTGTGAGAAGCTTATATGAGCAGTCCAATTTAAATGAGTGAGCTATTCTACTCAAAACATGGAAATCCTTCAAATAAGCTTATAAGCTCTTAAAAACAGCTTCTCCTAATTGATTTAAGCAAGATTAAAGTTGGGCTAATGGCAAATGAACAGTGATCAGCTAATTTGACCCATATTGACAGTTAAGCCAAACAATCCTTATTGAAGGACTGCTTTTGATTTCCAAAAGCAACAGCTATTTTTAAGCTTAGGTTTCTAAATATAATTGATTCAAAGACTTATTTAAACACTGATTAGTCATTATCAACTGGATATAAGCACTAAATAAGCACTACCTATATTTAAGCTATTTTTGGCTTTTTTAAGGTTTTGAAGAAAAATAATACAAAGGCTATCTTAAACTGATAAAACAGATAAAAGGCAATTCTAAACTAGCAATAAGCCGATAATTACCACAATAAGCTAAAATTAAGTTAAGGAACAGTAACTTAAGAAAATAGTGCAAAATATTGGAAAAAGCTTACAACTGAACCATGCTATGAAATAGTAGAATTAGATCAGAAACACATCTAGCTTGTCAATAACAAGCTAGAAACCCAATTCAGCTCTCCAGAACAGCTTATTTCACACAACTGCTAATTTTGAGCTTCTTTGACTTTCATTGACTTTTTTGATCTTTTCAAATTTAGAACAGCTAGAGACTATTATAAGCTTACAACAAGCTATGATAAGCTTGTATAAGTTTATAGTAAGGTAATGATGTTTGAGGGTGATTCTTAACACTAAAGAGCTTAATTCGGACTAAGAGAAAAACTTGAACTTCTATTAAACTTGAAACTGAGTACACAACTGAATTAAATTGGAACAATTAACTTAAAAAAATACTTGAATTAATAACTGGAATTTAAAATTGACAATACTTGAATAATTAAAATACAATACGATTAAGGAAAATTAACTACTTGCCATTATAGGCTACAATGTCTCCAATTTATACTAAAACTAAGTGGGATATCTCTTCTCTTCATCTCTGACCACTTCTGAACCCTTGGATTAGCTTGAATTGATCTCAGCCTTCAAAACGGATTTTGGCGCCAAAACAGTGATAATGGGAAAATCCAATTGACTGATTGCGTGTAATGGGGAAGAAGCATTAAATGCATCTTGGTTTGTTAGGAAGTGTATTGAGGAAGCTTGGAGTGGTGGTGGATTTGTCAGAGATAGGGGGTGGGGGTGGTATGGTTTTGGCGGGCATGGTTTTGGGAAGAAGGATTTGACCAGGTCAACCTGGTTTTAACTAAAGGGAAGAAATAAGGCCGGGTCATGTATTTGGGGATTGGGCTGGGTTTATAACTGGTTTTATTATTTAGGATAGAATTGGACTGGGTTTATTTTTAGGATTAACTTTAGATAAGATTTAACTTTAGGGACTAAAGTTGCCAATTCTGAAAATCCAAGGACCAAGGCTGCCAAAAGTGAAAATTAATTCCAAGGACTATTTGTGTCATTTTGGTATTTTTGGGGGTTGACTTTGACTTTGTCTTTGGCTTTTGTCTTCACTTGATCAATTGTACAATTGTTGTCGAGTCGATCCAAAAATATTCGTTTTCGCTCCGTTTTCAATCCTTTGTACCTGAAACACATAAAAACACAAACCAAGGATATCTGCAGTATAATTTGGGTGTTTTTTGTCATTTTTGTGTCTATTATGGGTATAAAATGATTAGTATTTACACACTCATCAATCCCCCACACTAAGCTATTGCTAGTCCCTAGCAATCCGATCATATAAAGTAATGAAATGATCAAAAGAATACCAAGCATACCCCGTTTTGAATTTTTTATACAATGCACGAAATATATAACATGCTTGATTTCCAAAAATGGTATCATGGAACGGGATTCACACAAAATGGGTGTCTCCAGGGAATTGTAATCGTCATCCTCTTTTTTATACTCCCAACTAAGCTTAAACTCAATGTGCAAATGCTTTTGTAAAATGCTAACACTACTTATATTAATAATCTATGTAAGCCGAAACTTAACTTTTCACTCCCACATATATTCAAGTTAGGTGATTGTGCTTGATTTTCAAATTTTTGATAACAAAAATCGACGTTTTTATAAAACTTTGACTAATACTAGTTAAAAGATAGATTTAAAATTCACAACAAGCAAGCTTCAAAATTTATTGCATTTTGCAATATCATTCCATTTTATTTTCTTTTCATTTTCTCTCTCTTTTTTTTTTTTTTTTTTTTTTTTGACTTTTGCAAAACAAACTAACGGAGTTTCACGGGAACCAAGATCTTACACCTTTCGGAATAAAGGATCCAAGGGCCGTTACAACGGAGAATTCCAAGACTCTAAACATTCCTGAAATGAGGATCCAAGGGTGTTAGACCAAGACCTCATACATTCCTGAATTAGAGGTCCAAGGGCCGGCGTAAGAGGGTAGCCAAGACCTAAACGCCTTCCGGAAATAAGAATCCAAGGGCCGATCATGAACCGTAGCCTTTTTAGCACATACATTTATTACTTAACTTTTACATTATTATGACAATGCTTGTTCCGAAGTTTAAATAAAGCTTTGAACTAGTATTTTTCAAAATCGTATAGAAAAATGATTTTGTGTGTTCAAATGTTTGAAAATAAGCACTTTTTAAGTCAGATTAGTTATCTCCTGGGAGGAAAAGCCATAGATTACTTGTATAAGCTCTAAAGAAAACCAACTATTCTGCGCTTAGCATTTTCATTTGCACATATCGTAAAACCTTAGTCTAATTGTTAAGGAAGCAGCCAGATCAACACTCTGGCAGAGTCGGGATTCCCTTTGTTCTAACCTAATCAAGACTAAACACTTCTTTTTTATTGCAATTTCTTATCTAAAAACGAAAAAAATTTAAAATTTTTGGCCAAAACGGGGGTACTAGGGCACTAGAAGGTACATATGTGACAAAAATTGCGAGAATTCCCCCCCCCCAACACTTAGAATTGAATATTGCCCTCAATATTCAAAGTACCGGCTATTATGCCGAGACTTAGAACGTAAAAAGGTAATACTAATAGCCAAGTGTGTGAAAGAAATCTCATTTTTCACAAACAGGATTAAAAAGATATCCCTAGATAATCGTTAGCAACAAGATCGGATATTGGGCGGCTGGATTGAAAACAGGCGCATCAATCATCACGATCTAAGGGAAACCTGCAAACACGAGCAAACAACATACAAACAGAGCACAGTAGAGGAATCCCCCCACACTTAGTGTCAGAAAATAGAAAGAAGTCAGAAACATGGGTAGTCACCCATGTGGTGCTAATGTTTTTGTTAACCGAGTCACTAGCTTGACTCGACCCCGAATTCATTGGTCCATGGGGAAAGTTTGGAGATCCGGGACAACCATGGGTGGTATGTCCCCTCCAAAGTAATGCTTCAACCTATGACCATTCACCTTGAAGTTTGGTCCATCGGTTTGAGATAACTCGATGGTGTCATAAGGAAAAACTTGAGCAACGGTGAATGGTCCAGACCAACGGGTTTTTAACTTGCCCGAGAAAATCTTTAATCGAGAATTGAAGAGGAGGACTCGATCACCAACGTTGAAAACGCGGTTTTTGATTTTGGAGTCATGAATCCTCTTCGTCTTCTCTTTGTAGATTAAAGAGTTCTCGTAGGCTTGATCCCTAAGCTCGCTTAATTCATTCATTTGAAGCTTTCGGTGATCACCCGCGATTTTGAGGTCAAAATTTGCAAGTTTTAAGGCCCAATAGGCTTTATGTTCGAGCTCAATGGGCAGATGGCATGCTTTTCTGTACACTAGCTTGTAAGGAGTACACCCAATGGGTGTTTTGTATGCTGTACGGAAAGCCCATAAAGCATCATCTAATTTATCGGCCCATGAGGCCCAATTTTCGCCAACAGTTCTCTTCAAGATACGTTTCAATCCACGATTGGAAACCTCGACTTGACCGCTTGTTTGCGGGTGATACGCGGTAGAAAGACGGTGAGTGATACCGTACTTAAGCATGACCTTTGCAAATTGGTCATTTCAAAAGTGCGTACCGCGATCACTAATGATAGCACGGGGAGTTCCAAACCGAGCAAAGAGAGATTTCAAAATTTTACAAACTACTCGGGCGTCGTTGGTGGGGAGTGCTTTCGCTTCAACCCATTTAGACAAGTAATCGACGGCCACGAGGATATATTTGTTCCCTCGCGAAGACGGGAATGGCCCCATAAAATCGATGCCCCATACGTCAAAGATCTCGCAGACTTGAATTGCATTTTGTGGCATTTCGTCTTTTTGCGAGGTTTTTCCTTAACGTTGGCAAGAGTCACATGACTTTACCAAGTCGTGGGCATCACGGTAGATAGTTGGCCAAAAGAAACCGGAATCAAAGACTTTTTTGGCGGTGTAGTTCGGGCCATGATGTCCCCCGGTGGGTCCATTGTGGCAAGCCTTAAGAATATCAACGGCTTCTTGGCCGTGAACACACCGCCGGATGACTTGATCCGCACACACTTTGAACAAGTAGGGGTCATCCCAAAAGTAATGCTTAACATCTTTGAAGAATTTCTTCTTTTGTTGGGACGACATCCCTTTCACAACAAAATTCCCCGCATGGTAATTTGCAAAGTCGGCAAACCATAGGGTACTTGGATCATCCTTTAATGAAACCATCCTAAGTGTCTCGAGAGGAAATGTTTCGGTAATTTCCTTTTTCTCGAGAACACCTTGATGAGGGTTCTCTAATCTGGACAAATGATCGGCGGCGAGATTCTCTGCTCCTTTTTTATAACGAATTATAACATCAAATTCTTGGAGCAGGAGAATCCACCGAAGCAATCTCGGCTTAGCATCTTTCTTAGCAAGGAGATATTTTAGAGCCGAATGATCCGTATACACTATGGTCTTTGATAAGACAAGATATGGTCTAAATTTCTCAAAAGCATAGACAACAGCCAACAACTCTTTCTCAGTAGTGGTGTAATGAGATTGAGCATCGGTCATCGTCTTGCTAGCATAGTGTATCGGCTGAAAGTACTTAGATTTTCGTTGCCCCAGGACTGCCCCAATAGCATAATCACTCGCATCGCACATGAGCTCGAATGGCAAGTCCCAATCGGGGGCAACTAAGATCGGTGCTTCAGTTAGCTTCTTTTTAAGAATTCCGAATGCTTCAATGCATTCGGGAGAGAAGAAGAATGGAGCATCTTTTTCAAGAAGATGGGTCAGAGGCAGGGCGATTTGAGAAAAATCTTGAATAAATCGACGGTAGAAACCCGGCATGACCAAGGAAACTTCGAATTCCTTTGGCGGTGGTGGGATGAGGTAGCTTAGCGATAACATCGAATTTAGCTTGATCTACCTCAATCCCGGCACTGGAAATCTTATGGCCGAGGATAATGCCCTCTTTGACCATGAAGTGGTACTTCTCCCAATTTAGAACAAGATTGGTGTCTTCACACCGTTTTAACATTTTGTCTAAATGGGAGAGGCACGATGAGAAAGAATTTTCATAAACCGAAAAATCATCCATAAACACTTCCATTGTTTTCTCGATCATGTCATGGAAGATGGCTATCATGCACCTTTGGAATGTGCCCGGAGCGTTGCATAAACCGAAAGGCATACGTCGGTAGACAAATGTACCATAAGGGCAAGTGAATGTGGTCTTTTCCTGATCTTGTGGATCAATCAGGATTTGGAAATACCCGGAAAAGCCATCGAGAAAACAATAGAACTCATTTCACGCTAAACGTTCAAGCATTTGATCCATAAAAGGAAGCGGAAAATGGTCTTTTCGGGTAGCATCATTGAGTTTTCGATAGTCAATGCACACTCTCCATCCAGTGACGAGACGTGTGGGAATCAACTCATTCTCTTCGTTTTCAATGACGGTCATACCCCCTTTTTGGGAACACAATGGACGGGACTAACCCACGGGCTATCGGAGATAGGGTAAATCATTCCGGCATCAAGAAGTTTAAGAACTTCATTCTTGATAACCTCGTGAATTTTTGGGTTTACCCTTCTTTGTTGTTGCACGGTGGGTTTGAAATAATCCTCCATTAAGATCTTATGAGTACAGAATCTAGGGTCAATACCCTTTATGTCAGAGAGCTGCCAAGCGATGGCACTCTTGTGCTTTTTGAGCACATCAAGAAGTTGGGTCTTCTCCTCATTTTTAAGATCTTTAGAAATAATGACATGAAATTTGTCGTTATCTTCTAAGAAAGCGTATTCCAGATGAGGAGGTAAATCCTTGAGCTCGAGCTCCGGAGGATTAGAAGGCTTAATCTCTTTGTTTTCTTCATGTTTAAGTTCCTTCGGAGGGAGAGAAGGTGACGGATCTTCATTCAATAATTTTTCAAGCAAAAGAATATCTCCCTCCGGATCAAGATAAGAATCATCAACTTCCGGTGAAGTTGGTGTTTCAATAGCAAGAAAGTCCTCGACCTCTTCCAAGAAGAAATCACCTCCCTCAAACGGAGTGAGAGAAGGGGAAGAGTCGGAAAGAATAGGTTGAGAAGAAGGAGTGGGATTACCACTCGAAGAATTATTGGAGAATCCAAGAACTTCTTGAGAATACTCCTCCGAAGCAATGTCAATAAAGTCAATTCGATTAACTGAATTAGAGTCGTGGTTGGAGGAGTATTTGAAAGTTCGATCAAGATTAAAGGTCACAGCCTCATTATCAACCCGAAGTGTTATTTCTTCACCATAAACATCAATCAAAGCACGCCCGGTCCTTAAAAAGGATCTCCCGAGAATGAGAGGTACTCGGGGATCGCATTCGAAATCCACAACTACAAAATCGGCGGGGAAATGAAACTTTCCTACTTTGACAAAAACGTCTTCAGGAACGCCTTTAGGAATAGTAACAGTGCGGTCCGCCAATTCAAGAGTCATCCTTGTGGGAGTAAGTTCCGGGAGTGAAAGCTTTTTCCAGACGGAAAGAGGCATTAAATTGATGCTAGCACCGAGATCGGCCAAGGCGTAGCATTCAACCATTCCCGGGAAATCACATGGGATAAGAAATTTACCAGGGTCTCCTAATTTTTCTGGAAGTTTCTTAAGGAGTACAGCTGAGCAATTCTCATTTAAAGGGGTTTTTGTCAATTCAAACAATTTCTCCTTGTTGCTTAAAAGACTCTTGAATTGAGAAGCGAATTTCGGCATATACAGCAAGGCATCAGCAAAACTAATATCGAAGTGTAATTTCTGGAAAATTTCGAGAAATTTCATCATTTGGGCATTAGTTTTCTCATGGAGCCTTTGATTATTAAGCCTTGAAGGATATGGAATTGAAGGCTTAGGATTTGTCTTCGGAACTTCAGGTTCCGGAATTGGCGCCAAAATTTGATCCGTGCTAAAGTGTATATATAAATAATATCAGACGGATACACGTGATACGCGGGAAATGACAAATCAACCCTTTAGGAAAAACGTTAACTTACAAAACCCGTGAATACGATATATGTGATACCGGGCAAGTGTTACCCGGGTCGTGTCCCAGCGAGGTTGGAATCGACAATCGTGTAAGGTTTGGAATTAGAGTGACTGATGATTGTAATATGGAATTTTGTATTTTTTAATTCTAATTTAAGTAATGAGAAACAAATTCTCAAAAGAAAATTAAGATTAAATAAATTATATTACAAACGCGAAACGGGAATTATAAAAACGGGTTTAAAAACCAAAATCTCTAAAAATTAATCGTACAAGTCCCAAATTATTTTTCCTAAGTTCTATATGACAAAATAAAATTTTAGAAAAAAGATTTATATTTTTCTGATTATTATTTTATTTAATACGAATTAAAAACTATTTTAAAAAGAAAAACACATAAAAAATATTAAAACTATTCCAAAAATTATGAAACTTTTTCTAAAATTACTTTAAGTCTTAACAGTCCTAGGAAAAATAAAATGAATGTACCAGCCTATTCTAATAAGCTGATAATAAGCTAAATAATTCGGATAAGCTAAAACTGAAAAGGTAATTAAGTATTAAATGTTGCAAATACTTCCCAGAGAAGTCCCAAGGGCAAACGGTAAGGTGTGTGTGTGGTGAGCTAGGTGGCCAGGGTTCGAATCCCAGCATGCACTTTTTGCTTTTTATTTTATTTTTGGATTTTATTGATTGAAACTGATTAAGCACCAACAAATAAGCAATTTTCACAAAAGCAACTTATTTTGAAAACCTCAAATAAGCCCAGAAATAAGCCAAGTTGGCTGATCAGTTGGCTATTAAGAGGAATAGCCCAAGGCTTTTATCAAAATGGGCTGATAAGCTATATAATAAGCTAAAGGCAAAGTTGAAATAAGCTAAACAACTGATAATAAGCTAAAATGAAAAATGAAAAAGCACAAGAACAGTCCAATAAGCACTTGATCACACAACAAATAAGCACAAAGTTCTAAGGTCTGCTGATCTACTCTTGGTGCAGGGCATATGCAGTCAACCAAGGCAAGTTCAAGCTTAATTTTAAGCACTTAGATCACCACTAAATATCACAAAGACTGATAATACTAAAAGTTGACCTAGCAAACTACTGAGAAACAAGGGATTAAGCTCAGATTAACAAAATTTAAGCACTTAAATGGGATCTAGAAAAATCATGCAGACTGTATATATGGATTCCTTTTGTGCAGACCTGTGTAATGGTTCAAAATAACTCAACTCCAACTGAAATGAGTCCAGCTCTTGAATATGCACCTTAACCACTATAAAGAACTCAAAGTTATCAGAAATGAGGACCAAATAAGCTCAAGCTTGTGAGAAGCTTATATGAGCAGTCCAATTTAAATGAGTGAGCTATTGTACTCAAAACATGGAAATCCTTCAAATAAGCTTATAAGCTCTTAAAAACAGCTTCTCCTAATTGATTTAAGCAAGATTAAAGTTGGGCTAATGGAAAATGAACAGTGATCAGCTAATTTGACCCATATTGACAGTTAAGCCAAACAGTCCTTATTGAAGGACTGCTTTTGATTTCCAAAAGCAACAGCTATTTTTAAGCTTAGGTTTCTAAATATAACTGATTCAAAGACTTATTTAAACACTGATTAGTCATTATCAACTGGATATAAGCACTAAATAAGCACTACCTATGTTTAAGCTATTTTTGGCTTTTTTAAGGTTTTGAAGAAAAATAATACAAAGGCTATCTTAAACTGATAAAACAGATAAAAGGCAATTCTAAACTAGCAATAAGCAGATAATTACCACAATAAGCTAAAATTAAGTTAAGGAACAGTGACTTAAGAAAATAGTGAAAAATATTGGAAAAAGCTTACAACTGAACCATGTTATGAAACAGTGGAATTAGATCAGAAACACACCTAGCTTGTCAATAACAAGCTAGAAACCCAATTCAGCTCTCCAGAACAGCTTATTTCACACAACTACTTATTTTGAGCTTCTTTGACTTTCATTGACTTTTTTAATCTTTTCAAATTTAGAACAGCTAGAGACTATTATAAGCTTACAACAAGCTATGATAAGCTTGTATAAGTTTATAGTAAGGTAATGATGTTTGAGGGTGATTCTTAATACTAAAGAGCTTAATTCGGATTAAGAGAAAAACTTGTACTTCTATTAAACTTGAAACTGAGTACACAACTGAATTAAATTGGAACAATTAACTTAAAAAATACTTGAATTAATAACTGGAATTTAAAATTGACAATACTTGAATAATTAAAATAAAATACGATTAAGGAAAATTAACTACTTGCCATTATAGGCTACAATGTCTCCTATTTATACTAAAACTAAGTGGGATATCTCTTCTCTTCATCTCTGACCACTTCTGAACCCTTGGATTAGCTTGAATTGATCTCAGCCTTCAAAACGGATTTTGGCGCCAAAACAGTGATAATAGGAAAATCCAATTGACTGATAGCGTGTGATGGGGAAGAAGCATTAAATGCATCTTGGTTTGTTAGGAAGTGTATTGAGGAAGCTTGGAGTGGTGGTGGATTTGTCAGAGATAGGGGGTGGTGGTGGTATGGTTTTGGCGGGCATGGTTTTGGGAAGATGGATTTGACCAGGTCAACCTGGTTTTAACTAAAAGGAAGAAATAAGGCCGGGTCATGTATTTGGGGATTGGGCTTGGGTTTAAATATGGTGAGTGGGCTGGGTTTATAACTGGGTTTATTATTTAGGATAGAATTGGACTGGGTTTATTTTTAGGATTAACTTTAGATAAGATTTAACTTTAGGGACTAAAGTTGCCAATTCTGAAAATCCAAGGAGCAAGGCTGCCAAAAGTGAAAATTACCATTTGTGTCATTTTGGTATTTTTGGGGGTTGACTTTGACTTTGTCTTTGACTTTTGTCTTTGGCTTTTGTCTTCACTTGATCAATTGTACAATTGTTGTCGAGTCGATCCAAAAATATTCGTTTTCGCTCCGTTTTCAATCCTTTGTACCTGAAACACATAAAAACACAAACCAAGGATATCTGCAGCATAATTTGGGTGTTTTTGGTTATTTTTGTGTCTATTATGGGTATAAAATGATGAGTATTTACACACTCATCATGACGCAAGGGATGACTTTAATATTTCCATCGAAATATTGAAATAGTCATAAGCGGGATGAGAGGAATGACTTAAGAGTCATGAGGCGATGTGAGTGAAATGACAAATGAGTCATAGAACAAGACGTGAGAAATGACGTTAATATTTCAAGTGAATTATTAAGAGGTCATGAGGAGAGAGGTGGACGATGACTTTAATAATTCAGAAGAATTATCTAAATAGTCATGAGTGGGGTGACGAGAACGTATTGGTTGGAGTATTGATGATGTTGTCATTCAAGAGATGGAGGAGATGACGTACTTCGACGAGCTTCGTTCATGAGAAAACTACAGGGTTCCCGGTCAAGTCTAATGGCATCTTGACTGCTACTCATCATAGGGGGTTGTCTCATCTATAGTGTTTGTCGTCATGCCTTTCCGGCACTTACGTACTCGGCTTCGGTCGTGGAGACAATAAGAGTAGTTTGTTTCTTGGGGAACCAAGATGTTTGTTAATCAACCTATGAAGGTACAAACATTACTCTCTATGTTTCAATCCACATTTACTCTCTCATTATATGAGATGGTATAGAAACATTTTCTACATCAATCTCCTTGAGATATCGCAATCTCAAGTGTGTAGTACCTTTGATGTATCGGATGATACATCAAACACTTTGATGTAAGAAGTCTTGGGGCACTTCTTACAAGTGGGCACAAAGCCAAACACTATTCATGATAATGGACCTACTTGCCGTTAGGTAAACTACTTAACCTATTATGCCCCTAACCTAGTTATATCCACGCACTCACCTTCTTCGTCTCTTGTGAGTTTCGTTTTTGCGGATATGGGCGTCAGTGTCAATTAAGACTATTACTTAAACTATGTATCTCATACATATAGTATACATAAGTTTAAAGGGATACTTAATTTAGGTAAGATTACTTATGTGCAAGGAAGGAAACTTGATTCACTCATCAATGCTTAATTCAAACTTGTCACGCATGATCTTCAAGCGATCATCGAACATTTCTGGACAAGTTGAGTTTGACATGATGAGATGTGAATAAAGTTTCTGTGTTATAGTGCCTACCATGTTAGATTCTAACTACACTATTTCATGCCAAACATTACTACTAACAAAGGGTGTTTTAAGAAAGCGTACCTGTGCCTGAGGTGTTGCTCTAAAAACTAGAGGATTGGTATGTGCTTAAACACATACTTTTATTTGACCAAAACCGGGCCCAAATAGACCAAAAACTAACCATAAATGCCAAAGATATTGTGTTTTTATGTTTGTTTCTATGCAGGTACGGATATCATGAAAAAGGGACAAAATCAAGCAAAATCCGAGAAAATGAGCACGAGACGTGGAAAAGAGATTTATAGAGCCGAAGCCGGGAAAATTTCGACAAAGATAATATTTTTTGAAGAATGGCCCTTGGATTATTTAATATTGGCACAAATGGTCCCTGGATTAACTTTGATGATGTGGCAGATTTGGTCCCTGAACTTTACATGATTTACACCTTTAATCCCTTTTATCCTAAAACATTTAAATTGTATTTATCCTAAACCTACTAAAATACTATACAACCGGATCCAAAGTCATCACTAAACTAAACCCAAAAATAAACAAACCCAAAAGCCCACCTAAACAAAACCCAAAAACCCACCTAAACAATACCCAAGCCCACACCCTTAACCTTTACAACCCGACCCAATCCCAACTATAACTAAACACGGGGTAAATGAGATGGTCAAAATCCCCAATCTTCGGTCAAAATACCTAATCCCTAAACCAACACAATACTCCTTCATCTTCTTCACCCCTAAATTACCGCCCACTTAAACCTAATCCTTCCGCTAACCTCCCCATCACTTTCACCACCACTACAAGCCAAACCACCCACATGACCTTGTCTTCGGTCCCCTCCCCTCCACCTCATCAATCCGAGGGCTACCAAAGAAGATCAACGGTTCAAGATTAAAGAAGTGGTGAGCACGTATGATCCAAGGGCCATTAAAGAAGCACAACAACCGCAAGAGGGAACACTCTCACACAACAAGCACACTCGATTCTAGGGTTTTTATAAATTTTTAGTATAAATAGGAGTAGCAGCCGAGTCTTTTTTTTTTTTTTTTTTTTAGGTTTATTTTTAGCTATTAGTTTAAGGTAATTTGTAATTTTTATTTCGGTTGTAACTTTACTCTTTATTTTAATATAAGTCGATTTTTATTGTTTAGCTTACTGCTTCATTTCTGCTTATTCAATTCGTGTTACTGCTTGTTTTGATTTTTATTGTTTTGATAATTCGTGTTACTGCTTGTTTTGATAATTCGTGTTACTGCTTGTTTATTTTATTTTATTTTTAGCGTATCTTGTTTCTTTTTTTTTTCCTGCTTGTTTGAAGTTTGATGTGGTTAGTTAGGATAGGATAGTTAGGTTAAGCTTATTACTGCTCTTGTTTTCTTTTTCTGATCTTAGTTGCTTATTGAATTTTGTGGTGATTAAGTAGAAGTAATTTTGTTGTTGTCAAAGAAAAAAAAAATCAAATAGCAGATTTTGTGTTTATCATAGTTGGGTTTAGATTTGTTTGTGTTTATTGTTTTGTGTTTAGGTCTTGGATCCGTATTATTTTGTGTTTGGGTTTAGATTTTGTGTTTGTCATAGTTGGGTTTAGATTTGTTTATTTGAGTTTTTAAAAGAAAAACAAAGAGAAAAAAAAATAGCAAAACTGCTACACCTGGGACTCGAACCCAGGGCAGCAGCAACACAACACACAACCCAAACCAATATGCTATAGCCTTTTATCTGTTAAACTTTTCTTCTTTTTTTCTTTTAAACAATTTTTTTGTTTTAAGCTTATATAAGCTGTTTGGCCTTTAACAGCTTATGGACTAAAGGCTTTTCAACATTTTCATTTTTCTTAGCTTTTTATCAACTTAAAGTATTTTAGATAAAAATTTCAGAATCTTCTTTTTCCATTTAGTATTTTTAATCAATTATTTTCTTTTAAATAGTTTTTAATTTATAAAAAATTATAAAAAAGTCAAAAAAATATTTTTCTTTTTTCCAAAATTTTCTTTTTATATTTAGAGTTTAGGAAAATTATTTTTATAAATTTAGGGTTTAGAATTTAGAAATTTACTTTTATTTACGTTTTTTTAAAAATTCGTAACGTACGTTTTTAATTTAAATTTTCGTTTTAGATTTCGTATGCTTAGATTATTTGTACTCGTAGCTTTATTAGTTGTTTTTATTTGATATTCGATCATTCGTAGTGTAAAAAATCAAAATCTCTCACTTTTTATCACATTCACAACACGTATCACGTTCCGAAAACACGAAATTCCATTCACACCTTCACGGGAAAACGAACTCTCGGGTCTTGCATATTTCCGTTGCAATTCTCCTTCTTGGGATATAAATTGTTTGCTTGAAATCAATTTTTGGCGCCGCTACCGGGGAGGGTTAAAGTGAATTTGTGAATTTGTTTCTCGATTCGTGTTTTAAAGATCCTTCCCTCGGAAGTTATTTGCTTTTATAAAAAGAAAAAAAAAATACAAAAAGAAAATAAATATAAAACACTTTTCCTAAAGTGTTTTCAAAAATACAAAAATAATATAACCTCACTTTTTCTGAAAAGTGTTGTAAACCATTCCTAATTAAACAACAAAAGAGATCGTGAAGTTAAACGTTACTCGGATTATTTCTTTGCTACAACCTAATTACGGGGTTCTAGTTAGGCTTTGACATTAAATTGCAAGCCGAAAAGAGATCCATTCTTCTCTTACGCCACGCTGCGCGTAGTTTAGAAAGAAAAGAGTACGGTTGATCAACGATCACCAAAAAGAAGTTAATTTTAATTTTTCCATATAAAAACCCAAAAATATTTTCATTTTCAAATTTGGTTTTCTTTTTAAACCTTTGTTTGTTATTGGTGTATGCACACCCGTTCTTCTTCTCAACCTCTTCTTTCACCATTATCGAATCCCGAGAGGATTATTCGTCATAATAACCGTGTTCATTTCTCAACCGTTGAGGAAATGGCCGACGAACCAAACAATCAACCCCCGCCGATGGGTGGTGAAAATCACATGCCAGCTCCCGATCTCCGAACGATGGAGGAGCTGTGCCAACCCACAATACACGGATGTGGTGGCCCGATTGCCCCCGTCAATATTCAAGCCGCAGATTTTGGACTTAAGCATCATATGATCCAACAAGTCCAAAATTCTTGCCAATTTCACGGTTTGCTGGGTGACGATGCAAACAAGCATCTTGACAAATTTATTACCGTCACCCAAAGTATGAAACGCAATGGGGTCACCGATGACGCCCTTCGTCTTTATCTCTTCCCATATTCCTTGACGCATCATGCCACCGCTTGGTTTGATCGTCTTCCCAAGAACTCCATTCACACTTTTGATGAGATGGTTTCAAAGTTCTTGGCGAAATATTTCCCACCGTCAATGGTGACGAAACTAAGGAATGAAATTAGTAACTTCCGTCAGCTTCCCGATGAATCCTTATTTGAGGCATGGGAACGCTACAAGCTTTCGATTGATCGGTGTCCAAATCATAACATGTTATTAGTCACCATAATAGATACGTTCTATAATGGTCTAACATTGAGACACCGTGATACGATTAATGTTGCAGCCGGTGGAACCTTTATGAAAAGGCGACCCGAAGAGTGCTATGATCTCATTGAAAACATGACTACCCATCACAATTATTGGGATTCCTCAGCCGAGAGGAATGAGTCTACTAGATCTGGTACTACTACTTCCTCTTCTAACCCCGAGATAGCAGCTCTCTCTAAGCAGATGAATGATATGTCCACTGCTATCTTAAGAATACATCAAAGTTTGAATCAAAACAACAACAAAAATCAAGTCAATGTTGTTAATCATAGTTGTGAAACTTGCGGTGGTCCTCATCCGTATTTCGAGTGCCCAGCCTCCGGTGGCTACACTCAAGAGAACGTTTACGCTGCTACGGGATCCTTTAATCAGGGAGGTAACGGTTACCAACCCCAAGGAGACCGTAATTTGCTCAGCTACCGTTCTAACAACTCTCTCGGACCACCCGGTTTCACCCAAAATCAAGATCAGAATGTGCCAAACCGCAATATTCCATACAATCAAAATCGGGCTAATCAAGGGAATTTCAATCAAGGGCAAAATTTTCAAAATCAGGGAAATTTTCAAAATCAAAACCCAGGAAATTTTAATCAGGGAAATTTTCGAAACAACAACCAGGGTTTTAATCAAAACACCCGAGGGGCAAATCTCAACAATAATCAAAATCAAGGATTTGTGCAAAACCCATCGCCCTCGGAAGAGTTGTTGAAACAACTAGTTCTTCAAAGTCAAAATCAACTAAAATTTAACAAATCCCAAGAAGAAACAACTAGGTTTTTGATTAAGGAAATGACCGAGATGAAAAAATCTTTAAATGATCGACCCTCGGGCTCTGGAACTCTTCCAAGCAATACGATCGCTAACCCGAGGGGCGATGTTAAGGCGATCACTACAAGGAGTGGTGTATCATATGATGGACCCACGGCTCCAACTACCGATTCTTCTCTTCCTCCCAAGGTAGTTGCCCGTGAGACCGAGGCGACAAAGGACACGGAACTTCCTACTAATAACGGAAGGACCGAAGACGTCCAACCTCCGGTTGTCCAACCATCTAAGCAAAAGGTTGTGCTTGAGCCCGATGAAGCTCCCATAAAAGCAAAACTTCCTTATCCATCAAGAATGAATGATCAAAAGCTCCGCGATAAAGCTTCAAATCAAATGGAAAAATTCTACCAAATCCTCCAAGATTTGCATTTTGATATAAGCTTTGCGGATGCTTTACTTCTGATGCCTAAGTTTGCTTCCACACTCAAGGGTTTATTGATCAACAAAGAAAAATTATTTGAATTGGCAAAAACTCCTCTTAATGAAAACTGCTCAGCGGCAATTCTCAAAAAGCTTCCAGAAAAGCTTGGAGATCCCGGAAAATTTCTTATTCCTTGTGAATTTCCGGGAATGGTTGAATGCTGCGCCTTGGCCGATCTTGGTGCTAGTATTAACCTAATGCCGTTGTCCGTTTGGGAAAAACTTTCTCTGCCAAAACTTACCCCCACTTGCATGACCCTCGAGCTTGCAGACCGTTCCATAACCCTTCCTAAGGGTGTAGCCGAGGATATCTTTGTCAAGGTGGGGAAGTTCCATTTTCCCACCGATTTTGTGGTGGTTGATTTTGATGCTGACCCCCGGGTTCCTCTAATTCTCGGAAGATCATTCTTGAGGACTGGGCGGGCTTTGATTGATGTGTATGGAGAAGAAATAACCTTAAGAGTTGATAATGAGAAAGTAACGTTTAACATAAATCAAAACTCTAAACCGCTAACCGACAAATGCAATGTTGCTACGGTTAATCAAAAATCTGATCCCGTAATTACTCCCAAAAGAAGTGATTCGATTCTTTCCAGATTTACGGTTAAGAGTCTTTCTGAAAAACGTGCTGAGCTTAAGGCTATGAAAATTACACCCGGTTCTAGTAAATGGTTTGAAAAATGTTCCGCGGATGTAAAGAGTATTCTTGATGATGATGAATCAGACTCGGAGACCACAACGGAAGTGGTAGAAATTGCTAGCTCTAAGAGCACACCACTTGTCCCATCTCCGGAAACGGTTTATCGAATTAAGACTATTAATTCTATACCTCTCACTCCGAATTCTGAACCAAACGTTTCCGAGTCTTCCCATCCTTCTCCTCCGATTGAGGGAAGTGTTATCTCGAGGGAAGAGATCGAGGTGTTCTTTGATGATGCTCCAATTTCACCAGAAATTGTTGAGACCGATAGTGATCCGGGGGAAGATGTTTCGTTATTAAAAATGAAAGTTGATGAACCATTTTCCTTTCCCCCGGAAGATGTTAAGGAAAAGCCGTTAAATCCTTTGGAGCTCGAGCTCAAGGATGCTTTTCCCGAATATGAGAGTTTCATATTTGATGAAGAGAGTAGTGGCAATCCCACTTCTCATTTTGATTTCTCTATCCCGGCTTTTGAAGCCTTCTACTTTGATATTGATCATTCGGAGGAGACGAGTAGTGGCAGTACCACTTCTCATGCTCATATCTCTCCTCCCGAATATGATTCATTTCTCTTCGAATTGAATGATCTCTATCACGAGGAGTTCTCCGATGAACTCTCTCTTTTGTTATCTCCTCCGGAATATGATAAATTCTATTTTGATCTGGAGGAAGATACTAGTCTGGGGGAGGTGTCCCTTCTCATGAAGATTTTATCCCGACCCTCCCGCCCGAGATTCTTGACAAAACTTCTGCTGATGATGAAGAGTATTTCATGATAATTATCCAAATCTTTATGCTCTTCATCACATATGTTGTGGCTTCTCCCATCCTTCACTCCTTCGGGAGTGAGGATACCATCTTTGACCCCGGTATTACCATTTCTGGTTCTTCTTTCTAAAAAATACCGCGGGTATCTCATCGGAGTGGAACTTTCGTATGCTTCAGTGTTTATCCAAACATCTTGAACGAAAGTCCGATGGAGATTTCTTTTTCCACATGCTCCCCCAAGGATAAATAAATTCGGGGCGAGTCTAAGCTTTCCGACTCGATACTAAACTAGCGCTTCGTGGGAGGCACCCCATGCTTATCCATCTATTTTCTAATAAGTGACGTGAGGAGGGGTTTCCTCTTCCATTTGTTGTGTTTCATGGTTTTCTATGCTGTGTCCAGGATTGCCCGATTGATGAAGACTCTCGTGCTCATGGTTCTGCCTTCTCTCCACTCGAGTTTCATCATTCGTTCATCATCCGATATCCTTAATCTTATCGTTTTACGTTTATCTTTGGCATAATTAATAAACGGCCTTAGATTTATGTAGGAGAACCATTACCTTTAAGACATTGAGGACAATGTCTCGTTTTAGTCTGGGGGGGTAATCTTTCGATTTGATTTTTGCCTTGCATTTTTTCCGTTTTCTCTCGCAACCCCGTTTTTTCCTCAAAATTTGAAAAAATCCAAAAAAAAAATGAGAAAAATTTAAAAATTTTTGCAAAAATATAATAAATTTTGACATTTTTGTTGACTTTCCGCTGGTGAGAGTAGGAATAAAATTCTGACTTGACCGGGCGTGTTGAGCCCTAGCTTGTCCCCTTAACCATTTATAATCTATAAGCTCGTGCTAGTCTTTTACACAAGGAGCTATAAAATGCGAATTCTTTTCAAGAGTTTGCAAGTTCCCGTATTGACTTTATATATGCATGGCTTGATTATAAGGCTAAGCATTCGCGGATCTTATTATTTAA
Source organism: Artemisia tridentata subsp. tridentata (assembly GCA_021014915.2). Lineage (NCBI taxonomy): Eukaryota > Viridiplantae > Streptophyta > Magnoliopsida > Asterales > Asteraceae > Artemisia > Artemisia tridentata. The sequence goes on along the minus strand of CP139501.1, from coordinate 24,401,148 downwards.
GATTTTAAATTTGCGAAGAACGAGAAATGATAGAGTTTATTTAGAAGTTAGATTGCTAAACGTGGAGTAGTTGGTTCTCTTTAGAGCTCATCAAAATTACTTGTGGCCTTTTGCTCCCACAAAATTGTTTCACAATATATAACTGTAAGAATAATTAAAGATGTTAGGTTTTGCCGATGATTAGTTCTTAGTCTTCTTAAAAGAATTCTTGTTTTGAAAATTGGGTACACATCAAGGTTCCTTAATAAATAAGTTTAATAATAATAAGTTAAGTGCTCTAAGCTACGGATTCGAGATCGGGCCTTGGATCCTTATTTCCGGAAGGCGTTTAGGTCTTGGCTACCCTCTTGCACCGGCCCTTGGACCTCTAGTTCAGGAATGTGTGAGGTCTTGGTCTAACCACCTTGGATCCTCATTTCAGGAATGTCTAGAGTCTTGGAACTCTCCGTTGTAACGACCCTTGGATCCTTTATGCCGAAAAGTGTAAGGTCTTGGAATTAAACCGTGAAGGTCCGTCGTTTAGGGTACGCAAGTGAAAAAAAAAAGTTAGTAAAAAAAAAAAAAAAAAAAAAAGTGATGAAAGAAAAATAGAAAAAGTCAAAAATATAAATAAAAGCCTTGATGTGGACCTCATTTTCAAAGCAACGGTTCTCGAGAGAAGATTGAAAACTACTTAGCGTCTTAACGTAGCATCTTTATCGGCACTAAAACTTATCAAAACGAGAATATGAAGAAATTCATTTCTCACAAAAATAAAATAAATAGAGGAAATTAGGAAAAATGGGAGCAAGAGGTAATTACACAAGTAACTTTCATGGGTAGTGTTGGCATCTAACTTATAAATAGACAATGATTTCGTTTTTACGCTTAGTTTGGGGACTTGTGAAAAATCAGGAACGACGAATTTTATCCGTATGATCACTTCTTTATGAGTCGTGTTTCCTACTCGAAGAACCTGAAAGTTATCGTGAGATAATGATTGTCAACAAAGCCGTCACATGATTATGATAAAAAAATACAAAAATATAATAAAAAGGAAAATCGGGGAGTTTTTAGAACTTAAGATTTCTCAATCTCTTTTGAAAATTTTGCTACTTCTCAAGGTTAGTAAAAAGAGATTGGAAATTTTTGGTTTCAAAAACGTGTTTTTATAACATTGCGTGAGGACACGTCAATATCTTAGTCTGGGGGAATTTTGGTATGTGCTTAAACACATACTTTTATTTGACCAAAACCGGACCCAAATAGACCAAAAACTAACCATAAATGCCAAAGATATTGTGTTTTTGTGTTTGTTTCTATGCAGGTACGGATATCATGAAAAAGGGACAAAATCAAGCAAAATCCGAGAAAATGAGCACGAGACGTGGAAAAGAGATTTATAGAGCCGAAGCCGGGAAAATTTCGTCAAAGATAATATTTTTTGAAGAATGGCCCTTGGATTATTTAATATTGGCACAAATGGTCCCTGGATTAACTTTGATGATGTGGCAGATTTGGTCCCTGAACTTTACATGATTTACACCTTTAATCCCTTTTATCCTAAAACATTTAAATTGTATTTATCCTAAACCTACTAAAATACTATACAACCGGATCCAAAGTCATCACTAAACTAAACCCAAAAATAAACAAACCCAAAAGCCCACCTAAACAAAACCCAAAAACCCACCTAAACAATACCCAAGCCCACACCCTTAACCTTTACAACCCGACCCAATCCCAACTATAACTAAACACGGGGTAAATGAGATGGTCAAAATCCCCAATCTTCGGTCAAAATACCTAATCCCTAAACCAACACAATACTCCTTCATCTTCTTCACCCCTAAATTACCGCCCACTTAAACCTAATCCTTCCGCTAACCTCCCCATCACTTTCACCACCACTACAAGCCAAACCACCCACATGACCTTGTCTTCGGTCCCCTCCCCTCCACCTCATCAATCCGAGGGCTACCAAAGAAGATCAACGGTTCAAGATTAAAGAAGTGGTGAGCACGTATGATCCAAGGGCCATTAAAGAAGCACAACAACCGCAAGAGGGAACACTCTCACACAACAAGCACACTCGATTCTAGGGTTTTTATAAATTTTTAGTATAAATAGGAGTAGCAGCCGAGTCTTTTCTTTTTTTTTCTAGGTTTATTTTTAGCTATTAGTTTAAGGTAATTTGTAATTTTTATTTCGGTTGTAACTTTACTCTTTATTTTAATATAAGTCGATTTTTATTGTTTAGCTTACTGCTTCATTTCTGCTTATTCAATTCGTGTTACTGCTTGTTTTGATTTTTATTGTTTTGATAATTCGTGTTACTGCTTGTTTTGATAATTCGTGTTACTGCTTGTTTTTTTTTTTAGCTTATCTTGTTTCTTTTTTTTTTCCTGCTTGTTTGAAGTTTGATGTGGTTAGTTAGGATAGGATAGTTAGGTTAAGCTTATTACTGCTCTTGTTTTCTTTTTCTGATCTTAGTTGCTTATTGAATTTTGTGGTGATTAAGTAGAAGTAATTTTGTTGTTGTCAAAGAAAAAAAAATCAAATAGCAGATTTTGTGTTTATCATAGTTGGGTTTAGATTTGTTTGTGTTTATTGTTTTGTGTTTAGGTCTTGGATCTGTATTATTTTGTGTTTGGGTTTAGATTTTGTGTTTATCATAGTTGGGTTTAGATTTGTTGATTTGAGTTTTTAAAAGAAAAACAAAGAGAAAGAAAAATAGCAAACTGCTACACCTGGGACTCGAACCCAGGGCAGCAGCAACACAACACACAACCCAAACCAATATGCTATAGCCTTTTATCTGTTAAACTTTTCTTCTTTTTTTCTTTTAAACAATTTTTTTGTTTTAAGCTTATATAAGCTGTTTGGCCTTTAATAGCTTATGGACTAAAGCCTTTTCAACATTTTCATTTTTCTTAGCTTTTTATCAACTTAAAGTATTTTAGATAAAAATTTCAGAATCTTCTTTTTCCATTTAGTATTTTTAATCAATTATTTTCTTTTAAATAGTTTTTAATTTATAAAAAATTATAAAAAAGTCAAAAAAATATTTTTCTTTTTTCCAAAATTTTCTTTTTATATTTAGAGTTTAGGAAAATTATTTTTATAAATTTAGGGTTTAGAATTTAGAAATTTACTTTTATTTACGTTTTTTAAAAAATTCGTAACGTACTTTTTAATTTAAATTTTCGTTTTAGATTTCGTATGCTTAGATTATTTGTACTCGTAGCTTTATTAGTTGTTTTTATTTGATATTCGATCATTCGTAGTGTAAAAAATCAAAATCTCTCACTTTTTATCACATTCACAACACGTATCACGTTCCGAAAACACGAAATTCCATTCACACCTTCACGGGAAAACGAACTCTCGGGTCTTGCATATTTCCGTTGCAATTCTCCTTCTTGGGATATAAATTGTTTGCTTGAAATCAAGGATTAGACTACCTTTTTTGAATGTTGAGCATATAAGACACGACTTGACTTTTGCGTCACCAAACTTGTTTGATAACACATCATACTCCTTTTGTTAGACTCCGAAATTTATTTACACTCATGTTTTCCTAACAAAACAAAAGTTCAAACATCTGGTCCCCAATATCTCATGGGTCCAAAGTTGTTAGAGTCAAACATCCTACGCATTTGTTGCGTTAGTTTAGGATGTGAGAATGGAGGACACATTTCCCATGGTAAGTAACCTTTTGATGGACGATCATTCAAAGTTACGGGAAAGTTATTTGGATGATTTTGTCTTCTAAAGTTACCTCTCGGTAGAGGAGTTCTAGACCGAGGTTTGGGAGAATTAATTCTTCTAGGTGGAGAAGTAGTAGACCTAGTGCCACGCTTTACAAATCCATGTTCGGGAGATGAAAATGGTTTGTAAAAGCCTTTGGCTTTCTCTTTACTTGGTGTAGACACTCTAGTACTATCTACAACTACGTGACTCGGTTTAGGACTCAAGTTCTTTTTCAGAATTGACCCAGTTTTGTCCTCAGCACCAGACGGTACCACTAAATTTAGTGGTGCCGTCGGTATCATTAGTGGTGCCGTCACCTTCAGACTTGGACATTTCAGGCATTACAAATTTTACTTGTTTAGTACCACTTGTAGAAGCCTGATTTGGGTCAAATCCTAAACCCGAACGGTCATGTTCACTATATCTAATGTTTTCAAGTATATCATTAAGTGTTTTGGTTCCTTTATCAAACTTAATGATTCTTAAAGCATTTTCTTTAAGCCTTTCATTTTCTACTTGAAGACTCATACATGACCCACATCCTAAGTCTACTTCTTTGTTTTTCTCAAGTCTCTTGACATGATCTTTTAATTCTAAAACTTGTAGTTCTAGTTCTTTTAGTTTTAATTTTAGCTTTGTGTTTCTACCTAAGATCTTAGTACTAACTACACATAGTTTGTTGTATTCGTCATGCAATTCACTATCATCTATTGACGAATTATTATCACTATAATAAGAAGAGTCGGAATGTACCTCGTTAGAAGCTTGAGCAATTAGGCATGTTTCATCGTTAGGCTTCTTCTCTTCTTCTTCACCGCTATCACTCCAAGAGTCTCCTACAAAAGCTCTTTAGTTGTTGGAGTTCGGTGGTTTAGGACATTCTCCTATGAGGTGATTAGGATCTCCGCATCTATAGCATTTCCTATCACTTGTCCCTTTCCTTTCATCACGATTCTTTTGAGATGACCTCCTTTCATCGCGAGGTTGTCTAGGAAATCTACCTTTCCTCCTAAAGAACTTTCTAAAGTTTCTAACGGCTAGTGCATATTCTTCATCTTCACTATCGGAACTCGAACATTCCTCATCACTAGTCTCCTTCTTGGCTTTTAATGCTAGAGATCTAACTCTCTCGCTTTTGCCTTTGACAATGTCGGAGTCCTTCTTGATTATCATCTCGTGAACTTTCAAGTTTCCTATAAGTTCATCGAGTGACAAGGTCGCCAAGTCCTTTGACTCTTCTATGGCAGTGACCTTTGCTGTCCATTTAGGATGTAGAGCCCTAAGAAACTTCCTAACAAAATTCTTGCTAGAGTAACCTTCATCAAGAGCTTTAAGACTAGTGATAATAGTATTAAATCTAGCAAAAGCGTTGTCTATTGACTCATCCTCCGAAATGGAGAATTGTTCATATTGTTGAACAAGAAGATCTATCTTGTTCTCTTTGACTTGGTTATTACCTTGGTGAGTGACTAACAAAGTTTTCCAAATGTCTTTTGCCGTATTACACATGAAAATTCTTTCAAATTCCTTTTTAGGCAAAACATTATAAATCATCATTTTAGCCTCATTATTTTTGGCTAGTTTTCTTTTTAGTTCATCACTTTGTTTATCATATGAAACAATTTCATCCTTTTTAGTTATCGGATTCAATTGAATCGGTTGAAAGTCACCCTCAGTAATAACATGCCAAAGATCAATGTCTTTTGATTTCACATACGTTTCGAATCTTGTTTTCCAATATATAAAACAATCGGTTTCGAAAAGTGGTGGTCTTTGCATAGATTGCCCTTCTAGATATTTGTCGGAATCCATTGATCGATTCAAGTTTTAAAATAAAAGATATTTTAAAATCTTGACTGACGTGGCTTCTGATACCAATTGTGGGAAACTAGAAGGGGGGTTGAATAGTTTACCGGTTTTTAATTTCTTTTAAAAATCTTGTTTTAAAAGTTTGCTATTGGAAACTTTGATTCGAACTATATGTGTAATCAATCAACACCAATATGAACTACACACTAATTTAACAAATGGTAAATAATAAAAGTAAAGAGTAGAGTTGGAAAGATCAAACCGAGACAAAGGATTTATAGTGGTTCGGCTACGAAGCTCTTCTTCGCCCTACTCCACTCCCCGAGTACCACACTCGAGATTTTCAAACACTATATCAACAACCTCCCTTCAGGCGGAGAAAACCGTAAACGTCGCTTATCCTATTACCGACACTAAGCTAAATGTCGAGTGCTAATATTAGCTAGCACCAATCTACCAAGGTCCACGTGACCAAACACACAAGCCCAATGGCTTCAAGAGATCACCAAGATCTCAACACGATCACAATGATCAACTCACTCTACTAACTCTATCCTAATGACCCTTGATCTTCTTGATCAATCACACAAGCCCAATGGCTTCAAGAGATGTTCACTATCTCTTATAAGATCACACTTGATCTTCACTCTCTCTCACAAAAGATAAATAAACTTGATGTATGCTATGATACAACAAGGTTGTAACAAGTGTTACAAAAACCTAACCACTACAACTCTTGTATCTTCTTGAAGATTTTGAGTTCTTCTCTTACACTTGGAAGAGGAATGATAACACCTTGTATCTTCTTGGATACTTGTGTTCTTCTCTTGCTAATCAAGAGGAATGAAGAGGATCTCTTGGTGGATGATTGGATCACTCTTAAAACAAAAGAAACTAATCTAAATGATCAAAAAGAAAGAAAGGTGTGAGAGGTTTAAAACCAGAAAGTTTTCTGTGTGAAAGGGTGCCTAAAATCTGTGAAAGAGGTTGGTATTTATAGGCAAAGAAAATCTGAACATTACAGAAAAAATAGTACGGAAGGCTCCACTAAACATGCCACGGCTCCACTAAACTTAGTGGAACCATGGAGCCGTCCTAGACTAGGACGCTCCAAATTTTGTCTTTTCTGGTGAAAACTTATTTGGGGAAGGTTGGAGCTGATTTTGGGGGGGGGGGGGGGGGAAATAGTTGTTGTGATTTTCAAACATATTTTTCCATTAAAACATTTCTTAATATTTCAAAAATAATTTGTCATGTGTTATTTTTGAAAAAAATGTTTTGTCCCATTAAAATGTGAAGTCTCAAAACACAAATTCACTTCTTTGATCATTTGTCAAGTTGTAAATTTGTTCTAGAGTGATTTGCGTAGAAACGGGATCTTCCGATTAAAAACTTGTTTACGTTAATTTTAACGTAACGTGATTTCACATTTTGTCATCCTCAAAACGTGAAGTAATCGAAAGATATAAATAACATTTTTAGAAACATTATTTGCATCATCATTTTACATGAAAGGCCATGTCATGTTTACCATCATTTTCAATTCACATTTTAAAGAGTAAATTATAAGGGTATTTAGTGCATATTAAAAAGATGTATCACATATTATGTTATTGAGGTATGGTTGCTCATTCTTATCTGTGATGATTAGGTTGTCCGCGTTATGGGCGAATCCATGGATCTTCTTTAATGTAGATTGGTACCACTTGTTCTTCTCCTTATTGATAGTAACATCCAGCTGTTCTGGATTACTAAATGATTATGTGGTTTTGCGTGGTTCTCTGCATATATTTGAGCTAAATTCTTCACTTAATCTGTTTCTGTATCAGGTAGATGTCACTGATCCCGACTGGCAAATGTATCTTTTAGTTGAGAAGAAAAGTGATCACCAGGACAGTCCAAAAAAACTGCTTGGTTTTGCAGCCCTTTACCGGTTCTTCCATTACCCTGACAACCATCGGTTGATACTTGGTCAGGTATATCCCATATTTTGTATTCTTCTTCAGTCTTTCTGATCAATTCGATAATCGATATGTTTTCATACGTATTCGATAATCGATAATCGATACGTTTTCATACGTATTCAGAATATCACTTGTGATTTTCTTATGTTTTCGTCCGTTTTCATACGTATTCGTCCGATTTCTTACGTTTTCGTCCGTTTTCATATGTTTTTTAATATTACAATTGATATTCAGAATATCACTTGTGATTTTCTGAATATCTATCACTTGTGATTTTCTTAATATCACTTGTGATTTTCATGTTACAAAACATTAGTTGAAAATCACTTGTGATATTCTGAATATGACAGAATATCACTTATGATATTCAGAATATCATTTGTGGTAGTCAGAATATCACTTGTGATATTCAGAAAATCACAGAATATCACATGTGATATTCTGAAAATCACCTGTGATATTCAGAATATCACTCGTGATATTCTGAATATCATAGAGTATCACTTGTGATATTCAGAAACGTATGAAAACGTCTAAAAATGGCCAAAAACATTTAAAAACGGACAAAAACGAATGAAAACAGACGAATATGTATGAAAACGGACAAAAACGTATGAAAGCGTAAAAACACATATGAAAAAGGACGAAAACGTATGAAAAATGGACGAAAACGAAAGAAAACGGATGAAAACGGACAAAAACGTATGAAAACGAACGAAAACGTAAGATAACGAACGAAAACGTATGAAAATGAACGAAAACGAATGAAAATGGACGAAAACGAAAGAAAGCGGATGAAAACGAACGAAAACGGACGAAAACATATGTAAACGGACGAAAACAAATGAAAACAAACAAAAACGTAAGATAACAGACGAAAACGGACGTAAATGGGCGAAAACGTAAGAAAACGGACGAAAACGTATGAAAACGGACAAAAACGTATGAAAACGGACGAAAACGTAAGAAATCGGGCGAAAACGAACAAAAACGTATGAAAACGGACGAAAACGTATGAAAATAGACGAAAACGCATGAAAGCGGGAAAAAAAACGTGAATTAGAAATAAGACAAAGAAAAGAAAAAAAATGAATTATACCAAAAAAAACATGAATTAGAAAAAAAGACAAAAAAAATGAATAATAAGAAAGACAAAAAGACAAAGAAAAAGGAAAAAAATCATGGACTTAGGTTTCCATATTTAATCTTAGGTTAATCCTCATCATTAGATCAAACTAGATGAATTGTGGAGATTTGTCCCTTGGTAAACACCAAAATAAGAGTATGCAAAATAAAGTGACTCGTATACCAAACAGTTAATCAATCAGAGTTGAGATCAATATATATCTCATATTTGCCATATATCTAATGAACCAATATTAGCATCCATTTTTTATCAAAATTAATAAAAAACTATTTTGCGCCTTTTTTTAAAAAAAAACAAACATATCTTGCAAACGGTAAATATTCAAGATACGAAATACACTAGTGCGACGAGAATTAAATTATCTTTCTATAGATATGCACTTTTATATACACTTTCGATGATTTTTTTTTTTTTTTTTTTTTTTTTTTTTTTTAATTTTCGACGAGAAAAATCACATGTGATTTGTAAAAATCATACGTGATTTGTAACAAATCACATGTGATTCATTTTAAAAATCATATGTGATTTTTCCGAATCACATGTGATTTTTTTAGGCGAAAATTTGGAAAAAAAAAAATTAGTCGAAAATATATAGAAGTGCATATCTATAGAAAGATAATTTAATTCTTGTCGCGATGATATGATTATTTTTGCCTAACGATTAACGGTTTGCGAGATATTTAATTTTTTTAAAAATGGTGAAAGTTTATTATTTTGGTTTTGATAAAAAATGAATGACAATGATTAGTCTATTGGATCTATGACAAATATGAGATCTATATTAATCTTTTCTCAATCAACATATATGCATATTATTTTGTGGGCTTCAAATGATCAAATCATATCTGCTTTGTGTGATATGTGTTTAACAAGGGTTTGTAAGTTATTGATTTTAGTATTACAGTTTGACATGTGACACAATACAGTAGAGGTGCCAATTTGTGCCCATAATAAAAAAATAGGCTAATTTTGACTACTTTGTAAAAGATTTGGGTACATTTAGCCCTCTCTTTTTATTGAAATGGGCACATTTAGCCCATTGAAAAGTTAAATAGGCACAACGGGCACATATTTTCTTTCAATTAGAGAACATTATAATCGTTTTTGAAGAAAAACGTATATATATAATATATTTAATTTTTTAAATATAAATGGTGTAGCAAACTACAAAATTCCTCTATAATTAACGGCGTTTAATTACATATTAACCTCCGTCATTATTTTTAATCACCATTTTTACGGGAAAATTTAAATTTTTCTTTATTATATTATTTTAATGTGATTACGTTATCACATAATTTACCGAATAACGGGACGAGCTCATACGCGATTTACGAAATCTAATTATATACTAAAAATTACCAAGTGGGCTCAAAGGTCTCAACCCAATCCATAAATCCGGTGCACTGTTCATCAGCCTGCAAATCAGGCCCAATCTTTCCTTTTCATTTCATTTTCAAGTCGACCTAGACACCTCCAACTCGCCCCATTTTCTTTTGATTCTTGAACGCGACTCATACATATTTTTGTACCTCCTATTAGTTCCCCCACCAAGAAATTAGGACGCAAGATTTTAGCTTCTAAGACGAACGTTTGACACGTTTAATATGAGCAAAGTATATGGTCGTTGAGCACCCAAGTCGACATGCTAAATTTCACAAACTCATCCGTTTTGACCCGAGTTTGTTTTAATCCCATTCTAACATTTTTGCTTGATCATTTGTGATTTTTTAGGAGTGTTTAATGTCAAGGATGTCGAGTTTTGACATTAAATCCAAATCGTGTACATCAAAACTCCTTAGTCGACATATAGGTTAAGAAAACAATTCCCACTTTGCTTCCTCCCACTCACACAACTCTTAAAGTCTTGTAATGTCAGTAATATCTCATCAAAATCCAACATTCACTGACACTTGAACAGTTAGAACAAGTTGTGAAAATTCTATTTACAAATGAATCCTAAACGTATACATATATACTCATGTATACTTCCACCTTCACCACCTCTTTCCCTCAACTCTCTAATACATTTCTACATCTTCTTTGATCAGTGGGAGAGCTACAAAGGACCAGAAGTTCTTACATCCTCCTTTGGAAGCTTGTTCGAAATATATGAAGTTCATATATAAACGTATATATTATTTCTAGCGATCGTGGGTTTACTTCCTTGTGTTCTAGCCATCTCACTCGACTCACTGCCCACCCTAAGAGGTGTTGTAAGTCATTCCATATCATCATGATTTCATCTCATTATTTCATGTTCATGCATCATATATTAATCATTTTCGAACGTATAAGTTTTATATTTATTTTTACGTACAACATTTATATATAGAACACAAATCGTGGTTAGCCTCCCTTGCGGAAGGCATAGGAACCACAAAGAACACACATATCACATTTATAATATTGTTTCATGCATATACGTGACCTATTTTGAACCTTTGTTATACGCATACAAAATTTAGAAAACAATAAAAATTTATTAAGTGTTTACTAGTTGAAAATCTGTCCTAAGTCGTGCCTATTTTGGCCTTGTAAAACAAAAACTCACTTAACGACCACCCTATATTTTTACACGAACAAATAGACTATATTGCAAACTAAACGTTTCGTACTTATACTTTGTAAAAATAAGCTCATTTACTAATTCTAATTCGACCAAATTAAATCAACCAAATCATATATGACACAAACACTTAGAATTTTTCTAAGTCTTTTCCAACCAGAAAACTGCTCAGATCGCGACCCAAAAAGGCTTTGTAAAACCCAATTCGACTTAACAACGACCCATTATTTTTAGACGACCTATTAGACCTGCTACTAGCTACATGTTTCGTGAATATAGTTTACAATAATAAGTTCATATAAGCCTTCTAAAAAGACCAAAGTAAATTGACACACATCAACTATAAAACAGTTTATATTTTTCAAAGTGGACTTAAAGCCCAATAAGACTTTGCGATTGAACAGTCCAATAGGCCCACAAGATAAATTTTTAGAATCACAAAAATAGCCCAAGTCCAGGCCCAAAACTATTTTATTGCCCTCGCCTCTAAATTTCTTAATGGTCTTTGTTATCATGCGTTAAATGGCCCTTTTGTATTAAAAATAAGCTCTTTCCATAATAAGCAGTTGAAAAAGACTAAAATAAGCTTAATAAAGTTATAAAAAATTTTAGAATATTTTCCCCATAATTTTTGTACGAAAAGAACTAAATTTGCAAACTAGTTGCACCTTGAGGGACTAAAACTGTCAAACCTTTAAACCAGGGACTGAAACTGTAAAAACAGAATCATTAAGGTAGAAATGGATATATTATTTAGTTCCAAACTCAAAATGTAACTTTGGACAAGTAGTGGACTATAAATGTAATTTATACTTAATTAAGAACTAACGGTGTAACGCTAACGCCGTTAGGGTAAAAAGAGTAAAAACTGGAAAAGGACAAGGACCAACATATTATATTTGACATTCTCATTTTATTTTCCATTTTACGTTATCCCATCACGTCACGTGCATTTTTGTATAATTCGTTTATTTAATAGTTAACGTTCGTTATATATATATAAAATGTTTTAAACGATTTAATTTAACGATTTGTTTCCCTACTTTCGAGGAAACGATTTTATTGGTTTCAAAGACATAAAAACAAGATAATATTATGAAATATATTACTTTTAAACTTTAGGCATTTTAAGCATATCATATTCTCACTCTAACGATCAAATCGTTATTCGTTCTCGTTATCACATCCATCATTCGTATTTGGTCAGATTCTTAGACTTCCTTTATATTCAGGTCACGTGTTAAAGACGTTTCCGTAATCTTTCCCATAATCTTACTTGACTTCATAATTCCAACTTGTCAGATACGCTCAAGGTGAGTCATAGTACCGTTTTTATACTTGTGTTATAAATACTTTTTGGGGGAGATAAATGCTAAATTACATATTTTTATTCGTATAAGTACGTTGAAAACTATCATGATATATTTGGAAACATAACTCATATTAATATGTTTTGAATTACTCCTTGGGAGAATTATATGCTAGTTGTAGCATGATATTGGTTTTTAAGATAAACATACAAGTAACATCATGAATGTACATATCATTGTTATATGTCATTTCAAAACTTCAATGGAATACTTGCTAGGAAAGAGCATTCGTATTTTAGGTTCATCATTACCTAGATATTGCCTAAGCACCCCTACTGCCAAAAAGTCCCTTTATCATGAGCCATTAATCACTTGTTGTGAACGCGAATATAGTGGACAGCTTCGAAACCTGTTGAGGCTTGACATCCTATCCCACTAATTACTGGACGGAATGCCTTTGTGGCTAGTCGTAATTAGTCGCGATGCACTATATTTGAGCAAAATAGGAATGGCAATCACCTATTACTCGAGGGCATTATTTTCCATCATTGACTTGATGTGACTCCTCCGTTTTACGGTTCATTGTTAACGTTTGCGTGTCATGAGGCTTGGGGCAATATCCATAAGAGATTATGTGTCATCACATATATCTAGATACAGCTGTATTAGTATTTCATCTCACCACATTATAGATCTCAAGTTAATATCACGGGTTCCACCTCATGCTAGGACTATGATCCAGTACTTGAACTTAACTGAATACATATATGATTTATTTGTGATTATACTCAACATCACTCATTACTTGTTTCATCGCTGTTAGCATTTATTACGGTTATTACTTCGCTTTTGAAATCGTTGAATTGAACTATTTATCAGTACTTGAAACTTATTTCGGATATCACTTCACCTCTGAAATTACTGAAAACTGACTGTTTACTCATACTTGAATTTATTACTCATACTTGAATTTATTTCAAATATTACGATATACTCTTGAATTCATTGAAATAAATGGTTTTTTATTAAACTCTATTAACTCACCAACCTTTGTGTTGACGTTTTAAGCATGTTTATCTCAGGTAATTAACGGAGCAGGACAAGACATGGAGCGGGCATTATATACTCTGATAAATTAAATGGTGTAAAAATCAAATATGTCATTCTTTCCAAATTATCAAACCCTTTCACGGGATTTACAAATTAGATATTTTACCTTTATATCAAAAATATTATTTGAATGACAAATAACTTTCAAAACGTCTCTTTTGAGCCGTTTTCTATAATTATGACTTTGATCCTCAACGTAACACCCTGATTAGTCTTTCGCTGTTATTTCCTTAATTAGGGGGTGTTACAGATTGGTATCAGAGCTAGAGTTATAGAGAACCAAATGTTTTCAAACATTGAACTATAACTACATTTTCAAAATGAATGATTTTACACCATACCATTTTACGCCCTCCGTGTCTGCAGACTGCCGTGCTCAATACATTACCTATTAAGATCTTTTTTACAATAATCTTTTTATGCTTAATAGTTACTCTTATACTCTTTAAGATTTCACCCGTACTGTTACATCTTTAAATTACGAATTACTTATAATTACTATTCTCGGTTACTACAGTATCATGTCTTCCAAACCAGTTGATATTTCCAAAACTGCCCGTCGTACTACTCATACATCACCTACTTATCAGATCACTCCGGATGCTGAAAATCTCTACGTACTAATATATCGACCACAGCCTAATACGGAACTTACTCAGATACTCCCATCGTCACGTCAGAGACTCAGGGGGGCTACTGAATCTTATTCAGATGAAGAGTTGATTGGTGGTCCGACAACATTCGAGGTTGGACAGAATTTACACCAAGAAACGATTTGGAAAGATGTTGAGCCAAATTCTCCATTACCTGACGCTCCAGATTTCTCAATACCATACATTCCGTATGATGTATCTTTACCTAATTCCCCTGACTATAATTTAAACCCTCGTGATTCAATATGGACTCTTCTTTATCAACGAAGCCAACACCATAGACATTCACACTGAACAGCTGGAAGGGTTACAACCATTACGATTCGTATGGTGCGACCGTAACATTGACATTCTGTTCAGAAAAGTCGATGCCAAGAGATGAGCATGTGCCAGGAACGCTTCTCAGACATGAAAGCTGCACAACTAGAACTTGAGGCAGAAGTTAAATGCCTACGTCAAGGACATAACTGATCTTAAGTTCATATGTATCATTGCTGTACCCACTAAACCAAATAGTTTTTGGTTAGTGTTGACGTATTTTCCAATAATCCTGAAACTCTCAGAACTTGTAACCACCTCTCAATAAATAACAACCTCTTTTGTTATATCTCTCCATTGTGAATGAATTCTTTCGTTCATGTCCTACTGTAATGCTATGCATGCATGTAATGACTCCTCATCCCCTCATACAAAATCTCACAATTTGTTACTCTCTTTGATAGACAAATGACTCCACATAAATCAATTGAGCATTAATAAGGGACCTTGTATCGTTTATTTTGCAAAAACAATCAATCAAGTTGTTAATACTATATTGTTTACAGTGATTATATCCAGACTTACCATGATATTACCTACGATTATTAAGATTCCTTAAACATGCCATAACCAGGCCAAAACCATAGAATTCTATAAGACAAATTTTCGGAAGAAAACTTGATGAATGAAGAGAAAGTTGCTGAACTTCAGCTTTTGTAGATGAATCGTTTGTTCCTTAGTAATCCCATACCAAGAATTGATCATTTATCTACGGTATTACCCAGACACATCGTGATTTTATGATTCTCAATTGGTTATGATTTCGCATTGTGATCACATTGTTAAGACTAGTACACAAATACCTTGTTACTCAAAATACTCTAACATGGCCACTAGGTGGATTTTAAGTCCGTGTTTCTTGTGATATTGATAAAAGATGACCAGCATAAGCAGTACAAATACTCCCACCAGCACCAACCTCAACCATGGCTCCTGAAGCTATCCAAAAGTTAGTAATCAACATCATTGCAGTAGTACTCAAAGTAACTACAGTAGTTCGTCCAAGTAGCAACGATATGGCAAGGGAAGAAAAAAAGACAAATGTGTCTAGTAAGCATACCCATGAAAGTTTTACGGATTGTAGACCAACTCACCTTAAAGGTCCAAAAGAAGTGACTAAACCTACCATCACCATTACCAAAGGATTTCTAGACCAAAAGGTTAAACGGGACACTTCAAGAATCAGTGCTCAACTCAGAATACCATTTAGAACAAAAAAAACCAGTGGAAGAGAATGGAAACTCTTTAGAACCTCAACAATGTCAAGGGATGACATCTATGTTTAAACATAAGAAAAATTCATGTTATAGAAGAATAAACCATAAGTTCAAAACTCTCTAAGTTATATTTCCTTTTATACTTTACCTTAGGTACAATGGATGTAACCTAAGTGCCACTATCTTTCCACCGTATGAAAACTCTATATTGTAATAATTCCGTAATAATCATAATCTACGTCTATTTCAATTTCTATCCCATTTGTCTTATTCATAATCGTTAAGTAGCAATACAACTGATATCACCTTAGAAATTTGTTAACATCAGTTTTGACCAAACAATAGACTGTTACCACCTTGTAAGAATTCTCATATGAACCCTAAGATTCATTTCAAGGATATCCTAGTATCACCCTAGAAATTCCTGACTCATCACCGTAGTATGAACAACAATTTTCTAATTCTTTTGGAAAAATAATTATGTTGTTACTTTACATAAACAAAACGTTGAACACCATCTAAAACTTTTTAAAGAAACATAAATACCACTGTGACTGAACCAAGCATCACATTATTTGGTCCTCAATTATGCATAGCTTGATCAACTATGTCTAATTTAGGAAGAATCATGTCATAAATGGAACAGTTATCTTTTAAATTTTCTAATAACAATCTTCATTCAAAAGCAAAATCTTGAGACAAAAATAAACTGTTAATAGATGTCTATACCTATTACCCATCACCTTTATGATAGGAAACCGACAATAGTATAAACATGAAAACTCTAAGAATTCAAAAAGACTTATGGAAAGCACAAATAGCGTGAATTTTATTAGAAACCACGAAAGTTAATACATAGAGATATAATTAGCATCGGGAGTACTAATATTACAATGAATACAATAAAAGGCATAGAATCGCCAATAGGTTGGCCCACCATAGCAACAAAGACTACCACCAACCCAGCAATAGCGAGAGCCACCACAGGATGTATCATCCTAATTATGCTGTACGTTAAATATAAAAAAACCATTAGAAACCATAACGAGACTAGTTCTTAAACATAAAGACAAATAAGTTTTATTTCACATTTATTGAGGATTACATAGAAACATAACAAGGATACATTTTAAACAACCCTAGCTCAAGACTATTACCCCCAAAACTTATCCACGGCAATGGCTAGGACCGTGAGGGGTACGACAAACAACAAAATCGCGACCAAGTATCCAAAATCTTCTTCCAGAGCATAAGCCAAATAAATGGCGATGGCAACGACATACACTATAGCGAGGATGGTAATAGGGTGCGGCATTTTGGAAGTATTTAATGAGAGAGATATGTTTGGTGGAAGAATGGAAATTTAAAATAGGGTATTTATAGGCTAAATCTAGCCGTTGGGGCACTATTCACGGCCGTTGGAATTCACTATTCCCGACCGTTGGAGTACTGTGCACTAGCCTTTAAATTTCCACTATTCCATACCGTTATTTTTACTATTCACAGCCCTTGGATTCATTAGTTGCAACATTTAAATTTATTTCATCTAGTACGGATAAATCTAATGAGAATTCGTTTCCGAAATTTTCGAATGAAAATTTCTCGACAACTCTTTTTCCATATTAACCTCCGTCATTATTTTTAATCACCATTTTTACGGGAAAATTTAAAATTTTCTTTATTATATTATTTTAATGTGATTACGTTATCACATAATATACCGAATAACGGGACGAGCTCATACGCGACTTACGAAATCTAATTATATACTAAAAATTACCAAGTGAGCTCAAAGGTCTCAACCCAATCCATAAATCCGGTGCACTGTTCATCAGCCTGCAAATCAGGCCCAATCTTTCCTTTTCATTTCATTTTCAAGTCGACCTAGACACCTCCAACTCGCCCCATTTTCTTTCGATTCTTGAACGCGACTCATACATATTTTTGTACCTCCTATTAGTTCCCCCACCAAGGAATTAGGACGCAAGATTTTAGCTTCTAAGACGAACGTTTGATACGTTTAATAGGAGCAAAGTATATGGTCGTTGAGCACCCAAGTCGACATGCTAAATTTCACAAACTCATCCGTTTTGACCCGAGTTTGTTTTAATCCCATTCTAACATTTTTGCTTGATCATTTGTGATTTTCTAGGAGTGTTTAATGTCAAGGATGTCGAGTTTTGACATTAAATCCAAATCGTGTACATCAAAACTCCTTAGTCGACATATAGGTTAAGAAAACAATTCCCACTTTGCTTCCTCCCACTCACACAACTCTTAAAGTCTTGTAATGTCAGTAATATCTCATCAAAATCCAACATTCACTGACACTTGAACAGTTAGAACAAGTTGTGAAAATTCTATTTACAAATGAATCCTAAACGTATACATATATACTCGTGTATACTTCCACCTTCACCACCTTTTTCCCTCAACTCTCTAATACATTTCTACATCTTCTTTGATCAGTGGGAGAGCTACAAAGGACCAGAAGTTCTTACCTCCTCCTTTGGAAGCTTGTTCGAAATATATGAAGTTCATATATAAACGTATATATTATTTCTAGCGATCGTGGGTTTACTTCCTTGTGTTCTAGCCATCTCACTCGACTCACTGCCCACCCTAAGAGGTGTTGTAAGTCATTCCATATCATCATGATTTCAACTCATTATTTCATGTTCATGCATCATATATTAATCATTTTCGAACGTATAAGTTTTATATTTATTTTTACGTACAACATTTATATATAGAACACAAATCGTGGTTAGCCTCCCTTGCGGAAGGCATAGGAACCACAAAGAACACACATATCACATTTATAATATTGTTTCATGCATATGCGTAACCTATTTTGAACCTTTGTTATACGCATACAAAATTTAGAAAACAATAAAAATTTATTAAGTGTTTACTAGTTGAAAATCTGTCCTAAGTCGTGCCTATTTTGGCCTTGTAAAACAAAAACTCACTTAACGACCACCCTATATTTTTACACGAACAAATAGACTATATTGCAAACTAAACATTTCGTACTTATACTTTGTAAAAATAAGCTCATTTACTAATTCTAATTCGACCAAAGTAAATCAACCAAATCATATATGACACAAACACTTAGAATTTTTCTAAGTCTTTTCCAACCAGAAAACTGCTCAGATCGCGACCCAAAAAGGCTTTGTAAAACCCAATTCGACTTAACAACGACCCATTATTTTTAGACGACCTATTAGACCTTGCTACTAGCTACATGTTTCGTGAATATAGTTTACAATAATAAGTTCATATAAGCCTTCTAAAAAGACCAAAGTAAATCGACACACATCAACTATAAAACAGTTTATATTTTTCAAAGTGGACTTAAAGCCCAATAAGACTTTGCGATTGAGCAGTCCAATAGGCCCATAAGATACATTTTTAGAATCAGAAAAATAGCCTAAGTCCAGGCCCAAAACTATTTTATTGCCCTCGCCTCTAAATTTCTTAATGGGCTTTGTTATCATTCGTTAAATGGCCCTTTTGTATTAAAAATAAGCTCTTTCCATAATAAGCAGTTGAAATAGACTAAAATAAGCTTAATAAAGTTATAAAAAATTTTAGAATATTTTCCCCATAATTTTTGTACGAAAAGGACTAAATTTGCAAACTAGTTGCACCTTGAGGGACTAAAAATGTCAAACCTTTAAAACAAGGACTGAAACTATAAAAACAGAATCATTAAGGTATAAATGGATATATTATTTAGTTCCAAACTCAGAATGTAACTTTGGACAAGTAGTGGACTATAAATGTAATTTATACTTAATTAAGGACTAACGGTGTAACGCTAACGCCGTTAGGGTAAAAAGAGTAAAAACTGGAAAAGGACAAGGACCAACATATTATATTTTACATTCTCATTTTATTTTCCATTTTACGTTATCCTATCACGTCACGTGCATTTTTGTATAATTCGTTTATTTAATAGTTAACGTTCGTTATATATATATATATATATATATATATATATATATATATATATATATATATATATATATATATATATATATATATATATATATATATATATATATAACGTTTTAAACGATTTAATTTAAGGATTTGTTTCCCCACTTTCGAGGAAACGATTTTATTTGTTTCAAAGACATAAAAACAAGATAATATTATGAAATATATTACTTTTAAACTTTAGGCATTTTAAGCATATCATATTCTCACTCTAACGATCAAATCGTTATTCGTTCTCGTTATCACATCCATCATTCGTATTTGGTCAGATTCTTAGACTTCCTTTATATTCAGGTCACGTGTTAAAGACATTTCCGTAATCTTTCCCATAATCTTACTTGACTTCATAATTCCAACTTGTCAGATACGCTCAAGGTGAGTCATAGCCCCGTTTTTATACTTGTGTTATAAATACTTTTTGGGGGAGATAAATGCTAAATTACATATTTTTATTCGTATAAGTACGTTGAAAACTATCATGATTTATTTGTAAACATAACTCATATTAATATGTTTTGAATTACTCCTTGGGAGAATTATATGCTAGTTGTAGCATGATATTGGTTTTTAAGATAAACATTCAAGTAACATCATGAATGTACAGATCATTGTTATATGTCATTTCAAAACTTCAATGGAATACTTGCTAGGAAAGAGCATTCGTATTTTAGGTTCATCATTACCTAGATATTGCCTAAGCACCCCTACTGCCAAAAAGTCCCTTTATCATGAGCAATTAATCACTTGTTGTGAACGCGAATATAGTGGACAACTTCGAAACCTGTTGAGGCTTGACATCCTATCCCACTAATTACTGGACGAAATGCCTTTGTGGCTAGTCGTAATTAGTCGCGATGCACTATATTTGAGCAAAATAGGAATGGCAATCACCTATTACTCGAGGGCATTATTTTCCATCATTGACTTGATGTGACTCCTCCGTTTTACGGTTCATTGTTAATGTTTGCGTGTCATGAGGCTTGGGGCAATATCCATAAGAGATTATGTGTCATCACATATATCTAGATACAGCTGTATTAGTATTTCATCTCACCACATTATAGATCTCAGGTTAATATCACGGGTTCCACCTCATGCCAGGACTATGATCCAGTACTTGAACTTAACTGAATACATATATGATTTATTTGTGATTATACTCAACATCACTTATTACTTGTTTCATCGCTGTTAGCATTTATTACGGTTATTACTTCGCTTTTGAAATCATTGAATTGAACTATTTATCAGTACTTGAAACATATTTCGAATATCACTTCACCTCTGAAATTACTGAAAACTGACTGTTTACTCATACTTGAATTTATTTCAAATATTACTATATACTCTTGAATTCATTGAAATAAATGGTTTTCCATTAAACTCTATGAACTCACCAACCTTTGTGTTGACGTTTTAAGCATGTTTATCTCAGGTAATTAACGGAGCAGGACAAGACACGGAGCGGGCATTATATACTCTGATAAATTAAATGGTGTAAAAATCAAATATGTCATTCTTTCCAAATTATCAAACCCTTTCATGGGATTTACAAATTAGATATTTTACCTTTATATCAAAAATATTATTTGAATGACAAATAACTTTCAAAACGTCTCTTTTGAGCCGTTTTCTATAATTATGACTCCGATCCTCAACGTAACACCCTGATTAGTCTTCCGCTGTTATTTCTAAATTAGGGGGTGTTACAGATGGGGTATTAAGTTTAAGGAATTTATTTCGTCATTTTCGGTCTTCTATAAAGCGATTTGTATAACATGTGCCCGTTTAGCCCGTGCCCTTTTAAGCCCGTGCCCATTCTAGCCCATGCCCGTTCTAGCCCGTGCCCGTGCCCGCCCAGCCCGCCCGTTTTGCCACCTCTACAATACAGTATTGTATTTTTATTTTATTTTTGTCGGTAAAGATTTCATCTGAATATCTTTTACGAATTTGAATTTGATGTTTTAATTAGTTCGTGTATGTAAAATCCCTAATATACTTGAAAAAGAACGATAAATAAATAAAAGAGTAAATTGCAAAAATCGTCCTTAAAGTTTGGCCAAATTGCAAGTTTCGTCCTTAAAGTTTGGAAAGTGCAAGGATCGTCCCTGTGTGAAAAGTTTGGGGCAAAAATCGTCCCTGACCAACATCAAATGACTAAAATACCCATGTCTTTTTCTTTTTTCTATATTTCTTTTCAGTTTCTTACACAAATGGTCCTTGTGTTTCGTCATGTTTTACAAATTTAGTCATTTTTTTCAATTATTTATTTAACTATTAATATTAGTATTATTTTTTATACATTTTTTTCCGTATTTCTTATGTTTTTGTCCGTTTTTCTTATGTTTTCATATGTTTTTGTCCGTTTTTCTTACGTTTTTGTCCGTTTTTCTTACGTTTTTGTCTGTTTTTCTTACGTTTTTTTTCGTTTTCTTATGTTTTCGTCCGTTATTTTTTCGTTTTTATACGTTTTCGTCCGCTTTTCTTTAGTTTTGTCCGTCTTTATCAGTTTTTAACCGTTTTTCTTACGTTTTTGTTCGTATTTCTTACGTTTTTTCCGTTTTCTTACTTTTTCGTCCGTTATTCTTACGTTTTTTCTGTTTTCATATGTTTTTGTCCATTGTTATACGTTTTCGCCCATTTTCATAAGTTTTTATACGTTTTCGTCCGTTTTTCTTTAGTTTTTGTCCGTTTTTCTTACGTTTTTTTTCATTTTTTTACGTTTTCGTCCGTTATTCTTAAGTTTTTTCCGTTTTCATACGTTTTTGTCCGTTTTTATACGTTTTCGCTCGTTTTCATACGTTTTTATACGTTTTCGTCCGTTTTCTTTACTTTTTGTCAATTTTTATCAGTTTTCATACGTTTTTGTCTATTTTTTACGTTTTTATCCGTCTTTCTTACGTTTTTTTCCGTTTTCATACGTTTCATCCATTTTTATACACTTTCGTCTGTTTTCTTACGAAATAAAGCGGATAAAAACGTAAGAAAACGGTGCGAAAACATATAAAAATGAACAAAAACGTATGAAAACAGAAAAAACGTAAGAAAAGCTGACAAAAACGTAAGAAATACGGATAAAAAGGTACAAAAACGTATGAAAACGGATAAAATCGTATGAAAACAAATAAAAAAGGACAAAAACGTAAGAAAAATGGACAAAAATGGATAAAAACGAATAAAAATGGACAAGAACGGAAAAAACGTAAAACAATAAGAAAAAACGTATAAAAACGTATGAAAACGGAAGCGTATAAAGGGCGAAAACGTATGAAAACGGACAAAAACGTATGAAAACGGAAAAAAACGTAAGAATAACGGACGAAAACATAAGAAAACGGAAAAAAAACGTAAGAAAAACGGACAAAAACTAAAGAAAAACAGACAAAAACGTATAAAAACGTATGAAAACGGGCGAAAACGTATAAAAACGGACAAAAACGTATGAAAACGGAAAAAACGTAAGAATAACGGACGAAATAGGGAAAAAACGTAAGAAAAATGGACAAAAACCTAAGAAAATGGACAAAAAATTAAGAAAAATGGACTAAAACGTATAAAAACGTATGAAAACGGGCGAAAACGTATAAAAACGTATGAAAACAGAAAAAACATAAGAATAACGGACGAAAACGTAAGAAAGCGAAAAAAACGTAAGGAAAACAGAAAAAATGTAAGAAAAACGGACAAAAACTAAAGTAATACGGACGAAAACGTATAAAAACATATGAAAACGGGCGAAAACGTATAAAAACGGACAAAAACGTATGAAAACGGAAAAAACGTAAGAATAACGGACGAAAAAGTAAGAAAACGGAAAAAAGGTAAGAAAAACGGACAAAAACGTAAGAAAAACGGACAAAAACGGATAAAAACGGACAAAAACTAAAAAAAATGGACGAAAACGTATAAAAACTTATGAAAACGGAAAAAACGTAAGAATAACGGACGAAAACGTAAGAAAACGGAAAAAACGTAAGAAAAACGGACAAAAACATAAGAAAAACGGACAAAAATATAAGAAATACGGACGAAAATGTAACAAAAAATAACACTAATATTAATAGTTAAATAAATAATTAAAAAAAATGACTAAAGTTGTAAAACTTGACGAAACACAAGGACCATTTGTGTAAGAAACTGAAAAGAAATATAGAAAAAGAAAAATACAGGGGTATTTTAGTCATTTGATGTTGGTCAGGGACGATTTTTGCTCCAAACTTTTCCCACATGGACGATCCTTGCATTTTTCAAACTTTAAAGACGAAACTTGCAATTTGGCCAAACTTTAAGAACGATTTTTGCACTTTACTCTAAACAAAAGTAATATAAAAACAACAAAACATTAGATGGAAAGAAATGTTTAATAAATTTGACTTATGTCAAAACCCTTTTAATGCGATTTATGTCAAAATCACGTGCAAGAGAATTTAAAACTAGATAAATATTAATGCATGACATTTTTCTTCAATAAATGAAAGAATACTGTTAATCCATAATCATTATCTAAAAACAATAAATAAATAAAACCATATATACATAATATTACATATTCTTAATCCAACAAGTAAAACCATGAACTCATGAAGGCAGAGGTGGAGACATGAGGGGGGTAGGGTGGGCACGTGCCTCCCTAGCGGAAAAATTGTAGTGTAAATTTTTTAAAATATCTAAGTATTTTTTTTAATTTGCTCCCCTAACAAATCGATTTGTATTGTAGTTACTAAATATTATCAAAGTTTGCCCCTCAATCATAACTTTCTCACTTCGCCTCTGCATGTAGAACAGGTTGATTTGTTTGTATTTTAATTGCTAATATATATAAATAAAAATTTTAGAAAAAACCCTGTGCGTGCACGGGTATTATAAATCTTTTATATAATAAAACAAAACCCTAGTGGGGACTTTTTCATTTAAAAAAAATCAAATCATTCCTTATTAGGAAATAATTGATTTTTTATTATTTTGTAAATAAAAATTTTTGAATTAAAAAAATATAAATATTTCCTCATTTGGCATAAAAATTTAAAATTTCGTCTATACTTATTATATGTTGGAAAAAACTAAATATACACAAGTACTTGAGATTTAATACTTAATAGATTTGGGTGCTAAGTGTAAAATTAAAAAAAGCGGAACACAGAAAAATGATAACAACATAGAAGAATGATAACAACACAAAAACACCCCACTAATCAAACATAAAAACCACCAATTTCCTTCATAACACAAAACCATATTCAAATCTTGAAGTCATTGCATCCAGCTTTTCAAACGATTGTGTGTTCAACAACATGGTACTATTTTTCTTTACGTGATACATTGGGTCGAATTAATAAAAACTCTAATTCGATTTGCTATATTTTTACTGTTAATCAATTGAATTACTGCTAATTCGATTTGCCCATTGTTAGTTAATTTTCAGTTAATTGATAAATATGAATTCGGTTTGTATATCTTTTTTTTTTTTTTTTTTTTTTTTTTTTTTTTTTTTTTTTTTTTTTTGCAGTTGATTCAATCGTTGTGGCTAAAGCTCATTCGAACTTGAGGTTTGTCTTTATAAATTTGTTAATACATTTATGTAGTTTAATAAAAGATAGATCTACATGGATGTTATAATATTTATATATTAATTTTTTCCATTCCATGCTTATTGGGTTAATAAGCCCTTTTATAGCCTTTGATATCGAGATAGTTGATGGTTGCTTTATGAAGATATGGAGAATGACAATTGCGTTTAAGATGTATTTGTTATAGTGATTCGGATAGTTATGTGTTTTGTTTGGTTTAATACATTTAACAATATGATATAAAGTTGAGTCAAATAAAAAATAAGTGTCAAATAAATAAATAAATGTGTTGGAGATAAGAAGTGATGTGTCGTTCACATGTAGTTTTTGTATTCGTAATAGTTTAGTCTTGCCTTTAATTCCTGTATCATTGATATAATGTGTATAATGTGTATCATTGATCTATCATATGATTCTAACATGTACTTATTTTAGGACCATGTAAATAGTAGTTGGTGCTTTTGGTGAGGAATCTTCTGGGGAAACATCAAATGGTCAGGATTGGTAATAGCTACCTATATAATATAAGAGACTGAATGTGAAGATCGAAAATGATTATGTTGCATTTAGTATCTTAAAAAGGTAAATCTATCAAGCATATCTTTAGAGTTATGGCATGTGTGTGACACTTATAGTAGTAAAAAAAAATAAAGGCGAAGAAACGTGCACACGCACACATTAGATTAACAACAAGGCCATTGGTAAAACTTTTTAATAATTTAACTATGAGATGAGAAGATGTTTTAAATGGTGATCTTATAATTAAAATTTTTAAATCATGCTTTGCACCAATTGTGATATTGGTATTTTATATGCCTTTGTGGGGATGTTTGGAGAAGCTTATAAAAAAAGCTTTGTTGGCTTTCATTGACTACCAAATAGGCTGATAGTTAGGGGGTGTTTGTGTAAGTTTATTTGGCGACTTTTTAGCTTATTGAACTTTTGAAAAGCTCATAAGCCCAAAATTTATCAGTTTTTCTTATTATGACTTTCAGTGACGAGATGGATATTTCATCTAATAAATTGCTTTTATTATATAGTTGAATTTATTGCACGTAACTTACGAAAGTTCCAAGTAGCAAATATGAGTGGAGATCAAGAGTCGTAAGGTCTGATCCGTTACGATCTCATAGAATCTTCATGTTCTTTTTAGAGAGCCCTGTAATGATATATATGTTTTTTTTTCTCCTTGCAGCTCTTTCATTAGAGTAACTTTAGGATGGCACAGTTGTGCTTCATGTAGCCTGAAGACAAGTACCCTGAAATGAGGAAGCTTTTTGAGGATGCCACCAAGCTATTTAATTCTATCAGCAAGAAAGAGTTGGTTGATGAGAGACAGAAGATTACAAAATAGCAGGTAGCCTTTTATTTTCTTTGTTCCATTTGTTATACAATTCATTCCACCTTCATGGAAAAAAAAGTACTTGTAAATATGAATTAGATTTACCTGGATGCTCAGAAGGGAAATTGTTTGAACTTGGTCTTGAGTTAATAGGCAATAATTACTTCTTCGTTCATCCCAGGGTAATTTTTTATATTGCAATAAACTTGCTGGTCCTTACTTTAACATCATATATGAACTAAAAATCATATCATGTGCAGATATCTGGCACCCAGGTCAGTAGTCTTATTCCGTAATCAACTATGTGTCGACGGTGGTTTAATGCTGTTCATGCCACCAACATCTGCTGCTCGAACGGTAAATCTTGATTCATTTTTCTTTCTATTAGAATCTATTATAGCAATTTGTTAGCTATGAGAGATATATACTTATGGTTTGTCCTGCATGCCGTGTCTCTCTTAGAGGTAGTGAAATGGGTGGATTAACCGTAATATTATAGACATTGCTATGTTAAACTAATATTCTACCTTAAGTGAATAATTGAATTTAGGGCAATGTTCACTTATTTTACACAAAGATATGTTAAGTTAAACATGTCTAAGCTTATTGATGGAAAAGAGAAGGTTTCTTCCCTCCCATTCTTTTACCAGATTACTTTTAAGGCTTCCACTGTCATAATTGTTGGGATGTGTGCCTTCAAGCTCTATGGTTAGATTTATGGTATAAGCATTTGACTGTATTCCTATTAACTATGTATATATCATATTGTTAAGGATAAAGAGCTATTGGGCAAAGCTGATGAGGAGGCTGCAACTGATTTAACAACATTGCTGACTAAAATATTCAACAGAAATGAAACACTTCAAAATAGTCCATTTTATGTAGTGGCAGAGTCTTATGCTGGTAAATATGCAGTCACACTACACTTATTTTTCATCTTCAGTAGTCCTCTTAGTAGACTTATTCTTTATCATTTTTCTAACATGGACTTCTAAATAGATTTGCATATGATTCTTTCAAATGCGAATACTATGTTGATGTTATTTCTTTTAATTTGTCAGAAGAAGCCTCCAAAGTCACTCTCAAGATGAAGGACAAGAACGATGCTCAAGTATCCAGGAACATAATGATTCCAAACCTTCACATGAAGTCATACATAACTGCATTGCTCATAATTCCAGCGTGCACTCCGCACAGGTTAGTTATAACTTAATGTGTGGGAAATTTATCAAAATAACAAATTACATTGCTCTTTTAACAAAATTTTATAAAACTGTGTTTATGCCATATGACCACCAAGTTTACATACTTATACCTAAATCTATATTTTTAGTAAAAAGATTTTCAAGCATTAAAGAACTTAGAAAAATATTTTTTATCCGGAAAGAAATCATAAAATTCTTAATATATAAAGAACATGTTAAATCTTATTTATTTTCCTATCAAGGAAGTCGGATAAATGGGTCCAATCAGTGTATAAATTTTTAGTTCATACAACCTACTGAGTTGGCTTTTAGGCTGGATTGTTGCAAAAATGTGGCATGATTTAAGTGTGGGAAACTATAATTCATAATATGTATTTTAAACAAACAAAATGTATAATCTAACTTCTCCATAATTATAAGTAGTTTATTTCTCTGATTTTGGGTCGACATTGTTACATGCGGGGTCTTTAACCCAAAATCGGGTCGACATTATTACATGCGGGGTCTTTAACCCAAAATCAATGTGTGTTGATGGCCTTATTATCTAATGGCTATGCGTTATTTCCTTTTTGATGTAGCATACTGCATAAAATTGCAAATAATGACAAGATGTATGGGGCTATGGAGTAAATGTAGTATATGGACGTGTAGCAAGAACTCAACAATGATAAGGTAATTATTTTATTCTCACTCTGTCTTTGATTTTCATTTTGATTAGAAAAATATGAAAGCTAAAATGGAGATAGAATATGTAGGAAATATGAAATCATGTAAACTAAAAGGTTGCTTTAGTTCTGTTTAACAAATTGATACTTTAATATCTACTTTTATGTGTATGTTTTTTGCCACTCAATATTATTACGTTTTATATACAACCTATTCCAACACTTTAATGTCTACTTTTAGTTGTTGGTCAAAACAAAAAATTTGGAGAAGTAGATTATGAGTTGCCATAATGAGTTTGTCACTTTAGAAATTTTTGGTGCCAAACACTCCCTACTGACATTTTGTGTTTGACGTTGAAACCCATATGTTCAAAATAGATTTCTTTAGCATAATTTATATGTTAGACTTGCTGCATTATAATATATGTTAGAGATGATCTATTAAAGAGGGTAGTTTCAATCCATCTATTTATGAATGGGTCGGTCAGGGTTATGTTTCTATTACCTCTAACACTTAAACAAATAACATACCAATTAGAGACCACTATTACAGAAAAGTGTCTATAGTTTTTCTTAAGACATATAACCTAACAAATATAACAAATGAAGTATTATTAAAAAAAAAAAAAAAAAAAAAGAAAAAAAAAAAAAAAAAAGAAAGTAGTGTAGGTCCTCATTTATGAAAATAAATACTTATTACAAATATGAACTCCAACCCAACCCCAACTTACCTGTTATGCACCGCCTCCCTATATAATCAATCAACTGACTATCTTTGTTAAAAAGTCCTATAAAGGTAGCTGAGGATTATACAATTTGTTGGCGTATCTATACTAAAGTCAATATACATTATAATCATTGAAACATGTAAATCGTTGAAGTACTCTAGGATCTCAAAGCAGCGAGAACATTATGCAGGTATGTATTTGATGGTTGTTTCATATCTATTTAGGATATAATGTAAAGTAGTGATCCTGAAGAGACGTTGCTTAAATATAAAACCACTGAGGTGCAACCAAGAGAAAGGTAATTGTTTCATGTCAGATTGGTTTTACGTATTTACATATGGCACCTGTTTACTTATTTACATGTAAACCATGATATTAATTAAAGATCAATCGGATCTCTATTTTGATTTTTATTTTGATTACATTTATTGCATGTGGACCATGTGCAAAGATTTAATGTTTCCTAGAGGCCGAAGACCAGATGCAACAGGTGTAGAGAATGAAGAGTCTGTAAATGTATCTAGGCGGAAGAGGGGTTTAAATAAACAAATAGAGATTTGTTTCACTTAAAGTTTTATTAATTTGAGAAAAAGATTGTATAAGCATCTGCTGATAGTTTTTAAAGTTTACGAGGTGAGAGGGATGTGATATTTTGTAAGCGACATAATCTTCGTACATCTGGAACTAATATCCCATCACCTCATGATTTTCAGAGCTGAGCTCCCTAAACCCAAGGTAATTTTGTTGTGTATTTTAGGCTTTGTTGTCTCCATAATATTTACTTAACATAAAGAAAGAGTCATGAACGTCGGGGTATGTAACTTGGGATATGACTAACTTCACGAAAGAAAAAAAAAATATAATTCGCCAAAATATACGTATATCAAAATAAAGTTAGCACAACTTATCATAGCTACAGAAATTATTCAAGAATCTTTTGGTTAATTTAAAAGATAGTGTACTTTTACATCTTAAGGATGCGTTTTTTATTCAAGATAAGTTATATGCGATAGTAATATATGTGTAAGTAGAAATATTTTAGATTATGATGATGATTTTGCATCGTGTTATTTTGTATAACACTGAGTAGAAATGTTTTAGATTTATCATGTTAAACATTTGCTAGGTTGTACATTAGTTATGGCATATTGCTTATGTAATCTTACAACAACGGGTACCTGATTTTGTTATTATTTTTTGTAATTGAAGTTGGAATGTGGTGAACTTTTAATACAACAATTAAGGGAAGTGTTTGGATTAACAAAATGCATACGATGTAGTTGAAAAACAAACCTTTTGGGTAAAATGGTACTACTGATTTTCATTTTTAGCTAAAGAAAATATATGATTAACTTAAGTTCCAAAATCCATTAATCTTCACTGCTTATTCAAATAAACAATAATATGATTTTAGTCATGTTCATATATATTCAAGAATATGCTTACACATAGCAACAGGCCTCCTTTATTTTCTAGACGTGAGGCTCCAAGTTTAAGCCACCTGACTTCTGCTTGAATAATGGAAGAAAACTTTTAATTCAAAATCATTATCAAAAAATAATAATTAAGAAAAACATATATACTCAAGATTTCTCATTTTTAATCCAACAATTAAAACCATTTAAGACACGTTAGATTGTTTGTTTTTTACTCAATAATAATACTTAATTAAGATTTTTAGAAAAATCCCCGTGCGTGCACGGACATTATAACTAGTAGTCTTATACTAAATCAAAACCTATCTACATACTAACTAGACCCCTAGTATCACATAGCCATGAATTTTAACCATCAAAGACTATCACATACCCATCAAAGTAAATAAAAGGTAGCTAATAAAAACATACAACCAAGAACTTTTCATTACTAATTTGAAAGATAAATAAAATATTGATAATCGTTTCATACTCATATTTTACCACATAAACTAAATAAAATATTCATATGTCATCGGAAGACCAATCACCTTATTTTCAGCTTCTTCGCAACATTCTTTAAATCACTCGCAATTATGACTTGATTCATTGTATCGGATTTCTTTCCACCTTCCCTCACGACCCGGTAACTCAAATCTTTCCCATTTGAGTCTGCATCTACATAGACAGTCGAGTTTTCAACAATCTCATTTGTGATCAGCATATTCGATAGTCTTGTCACAAGGTTCTTCTCTAGCCATATTTCTATGGGTTGTGCCCCGTACACCTGAAAACTTAACCATATAATATAATAAAATTGGAACAAAATGAAATCATGAACCAAATTAGATTATGTATTGAAACACACCAGATCATAACTTTCTGGAACTATAACATGCAATGCTGCTTCCATGACTTGTAAAGTAACACCCTTTTCAGCAAGACGAATAGCAATGTCTTTCAATACAAGTCTAGCAACTTTCCTCAACAGATCATAAGATAGAGGATTGAAAACAACAATCGTATCAAATCTTTTTAGTAGGTCTGGTTTGAAGTGCCTCCTCACCTGCAAAGTGGTATCACAACAATAAATTACTATAGAATTACAGCTTAAAAGTATTACTATTGGAGTAGACAAACTGATGAACCATACACATGTTTATGTTAGATTTTATGGATTAATATTAATATGTTTATGTCCGGTTTCGAACCCGAGACTCGGGATTGCACACGATGCGTGAGAGTTTCAATAGTATGAATAAATTAAATATATTTATGTATTTTATTTATTCATTTCACAAACAAGCACTTAACGACAGTTAGTACTTAACGGTGTTAGAGATAACGACCGTTAAAGGACTAAAAGTGAAAAGAAGGATCTAGAACACATGTAGGTGGGTTGGATCGGCTGGAAACAGCCATGGGTTTGGGTTGGACGATTTTAGGAAGAGTAGGGAACAAGTTTTGAGGTTTAGGGTTAGCCTATAAATACAATTCACTTGTATTTGGTTTCTCTCTAATCTTGAATCCCCTACAAGCCTAATTTCTCTTCTCCTCCCTCTCCTAAGCATAGAACCGATCACCCTTTTTAAATCCACTAGGATTTGTGATCCAAGTAAAGCTTTGAAAGTGTTTGGCTTGTTTGTGATTCTTGAACCTAGCTTTTCCTACTGAAACGCTATCATCACGTGTGTACAAGAACGAGTGACTAGTTTACTTTAAGTAGTATTTTTCCCTAACTAGGATCGACATACCCTATTCTTAATTAGGGTTCATACTTGTTCTTGGTGATTGCAAAAGGTATGTATCTATTTAGTTTTAATTAATTACATGTTCTTGTAGATCTTCCGCTGTGTGCTCTTTGATGTTGTATATGTTTATAGTTTTTATGATTCATATAATCAAACAGTGGCATCATGAGCCTCGTTTAGAACTATGTAATTAATTACTAAAACCTAAAAATTGGATCTTGATTAGATACATGCATTTAAATGTTCTAGGGTTTTAATTTGAAACCCTAATTTTCTATATATGTGGATCGATCCACATTTATTTTTTTAGGGTTTATGTTAGTTTTTATTAAAAACTTGTTAGAAACCCTAGATTATGCATGGAAAATTTTTAGGGATTAATTTGTGAATACTATGTGATGTCACCAATTAATTAGATACGTACTAGATATTAACATGTTAATATGGATTTCATGATTATGTGTTAATATGGTATCCATGACAAAATCTTGCATATTTTGTCATGGTTTGATATACGGGACGATTTGTATGTATTGCTTTGCTACATGTTTTGTTTAATAAATCTTTTATTGGGGAAGACCTCAATATATTAATTAATAAATTATGTGCAATGTGATATTAAATTAACTAAAACTTACGCGGCCAAGTTATTTGGTGTCTGTGGTCCATTGGGCACAATGAGCTCGAAAACCAATGGGAGTTTTGTTAGTTAAATACATATTTAATTACACATAGAATTAATAATAGGATTTATTGGAAAAAGGTTTGCATGTGGCTATATGATATTGTTATGATCATATATTTGTTATTATGTGTTTATTTTTTTTGTAATTACTTGATCTTTTGTGTTTATATATTATGATGGATTGCAACACATAAGAGGGTAATTTTCATAATAAAAAAATAAACAAGACTAATAACTATGAAACCTTTGTAGTAATTTTATTTTTTGCCAAGTCTTATGTGCCGACAGTGGTTCGCTTCGCACGGTAATTTGCTCCCAGGCGAGACTAGCAATTAATAAATTATTACATAAATTGTTTTAGCAAGAAAATCATATTTTTTTAGTTGATTGATTGCAACTGTACAAAAGTGGTCGAAGCGGCGGACCTATTATTGACAAACTATAAAGTGGGTTTAAGGTTGGTTCACATTAAATTGTGACCTTAAAGGGGCACGGTTTTAACCAGCTTCGGCGGCTGTCGTCCCTCCGCTCGCCTGTGCGTCAATAATAGACTTACCAAGTACACCATGAAAAAGTACGAAGCATCTTAAGGCAATGTTGTAATTTACTCAACGCCTCAATTAAAATTTTTTGATGATTTGAGCTATGAATTAGTAAACGGTTTTGTTTTTGCAAACATATATGATACAAAGATGAATGCATGACATCTTTGTACATATTTTTTGATTTCACACATCAAAATTTATTACCCTTTAAATTTAAGTTATATGTCACCCAACTACAAAAAGAAACACCTAAGGTTTCATCCTACACCACTAGCAGCCAAAGCTGAATGTTGATGTTCAAAGGGTGGTCATCTAAGGGTAAAATTGAGTACTTTATTGCTAGCAGCCAAAGCTGAATGCAATAAACCGACGTCAATTTACTGTTTCTTAAGTTGGTTAACTTAATTGGGCACTTTCATTACTAGCAGCCAAAGCTGATGTAATGGAACGGTGCCAAGGCATAAAGAATTGGGGACGAAACATGCTTACATTTTGCAACTGATGTTGGCAATATAATGTAAGTCCCAAGATTTCTAGGAATTGAAATTTGACATTGGCAATTGGGTGATCCCGTACCTTGTTGAGCACTTTCATTGCTAGCAGCCAAAGCTGATGTAATGAAACGGCGTCAATTAGGATCCTAGTTTTCAGTGAAAATTAAATGGTTTTTAACCAATGGGTGTTTAATTTTCATGAAATGTTTTATTATCGAAAGTACTAACTTTTGAACTTTTTTCTGTAGAAATGGCCCAACCCAGAAACTCGTCAAACTTAACTTCCTGTTTCAAGATGATGCTTGAAAAGGAAAAACTGTCTGGGACTAAGAATTTTAACGCTTGGTATCGAAATCTAAGGCTTGTTCTTAGAATTGCCAAACGTTCAGAATGTCTTACTGAGGACCTTCCTGAAGCTCCTCCTGCAAACTCGCCTAATGAAATACTTAGGCAGTACAATGAAGCCTATGACAAGCACAATGATGCGGCTTGTCTCATGCTATCGGGGATGGATGATCAACTGGTAAAACAGTTTGAGAAATATGGCCCGAAAAACATGATTGATGAACTGACACGTATGTTTCAGAAATCTCCTATGGCTGAATTGTATGATGTACTTGACAACTTGGGCAAGTGCAAGCAGGACGTGACAACACCCATAAGTGATCATGCACTTAAAGTGAAAGGTTATCTTGACCAACTAGATGCACTTAATTGCGGGTTTGTGGAAGACGTTAAAGTTGGCCTCATCAACAAATCCCTCAATGAGGAATTATATGGTGAATTTGTGCGCAACTTTAACATGCATTGCAAGGGGAAGACATTTTCTGAATTGCATGCAATGCTTATTGAGCATGAGAAGGCACTCACTAAGAAAGCTCCTACACCTGCTGTTATGGCAATAAGAGGTGGTAGAGTAGCTAAGCCCGGTAAACCGAAACATGTGAACAAGAAAGGAAAGGGCAACGCTGACAAGGGCAAGCAGATTGTGACCTATCAGCAAAAGCCAAAGAAGCAGAATCCTCCTCCCAAGAAGGATTATCCCAAAAAGGATGCGGCTGCTTGTCACCACTGCCATACTCCTGGACACTGGAAGCGTGACTGTCCATTGTTGCTTGAGGAGTGTCGCAAAAATAAGAATGCCAAGGCTGGGCAGGGCGCCAGCACGTCAGGTATTTTTATGGTTGAATTATTTTCTTTTCCTCGTAAGCAAAATGCCTGGATATATAATACAGGATGTGCTACTCACATTTGTAATACATCGCAGGGGCTTAGAGGAGCAAAGAAGCTGAACTATGGGGAATGCTACTTGTGCGTGGGAAATGAAATACGTGCAGCAGTAGAAGCCATAGGGACTTTTGAGCTAGTTTTACCTTCTGGTTTAATATTAGTTTTGAACAATTGTCATTACGCACCTTCCATTGTTAGAGGTGTCGTTTCAGTTTCTTTGTTATTGGATTTGGGTTTTAAGCATACGTTTAATGATAATGGAATTTCTGTTTCTCTAAATTCTGTTTTTTACTTTAATGCTATTTCATTAAATGGTGTGTTTGAGATTGACATATAAAACCATGTATCCAATAGAAATAATTCAATGTATAGCATCGGGAATAAGAGAGTCAAGTCTAACTTGGACTCGTCTTATTTATGGCACTGCCGTCTTGCCCACATAGGCAAGAATCGCATGCAAAAGCTGCAACACGATGGGCTTTTGAAAAATATCAATGATGATTCAGTTGATAAATGCGAATCTTGCATATCTGGAAAGGTGACAAAGAAACCTTTCCATAGCAATATGGAGAAGGCTTCGGATCTACTTGGATTGGTACACACGGATGTGTGTGGTCCACTTAGACATGTGTCTAAACGCGGTGCTGTCTACTTCTTGACCTTCACGAATGACTATAGTCGTTATGGTTATGTTTATTTACTTAAACATAAACATGAAGTCTTTGAGACATTCAAGGTCTTTAAAAATGAAGTAGAATTACAACTCGGAAAGAAGATTAAGTCACTTCGATCCGATCGTGGTGGTGAGTACTTAATCCAAGAGTTTAAGGATTATCTGGGTGAGTGTGGCATTGTGCAACAACTCACTTCTCCTTATACGCCACAACAAAATGGTGTATCTGAAAGGAGAAATCGTACTTTGTTAGATATGGTACGATCCATGTTTAATCTTACAACTCTTCCCTTATCCTTTTGGGATTATGCTCTTGAAACGGCTGTTCACGTGTTGAATAGGATTCCAACTAAGAAGGTTGATAAGACTCCATATGAAGTATGGACTGGAAAAGCTCCCAACTTTTCTTACTTAAAGGTCTGGGGTTGTGAGGCGTTTGTTAAACGTGACTCACCTGATAAACTCCAACAAAGATATGTTAAGTGTATCTTCGTAGGATACCCTAAGGAAACGAAGGGTTACTACTTTTACTTCCCACCTGAAAATAAGATCATCGTGGCTAGGTACGGTGATTTTCTTGAAGATAATCTAATATCTCAAGAAATCAGTGGGAGAGCATATGATCTTGAAAATGATCATGAAGATACTTCACCTTCTGAAGGCACTAACACACTTCTTGTGGAACCTGAAAGTTTAGGTCCTCCACCTGAAGTAGAAGTGGTACCCATCCGTAGATCTTCAAGATCTGCAAAGGCTCCTGACCGTCTATGTTTAAACATAGAGGATGAGGAATCTACACTATTGGATCACATTGATGAGCCAACCAGTTATAAGGCTGCCATTAATAGCCCTGAAAAGGACAAATGGCAAGTAGCCATGGATGGGGAAATGTAATCCATGAAAGACAATAAAGTCTGGATTGAAGTAGACCTTCCACCCAATGCTAAGGTAGTTGGGTGTAAATGGCTCTTCAAGAAAAAGACTGACATGGATGGCAACGTACACACCTATAAAGCTCGTTTGGTGGCCAAAGGCTTTACCCAAACATATGGTGTTGACTATGAGGAGACCTTTTCTCCTGTGGCCGACATTAGAGCTATTAGGATTCTTATAGCCATAGCTGCCTACTATGACTATGAGATTTGGCAAATGGATGTCAAAACCGCCTTTCTGAATGGTCGCCTAGATGAAGATATCTATATGGCGCAACCTGAGGGGTTTGTGAATCCACAATTTCCTGAGCGTGTATGCAAACTTCAAAGATCCATTTATGGATTGAAGCAAGCATCCAGGCAATGGAATAAGAGATTTGATGAGGAAATCAAGAAGTTTGGATTTACTCAAAATTTCGATGAGCCATGTGTATACCACAAAGTTAGTGGGAGTAACACTACTTTTCTTGTCCTATATGTCGATGACATATTAATCATGGGAAATGATATACCAAGCCTTAATGAAGTTAAGGATTATCTTGGTAATTGCTTTGCCATGAAGGATTTAGGAGAAGCAGCGTATATCCTTGGAATCAAGATCTATAGAGACAGATCTAAACGGTTAATCGGATTAAGCCAAAGTGCTTACATGGATAAAATACTGAAGAGATTCAATATGCAAAATTCCAAGAAGGGATATTTGCCCATGCAAGTGGAACACGGCTTATGCAGCGAAATGTGTGCTTCTACACCTGAAGAGGTGGCATACATGAAGAAAGTTCCGTATGCTTCGGCAGTAGGATCCATCATGTATGCAGTTAGATGCACAAGGCCAGATGTGGCATTCGCTCAAAATTTGACCAGTCATTATCAGCAGAATCCAGGGAAAGATCACTGGCATGCTATAATGAACATTCTTAAGTATTTAAGGAATACTAAAGATATGTTTCTTGTTTTCGGGGGAAATCCAGACGCAGAACTGAATGTTACAGGTTTCTGCGATGCGTCCTTTCAGACTGATAAAGATGATACGAAGTCTCAGACGGGTTATGTTTTTGTCATCAATGGAGGAGCAGTAAACTGGAGCAGTAAGAAGCAGAGTATAACGGCCATGTCTGCTACAGAAGCCGAGTACATTGCTGCATCGGAGGCGGCAAAAGAAGCTGTTTGGATAAGGAAATTCATTAAGGATCTTGGAGTGATGCCTTCAATAGAATTACCTATTAATGTATATTGCGACAACTCTGCTGCAATTACATTCGCCAATGAACCTGGAGTTATGAAAGGCGCTAGACACTTTAAAAGGAAACTTCACTATGTTCGAGAACAAGTCGATGATGGTGAAATAAAAGTACTCAAAGTTCACACAGATGACAATCTGGCTGATCCTTTCACGAAGGCATTACCTAAGGAGACGTTTAATCGTCATGCTCAGGGTATTGGTCTTCGTTTAGCAGATAGTTTCATGTAAATCTGTTGGATTAGTATTTCGATAGGGACGTGTAAACAATTATTATTTTAATGAAATAAAGTGCGGATAACGTTTATTATCATTATTAATATTTGTGTCATATATTTGCATGTTTAAATCCGTGAATAAATTTATTTATTCTAAATAGTCCATTGTCAATTAATAATATGGGAATATTATTGAACTAAGACAAATGTGAGGATTGGTAGAATGTACTGTAAGGTTAAGACACCAATGTCACATGATATTCAATATTGGAAAAATTGAATATAGGACTTATCCCAACTACATGATTATACTTTATGGATCATAGTCATTAAGTATATCATGAATATTTATCCTCTGACTTGAGATGCCAGATAATTGCCGAGGATGTAGCTCATTTTCTGTGAGATAGTCTAACGCTATCCGTAAAAGGTAGTTATAAGGGCTATTTTCAGAAATGATGCGAAGTTCAAGGGTTATGCTCGCAGTCAATAAGGAATTTGTTCCTTCAACTTTGTGTTGAAGTTTAATACTGCTTGGCCACTCGTGTGATTAACAAAATGTTTGCGTGCGCACGCCCAAAGTCTATCTGGAAGACGTTCAGATGTTTTGGTAATCTTGTTCAATTATGGATAAACGAGAAACTACTGTTAATTGTGGAATGACAAGATCCATATCCAAATTAACGCGGTATTAGTAACAAAAGGATAAGTATGATGATTTAATTCATCACGTGGTTTTTCCAGGAAAACCATACTCGGATCGAGCTGGAGGCATTGGGATCTGTTAAGCTAGACTAGCCCATGTCATTAATATTATTAATAATAATCCAAGTGGGAGCTGTTAGGTTTTATGGATTAATATTAATATGTTTATGTCCGGTTTCGAACCCGAGACTCGGGATTGCACACGATGCGTGAGAGTTTCAATAGTATGAATAAATTAAATATATTTATGTATTTTATTTATTCATTTCACAAACAAGCACTTAACGACAGTTAGTACTTAACGGTGTTAGAGATAACGACCGTTAAAGGACTAAAAGTGGAAAGAAGGATCTAGAACACATGTAGGTGGGTTGGATCGGCTGGAAACAGCCATGGGTTTGGGTTGGACGATTTTAGGAAGAGTAGGGAACAAGTTTTGAGGTTTAGGGTTAGCCTATAAATACAATTCACTTGTATTTGGTTTCTCTCTAATCTTGAATCCCCTACAAGCCTAATTTCTCTTCTCCTCCCTCTCCTAAGCATAGAACCGATCACCCTTTTTAAATCCACTAGGATTTGTGATCCAAGTAAAGCTTTGAAAGTGTTTGGCTTGTTTGTGATTCTTGAACCTAGCTTTTCCTACTGAAACGCTATCATCACGTGTGTACAAGAACGAGTGACTAGTTTACTTTAAGTAGTATTTTTCCCTAACTAGGATCGACATACCCTATTCTTAATTAGGGTTCATACTTGTTCTTGATGATTGCAAAAGGTATGTATCTATTTAGTTTTAATTAATTACATGTTCTTGTAGATCTTCCGCTGCGTGCTCTTTGATGTTTTATATGTTTATAGTTTTTATGATTCATATAATCCAACAGTTTAAACATTCATTCTAATCAACAATTACTTTCTATTGCCAATAATAAAAATAGGTAAATAAAAGAAAAAAGAAACTAAAAAAACAGAAGAGTCATTAGTGAGATATTATTCCTAAGGATGTCTCTAAACACTTATTACATGTAAAAGTTTGCTGAGAAGTCTTACCTCTTCCATCACCTCCAAACGAGCATCCTCCATTGATGTATTCTCAGACAGAGCCCTTAAGAGATGATTTTCTCCAATGTTTGAAGTCATAATGAGCACCGTGTTGGTGAAATCTACTGAACGCCCGTCATCCAACATATGTTGCAGAGTATGGAACACTGATGGATGAGCTTTTTCTACTTTATCAAATAACACAACACTGTATGGCTCTTTCTTGACAGCTTCTGTGAGTTGTCTAACGTAACTGTATTATCAAGGACGGAACAAAGCATTTCATTAGTATCATTCAGGAATAGATAACACACACACACACACACAAGCATGTACCATGGAACAGATTCTTCCTCCGTATAGAGACACATATCGATTCTAATCATAAACTTCTCATCAGCAAACAATTGTTCGGAAAGAGCCCTAGCGATCTCGGTTTTACCAACGCCACTGGGGCCTACAAAAAAGAGCAAACCAGCTGATTTGTTAGCCCTTCCGAAAACAGCTCTAGACCTCAGCATTGCATCAGCCACAACATTAACCGCTTCATCTTGTCCCACGACTCTCTCCTGGAACCTCTTCGCTAGCACAATTAGCCCCTTTTGGTCACAACTCCTTAGGGTTGGCCGGGTTACAGGTCCTAGTGTCTGCATTAACATCATATTTTCATGCATCGCAGGCCCAACTCCTTGAACTACCCCATGTTTCACATTTGCAGTTTGGGCTATATCTGCTGCTTGTAAAACAACAAAGGCTTCCTCTTGTTTCTCTTTCTCCTTTTTGTACTTGATCATTAGTGGCTCAAGTTTATCTCTCACATCGCAAAGTTCTTTTTGTACCTGTAAAAACCAAGAAACTATTAGCATATTAAAGAACAGTGACATGTAAGCAAGCACAAACATAGACTGTTACCTCAACAAAGCGTAATTTGCTTTTTTTGTCTTTCTCGTTCTCCAAAGCACAAAACTCTATCATTAAGTGTGTTTTCTTTCTTTCAAGATCATAAATTTCTTTAGGCTTCCTTAAAAGTTGTAGTCTAACTTCCGCACAGGCTTGATCAACCACCTTCATTGCCTTATCAGGCTGAAAACCTGCTCACAACAAATTTTATTCAAAGTCACTATCAATAACTATTAACAGTAGCTCTATAATTCTGACCCTTTTCTTCTAATCTTACGAGCGAATTTCTATCACTGCGTTTCTACTCTGTACAACTTGCAAAGAGCTCCGTATAAAAGTAAGAACAACAACAGCAAATACAACATGTATCTGTCTTGCTAAAATTTATTTGAAGTCTTAGTTAGCTTTATTATTAATAAACAAATTCAGACTTTGGGTCAATCATTCAATGGTCAATACAATTATGTGCAGAATAAAAAAGTAGAACATTCCAAAACTCAAAATATTTGCTGGTGTGTGTGTGTGAGAGAGGGAGGGAAGGAGCTGAGGGAGCATTTGAAGAGTTTATAGAACTAAAAAAAATCCATTGAAACAGATAAAAGAAAGTGGCAGCAGCCATACCAGTTACATATAGGCTTGAAATCTCCGCTGCAGCAACCAAAGCACTATCAAGAATCTGAATAGCATGATGTTCTTCATAGCTCTCTTTCAACCCCCGAAGAATGTTTATGGTATCAACAACACTAGGTTCGGCTACAAAGACCTGCTGAAAACACGCATTGAAGGTGGCATCTTCTTTGACATATTTCCTAAACTGAGCAGGAGTGGTGGCACCAATGCACCGTAACCGGCCCCTATCAAGCAAAAGTTTCAAGAGATTTGCTACATCCATCGATCCACAGGCCCCAAGAACAAGATGGATTTCATCAATGAACAATATTAGTCTCTCATCAGCAACCTCGTCTAGCTTTTTCAATATAAACTTGAGCTCCTCCTTATACTCATCTCCTGGGAGAAAAGCGCGTGTAGCCAAAGCTATAAGTCGCACACCATTAAGATTACTAGGGACATCACCATTCACGATCCTCTTAGCCAATCCTTTAACAATAGCAGTTTTACCCACGCCATCTTCTCCAACAAGAAGAGGGTTGTTCTTTGTTAGTTTAGCTAGAATCGTAATCAGACTGGTAATCTCGTCATCTCTCCCCACCAGAGGGCCAAGTTTCCGAGAATACTCAACAATATCATAACCGTATGTATCGATGGAGTGGAAAATAGTATCTCCACAATTACTTTTGATGCTTTTCCCTTGATGCTCCCAACCGTTTTCGTGAGAAGTCATGTTAAGACAACACCTACGATATATACATCTCCGGTCAAGAGAACAGCAGCTTACATCTTAAATAAAAATGTGTTAAAGCATAATCAAAACACAAAACTTAGCGAAACTCGGAGAAAATGAAATCAAAGCGAGGAAAAAATACTTGCGCAGAATATATACATGTTTCTAAAACCTAGTACCCTGAGAATCTTCACTTGACTGCCACAGTAAATACATTGTTGTATAACAAGGATTGAGTGATCGGAAATTACTCCATACACGGTCAAAACTCGGTTTGAAGTATTTGAACAATTGTGTCGATGTTTCTAAAAATATTTCTATGATACTGTGAACATTTCTATGGTCCTATTACAACCATATTAAAATAAATTAAACTTGTGCCTAATGAGTTCTAACCTACACCATCTTGGTATTTAGATCACGCGCCATTATAATAAAAACCCAAGCTTTGATTCTTTAATTTCGTTTACCAAGTAACTTCATATATGTTTCTACTTGTTTCCCTGCATTAGAGGTGCCCATATGGTTGGTTACTAGGTAACAATGCGTGTTTGTAAAATTGCTTACAAGTGAAACGTACTTAATCCAGAATCTATGAAAGATTGAAGATTAATCAATCAAATACAAGAATTACTAACCAAGAAAGCAACTCGAAGTAAAATGATTAATTGGGATTTGTTATTGATCAATGTTGTTACAAGACTAAAGAGAGAATCAATCATCCAAAAGTGTTTACAAAATGAAGAGAAGTGAAGTATTAAAAGAAATACAAAAGGGCGGGAAAAGGGCGGGAAATACAGTTGTAATGTTGGTTGGGTTTTGACTTGTCACCTGCCATGCACGTGACCTATGTTTTGCCACGTAACAACAAGCTTAGCTTAACATCAACAAGCAAGCCATAAAATGGGTGCAATCTAAAAAGGTTCTCAACAGATGGGACAAAAAATATTTGTTGTAGGCGTCGTAATCACTGAATATGATAAATCCAGTCAACTACAAACAAACAACTCAATTGAAATAACACTGAACACAGGACATTAAGCGATCGTACCTTAGTCAGACTGCGAATTTAGGTCTATGGAGTTTGATCTTGGATGGGTAAACCTGTCACGTTTCTAGTGGTTGGCCCATTTGGTGAAATAAAAAGCGACCCAACTTAATGTGTTTGGGCTAGGGGTGTTCATCACAATAACCGAAAAACGAAACCGAACTGAACCGAATTTGTAACCGAACTAAATTGGTCAAAATCGAACCGAACCGAACTAAATTTTTGGTTATCGGTTTGGATATGGTTTTGACAATGAAAACCGAAAACCGAATTCATATAAATATATATTTTTTCTGTGTATTTCTATGAAAAAAAAAAAACAATTAAAACTTTTTCTTAGTATAAATATAACATTATTTAAGTTTGAATTTTTTTTTACTGCTTTCTCTCTCTAAAATCCCACCCCCACCCCCTCAAAAAAAAAAAAAAAAAAAAAAAAAAAGCTAATCAATTTTATTAGTATTTCTTCTTCTAATTTAATTTTAACAAATGAATTTTAATATGGAATTTGCATTTGGATAATACTGTTCATGGTCTAAAGTTCTATATAGTTTTTCATATATCATTTTACTGTTGATCCTTGCATTTATTTCATTTTAAATAACAGTTGTGAGTCCGTTTGTCGCACTGTTCATCCTTGTTTTCCCCTATATTTTAATCCTTAAAATTTTCTCATCTTCTATGTTATTCTCTTTTCTGGTTGCTTCCAATTAACCTCAATTTCACCATGACTGATCCAAACAACATTAACCCTAATTTGGTTCCCCAACCTAGGGAATCTGATGATGTTGCTCGTGGCAAGAGATCTACTAGGAATCACAATAGTGCGTTGAAGAATAAAAACAAACAGACTAATTTCCATAAGTCTGTGAGTTTTAAGAAGAATCTTTATAAGCAGGGTGGTAAGGGTAATAATTATGTGGAAGGAATGGAGGGGGTGGAGTATGATGGCACTGAGAGTGAGGGATTTGATGGTGATGTGGGTTCGAGTGTGGATGCTCAGAGTTTGGAGTCTAGGAGTGTTAGGGAACCGGTATGTGAAAGTGAAGCTGGTGAAGATCCTGTGA
The DNA here is from genome assembly GCA_021014915.2 of Artemisia tridentata subsp. tridentata. NCBI lineage: Eukaryota > Viridiplantae > Streptophyta > Magnoliopsida > Asterales > Asteraceae > Artemisia > Artemisia tridentata. The sequence goes on along the minus strand of CP139501.1, from coordinate 24,356,521 downwards.
ATGATTTGGTAAGTGGTATTGCTAATGAGTCTATTAAGGTTGATAGTACTACTGCTAGTGTGTCTATAAGTGAAGGGGTTATGAATGCTAGTATTAACATTGGGGAAATTCCTGTGCATGTGAGTGAAAATTGTTAGGATCCCTTCTAATAGCATTTCATGCCTATGAGATGTTTTAGAGAGAGGGAGATAATATGTTTAGAGAGAGAGAGAGAGAACTAGAGAGGAAAATAAGAGAATTTCTCATTCCATAATGAATCACCTTATTCTCAAATGATATGTTACAACTATATATAGTCTTACATAAGATAAGAATAAGGAAGTGTGCCATGTTTACATATCTCACTAATTCGACATTAATGGAAATACTAAGACTAAACTAGACGGCACACTTATACTAATACGTAGACTATATTTTTATGATTCTAACGAGCTATTACACGACCATATTACATGACTCATTTACTCGATAATGATCATCACTTTTTCGTTTCCAACAATCTCCCCCTAAAGAGTGATCATTAAGATCTCTTTCTATGACATGTGGGTTATGGGCCAACCAATAGAAATGGATGATCTTTTAATTTCTTTGATGCTTGTTGTCTTGAACTTTGTTTCTTTATGTAATAGCTTTGCTAGATTTTTTTGTTCCATATCATGCTTCGTTATCTTTGTTCTTCGTTCTTGTTCTTGTGATCAGTTGTGATATTCGCTTGCCTTTCATCAACGTCTTCATTTAATGGTGTATTTACGTCTTTTCCAACATGCTCATACTTCTTGTTAAACATTGTGGTTCATACTTGTGTTGTTCTCATTCCTTGACTTTGATCCTTGTGTTGTTCCCTTAACACGCTTAGAGTTAACTAAAAAGTTAATCTATTTGTATTTATGACTTATACGATGTATTTGATTAATTACAAGTTATAAGTAAAACGTAAATATAAAGACACAATGTTTTTCAACGTTTAAATTCTTATTAGAAATCAATCAAATAATCTATTACCCAAGTGTTTTGCGGAACAAACACTTGGGATTGAATAGACAAGGTATGGTGTCTCCTATCTAAACTCAAGCAATGCTTAAGTGGTAACAATATCGACCCACTGAGTTATCTCAGGGATTGGTTACTCTTTGTAGGAGAAAAGGGGTATTGTGAAAGTCTAGGCTTTTATTGCACAAAATACCTAACCCACTTTTCTCCATCTGTTTGCTATTTATAGGAAAACATCCAAGAGTATTGAAGATTAAAAATACATAAACAATAGGAAGGCGTGTCTGACAACTACAACAGTAATTGTCATTTCCAAGAACCAATAGGATTGCGCCAAAAAGTCTTCGAGTGTCAGTTCTGACACTTCTTGACTTTTAGCCGCTTTAGGGATGGTTTGTGTCTAACCCCGATAAGACTTGTTCTTATCTCTTCAAACCTTCCTGCTCATTCCCGCCTTTCTTTTAGGCTTCAGGTTCTTCAGTCTTCGCCTTCAGTCTTCAATCTTATTGTTGTTGAGGAGACTGGGGTTCAGTGAGTTCTTGTCCAACACTCACTGAACCCATTACCTTCTTCTTCGTCTCAAGTAACACTTCAGGGAGATCCGCCTCCCTGTGTGGTGAGTCTTTCTTCTTAGACTCGTCCTGAGCATCTTGAAGGTAACTCACTGAGTGACTATTCACTCAGTGACTTAATTGTGTTTTCGGTTGATTAACACTTAGCGTAATTTGTATTCAAATCCTGTTTTAATGATCCTTGGGTACTGAAGGACCCAACAATCTCCCCCTATTTGGATATAAATTATGCTAAGTGTTTTGATCAGTTATGAGTGAGCTAATGACTTCTTCTCATACTGAATGTACTAGTAAGTAATTAAGGACACTAAAATAACAAAACAAAGGGCCATCATTTTATTGATTTCATTACATAAGTCCTAACAACTAATAAGTACAGGATAGTGGTGTTGCAGATTCATTCAGTCCAGTATGTATCCAAGGGCTTCAAGCTTAGGTCTCTTGGTGTTGGGAATTAAATATTCTGAAGACTAAGTATCGGGAATTTCTCTTAAGTGATTAAGTCTGGTCTTCCAATATTAAGTCTGGTGAGTTCCAAAGTTAAGTTTGCTGGTTAAATATGGTTAAGTCTGGTCTTCCAATATTAAGTCCGGTGGTTAAGTCTGCTTGATTAATTCTGGTGAGTGCCAAAGTTAAGTCTGCTTGCTGGATGGATAAGTATACTAAAGTCAATTATATACGGTAGATAATATCTTACCCCATGTGATCAGTCATTATGTTATATTCTCAGAACAAGTTGTAAACATAGATACATGTTGTATCTTAGTTACTAACTCACATAAGCTAGCAAGTAGTTCGACAAGACTTGACAAGAATTAACAATATTGTAAAGATCTCCTTGGACTATAAAAGGAGATCTTAGCTTAGTCATATGTGTGACTAATTTAAGAACTTTCATATCTGTTAAGAACATAGAACAAACACGACAATATCACAAGTCATTGAAACATAAGATTCAAGGTTTTGTAACCCTAGTGATAGTAAAGATCACTCGTATTATTTTGAATAATATTGAATCGTTTGGTGTTAACATTGCATGTTTATTGTTCGTTACTAAAGCATTACTTTCCATTTCCATAACACAAATAACCATCTAAGTGTGGTTAAGTAGATTTCGCATGCTTAATCATATTAACTCAATATATCACATACACAAAGTCACAAAGGTTTAACCACCTTACAGTGTATCGATTCCTCTCACTTGGATTCCAGCTCATGTTGATCAGGATGTTCTTGAATCTTGGTTCTCAGGTCATGGCAGAACCTCACATTGGCAGGAATCTGAATTGGGGAGGCCATCATGAGGAAACCAAGCATGGCTTTGATTCCAGCCTGATCAATGTCACTCCATCTTTGGAAGGCTGGGTCTCCAAACTCATCAGTGAAGAAGAGACCCCTCTCAGGTAGTTCAATGACCTGGTTGTTCACAAATTTAACTCTTTCAGGGAGAGCTCTGTTGCATTCAAGGACAGGAACTTTGATTTCAGGCTCAGACTCAATTTGCTTCCTCTTTCTTCTAGAGGACTGAGAGGGAGCAGGTTAACTGGTTGGAGCTGGGAGAAGTGAGGGAATACCAAGTTCCTCAGGTGTTGCTGTCAGTTTTTCATATCTTAGCTTCAGGGATTTCATCAGTTCTTTGACAACAACGTTTGACTTTTTGAATATGATTGGACCCAATTCATCCAATCCAGTGATCCCAAATTCAGAGAATCTAAAGGGATCATGAATTTCAAAGTTCCTCTTGTCAGGACCTCTGAAGACACTGATGACAGCAGGCTTGGTGTTTTGATGAATCTTTACATCAGTGATTGGTTCAGGTCTCAGTCTGCTTGTCATAACCCATTGGTACTTCTCAATCCTCTTTTTCCTTATCTCCTCCGCCTTTTTCAACCTTTCTTCTCTTTTCTTCCTGAGAGCAGTCATCTCAGCATCCTAAGCTTTCACAAAGCTCTGACCACCTTTCCTTCCAGCAATGGCTTTTGGTTCAAGTCCAATCTTTTCGGCCTCTTCACTGACCACTTGGATGAGGGCAGACTTGTTCAGCCTCTCTTCTTCAGCTGCTTTCTTCAATCCTTCTTCCTTCTCCATATGAGCCTGAATTTTAGCCTCAGTGAGAAGGTGCATCACTCCATTGATCTCATAAGGGACCTTGATTGGTTCATCAGGGTCAGGCCTTCTCTCTGAGGAAGCAGGCACCAATATTGTAGGCTCAGGCTCAGTAGTAGTAAGAATGCCTTTGCCTTTATCTTGAGTTGATGATGGGGTTGTTTCAGGAATCTCCCCCTCAGTGTGAGAAGGAGGTTGTTGGCTGGAAGAAGCTTCACTGACTTTCTCCCCCTCAACTGTTGCTTGAGCCATTGTGAGAGCAGGAGTTGGAGTGCTCACTAAAGTTGAGGGAGCAGCCTGACTTTTGAAAGCTTGATAGATCTCATTCATCATGGATTTGATGTTTGAGGTGTCTTGCTGAAGAGTATTAACCTTAGCCTCAAGAGATGCCTGAGAAGCCTCTATTGCAGTCATCCTAGGCCCAAGATTCCAGGCCAAGGAATTTGAAGACTTAGCCCAGGATGCCAAATGTGCCTCCATAAGAACCAGGGAAGACTTGATGGAGTCCACTGAAAAGCTGAGACCCTGAAGGTTGGAGGATTTCAGCATGTTGACAAGCTCAGTGAACTGATCTGACTGTTGTGAAAGGTCTCAGAAGCCTGAAGAATCTTCTTATTGAGCTCAGGGTCATCTTTCACTGACTCTTGAATAGTTGCAACGCTCTTGGTAATGTTGGAAAGAGTAGTGTTGAACATTTTAAGATTCTGATCAAGTGTTGTCAAGGAGTAGGCAATCCCTGATTGTTGCTCATTAACTTCATCACGATAAAGTTCAACAGATTCCTTCAGGTTAACATAGTGAACTGCAGCTTCACAATGTTGGTCAAAGATTTCTTCAGTGAGCCCTTGAAAGAGAGCATTGTTGGCTTTCTGCAAGAACTTGACCAATTGTCTTTCAGTAAGAGGAAGAATGTTGTCATACTTCCTGAGATTGGCTGGGCAGGATGATTCAGAGTCCGATGAATGATCAACCTGAGATGCTGATTCTTCACCCTGAGGTGGAGAGGACTGATGCGATTGTTCAGTGGGTTGAGCATCAGTGTCTATATCATCACCTGCCTCAAACACTTCTTCCTCACTATCAATGCTGAGCTCTTCATCAGATAAGAGAACAGCCTGAAAATCCGCCATTGACTGAATCTGCAACTTGTTTTGGCCAGGTCCTGACCCTGCCATAATAACTGAGTGGGTTTGCTCAGCCTGGCTTTTGGGGTCAGTTCCCGAGGGAATGGATCCGCCTTGAGGGGGTTGTGGTTCCATATCAGCGGGTGGTTGCGTGCCCCCTGAGTCTTTGTCCCCATGTACGCCTTCAAGCACTGATGGGTGTTTTTCAGTACTATCACTAGGCACACTTTGTGATTGTTGGTGGAACCCTTCCTAACGGGTTCTCTTTTTTGAACAGGTCTACTCAGGGCTCGAGAAGACGACGAACGGCCCAGGGAGAGTCGTCAAATCCAGCCCGCGCCAGATTATGTATCAACAAGTGGCGCCATCCGTGGGACACGACAAGTTTCGGCTCTCACATCACCGAAAAGCAATCATCGAGTTCAAAAGCCGGTATTTTGATCTTTTTTAAATTAATTTTTGCAAAGGTAGAGATTAATTACAAAAGGTACGCCCTTAATTATAAATCATTGGTAGAGATTAATTACAAAAGGTACGCCCTTAATTATAAATCATTGGTAGCCACGATTTATACATCTTTTGCAAAGGTATCGTATTATTTATTATCATACATGCGATTTGATTGGTCATAAAGTTTTGTCATGCGACGTCATTGGTAGAAGCTAATTATAATATAAATCGATTTGTTGTTATCTACTACTGTATCGATTTGTTTTTTTCTGCTACTGTAACGTACACCCTATTGCATGTTTCTTTTAGATCGGTAAAGATTTTATGTAAATCTTTTAATTTGGTAAACACGATTTTATCTATGAACGCACTAAGTCCGCACGATCAGACCTGCTTTATCTTTTAGCCGCGAATTAATTCGCGCACATAATGTTTTTACGGTGGGTGTGCCTATTCGCGCTTGTTTGCACGTTCGAACGCAGTCACGATAAATCTACCCGCGTTAGGCCGCGCGTACGGACATCTTCGCAGATTAACCACATACAGCGCACAGCGCGCCACGATGCTAGTCAATCGCCATGAGCGCACTGGACAAAAGCCGTGGTCATGTTATGTTCATCTGCGATCATCCACAAACGCTCGAGTCTATGCGGTCACGATACATCCATCTGCGTCTGTGCGTGCGATTGCAACTATTAGTCGCGGTCACGGTGTGTCCATCTGGGTTATTGTTTTTTTTATATAAAAAAAAAGAAAAGAAAAACAATTAATTATTTATGTAGTTTGTAAAACCTCACGATAGGTGTAATTCGCACTGCTACTTCTCTTATGTGTTACTTTCACATGCTATGTGCTATATATTGCTTCACGCTAATCTTTTACTTCATTAGGTTTTATATGTTGCGATTCGCGGCATATACTTTTAATATTTGCATTAAGTGTTTTTCAGGATTTGAATAACTAAGTTTAATGCTCCTACATGAGTAGCACCATCAAACTTGGGGGGCTACCAGGGTATATAATACCACTGTTTCCGTACGCGTCAAGCAGGTATATTTGGAAGCACCTCCTTGTTGCGCACAGCGCGCACCTCCTTGTCGCGCACAGCGCGCACCTCTTTGTCGCGCACAGCGCGCACCTCTGCCACAGAAGCACGTCTTCTGTCGCACCATGCTGCATCGCTACTGGTACAAAAGGTGCGCCCTTACCCAGGATGCGGCATACGGAATCCACCTTCACTATTGTGAGACTCTCACAATCGCAATGTCAGTGTTACCCCAACTATGGAACTACGTGTTCTTCTTACGGGGTCTTTACTGTCACACTGTGGCGGGAAACCTAGCATATGCGCATCCCTCCCCGTCATGTAAGAATGGGTGTTACTCAGGATGGAACATGGTCACCACGAACGCGCCTACAAGGTCGCGGATTCGGATATAGTCTAATGGGCTAAACAGGACTGCGCCATGGACCCAGTGCGCACTGCTGCATTTGGGCTGCGCGGTATGGTTCGTCCCATGTGCACACCTGAGTTGCGCACACATGGGCCTACGAGGCCATGAACAAGAACTTAAGTCTAGCATAACATAGCCATGCACTATGTCACACTAGACTTGGGGGGCTTGTGGACGTATAGCCTGGACTGGGCCAGGAATGGACCAGGCCCGGCAGACAGCGGCCCACTCTATGCCTAAACCCTAATCCATGCCCTATAAATATATGGCATGGATCCCCTCCTTGAGGTACGATATAATAACCTAAAACATAATGTCGCATCGATACTAACTTGACCGTCGGAGGTGGATCCCGGGGCTACGGCCTCGGGTCCACTCCTAACGGGTTCTCTTTGTTGAACAGGTCTACTCAGGGCTCGAGAAGACGACGAACGGCCCAGGGAGAGTCGTCGAATCCAGCCCGCGCCAGATTATGTATCAACATCTATACTTATTCAATTCTGACACAAGATTGTTATATTTTGAATATAAGTTAAGCCTTTGTTCTTCAACAAACTTAAGATCTACACAAATATAATTCATATAGGACTGCCAATCAGAATTATCATTCATAGAAAGTAAAGTGTTTACCTTCTTCATGGTTATGTTCACCTACTCTCCATTCCTTGCATGGCTTTTTCCAACAGCCACCTGATCACCTTCAGAGAGTGCCATCAGTGCACTCACTCTAATTTCCTCATCTTCATTCCAGTTATAAGCTTCTGCTACAAGAACCTTGTTCTTTGTCTGAACAGGTTTGGGTATTTGAGCAGCCTGAGACATTGAGGGATTAGTTTCAAGAAGTGCAAGTTTAGCCTTAGCTTTCCTATATTTTGCTTCAAAGTTTTTTTTTGACCCTTTTGAACATTATTGTTTTGAAAGTTTTGGGTCGACTGAAGCATTCTAGGTTGAAACTTGCGAGTTCTTGAGGAACTATTTACTGAAAATTTATAAGAGGGTTCTGAGATGGTTTTAGAATAACAGTCTCTAGCAAAATGACCCTTTTTACCATAATTAAAACATTCAATGGTTTCATTTGCTTTGGCTTTTGAAAAGTTGGACTGATTTCTTTTGATGAAATGTTTTGAATTAGCAAGGAGTGCTCTTTCTTGGAATTCCAAGTTTAAATCATTTAGGTACTCATCACCAGTTCTTACATCAATCTCATCTTCAGAATCCTCTTGAAAATCCTGCACAACACCATTAGAATAAAAGGCAGTTGATATGGGTGTGGAGGTCAAGGCCTTTTTGGTCTCAAGAGCTTTTGAGTCTGGGTATCTCCTTGAGATTAAGTTGTCTTCATAGACAAACTTCCCATAGATCTCAGGGAGCTCAAGGGTCTGAATGTGATTAGCATTCCTGAGGCCTTGTGAGAAGTTTAGCCACTTCTCAGGGAGACTGTTGACAAAGCCAATATTTGTCTCATGCTTAGACAAAACTACACCATCATTTGATAGTTCGTTTATCAAAGTCTTGTATCTGGTATAAGTTTGAGAGAGACTTTCAGAGTCCTTTGCCCTGAAAGTATTGTACTCAAGTTTCAGGTCCATTATCCTGTTTTCCTTGGTATTTGAGGGACCCTTAAAGCTATTGATCAAGTCATCCCAAGTTTGCTTGGCTGTTGAACAGTTGATGACTAATTCCATTATATTGTCAGGAAGTCAAGATATAATGATGCTCTTCAGGCGTTGGTCTTGATTGACCACCCTCCTCTCATCAATGGTCCATTGAGCTTCAGGCTTGTTAAGTCCTTCAGCAGTCTTTGGGACATAGGGACCTTCTTTGACACAAGTGATGTAGTATGGTTCCATACCAGTCAAGTAGCAAAGCATTCGCTTTTTCCACTTGCTAAATTTACTAGCTTCAAGTCTTGGGGCAACAGCTAAAAAGCTTCCACCCTTTTTATCGACTAGCCGGGGCACATTAATATCAGCCATAGTAGGATCTTGGTTTTAAAAACCTTGAGCACTCTTGGTTATTTTTGAAAGATTTTATAAACCAGAGGCTCTAATACAACTTGTTGTTCCCTTAACACGCTTAGAGCTAACTAAAAAGTTAATCTATTTGTGTTTATGACTGATACGATGCATTTGATTAATTACAAGTTATAAGTAAAACATAAATATAAAAACACAATATTTTTCAACGTTTAAATTCTTATTAGAAATTTGTTAGGAATTCTGGGAAATAATAGATTTCTCATTGCTGCTGGTAGTGTAAGCTGGTTCCTGCCGATAGTGTGCGGTTCCTGCTGAAGTTCATTGCTGCTGGTAGTTTATTTTTGTTTCTGCTGATAGTAGTCATTACTGCGGGTATTAGTAATTGTTATCCCGTAAGTTTAGAATGTTTGTTAGATTTATTTTTAGAAGAGATTGATGTATATCTCTTCACACGTTTTCATGTATGACGGGTTTGGGTTAGGACTTCTTGTTAGTATAAAAGGAACACTCGTCTATGAGATTTGTACGACTTTACGACTTTACAATCATCAATAAAATCATTATTAGTTCATAAACCAATCCATAGAGGATAAAAACCTTGTTAGTTACTTTCTTCTTTATATTCTTGTGTTTAGTTTCCGCATAGACACAAGTCTTACACCTAGAGATTCTCCTAAGCTGTTTGTGTTTACATAAACGGTTTAACCAAGCTCAATCAAGCTAGAAGCACTCGATCCTACAAAATTAATCAAAGAATCTATTACCCAAGTGTTTTGCGGAACAAACACTTGGGATTGAATAGACAAGGTATAGTGTCTCCTATCTAAACTCAAGCAATGCTTAAGTGGTAACAATATCGACCCACTGAGCTATCTCAGGGATTAGTTACTCTTTGTAGGAGAAAAGGGGTATTGTGAAAGTCTAAGCTTTTATTGCACAAAATACCTAACCCACTTTTCTCCATCTGTTTGCTATTTATAGGCAAACATCCAAGAGTACTGAAGATTAAAAATACATAAACAATAGGAAGGCGTGTCTGACAACTACAATAGTAATTTTCATTTCCAAGAACCAATAGGATTGAGCCAAAAAGTCTTCGAGTGTCAGTTCTGACACTTCTTGACTTTTAGCCGCTTTAGGGATGGTTTGTGTCTGACCCCGATAAGACTTGTTCTTGTCTCTTCAAACCTTCCCGCTCATTCCCGCCTTTCTTTCAGGCTTCAGGTTCTTCAGTCTTCGCCTTCAGTCTTCAGTCTTCAATCTTATTGTTGTTGAGGAGACTGGGGTTCAGTGAGTTCTTGTCCAACACTCACTGAACCCATTACCTTCTTCTTCGTCTCAAGTAACACTTCAGGGAGATCCGCCTCCCTGTGTGGTGAGTCTTTCTTCTTAGACTCGTCCTGAGCATCTTGAAGGTAACTCTCTGAGCGACTATTCACTCAGTGACTTAATTGTGTTTTCGGTTGATTAACACTTAGCGTAATTTGTATTCAAATCCTGTTTTAATGATCCTTGGGTACTGAAGGACCCAACAACTTGTCTCTTAACTTTTCTGATTCATTGACTTTGACGTAGAATCGTTGTTGAACTTTTACATTACTCGGTCTTTAATGAGAACTTTTCTTGAACTTTTCGTAACTTCACCTTTCGTAATGATGTTGGTATGCATGTGGAACTGGAAGTGAGTTATGGTAACGGTCTCCTCCAAGGAACAATCATCGGTATCTGCACGGTAAAGGTTAGTAATAATCACTAATCGATCACGGTGGACTTTTCTTAGAGATCAGACCACTATGATTGTTTTACTAATGAATGTCTTGATTCCATTCAGCTTGGTCGGGCACAACAACCGTCCAAATCCTATTAAGGACAATTATCAATACTCTAGATAAAATCCAAGTAAAGACCTACGTCTTCAGGACTCGATTCGTGAAAGGAATCTCCTTAGCGGGATTTCCAGCATTTACAGGCTCGGACTTCGAGAGTATTAACAGCATAGTTTAAAAACACATCTCTAATCCTTACAAAGGTTGTTCCTGAATTGGATACCCTCAAGAAGGCTTACGAAGGTATACCGAAGTATACCAACAATTCAGGTGAGTCGCTGAAGTATACTGTAATGACCAAGAAACACTATTCAGGAGGTCGGGGAAGCTCAAAATAAAGGTTAAACATGGTAAGATTATATTAAAGAATGGGGAAGGTGTGTGTGTTTTCTAGAGAGAGAAAGAAGAGAAACACACACACACCCCTTATTACAACGAGACGTTCCAACCCTCCTAGTTGTGACTAGGAGGGGTATTTATACTAAGAGTACAAGCATAACTTAGCACTAATGTCTAAACTAGTCCTTGTACATATAACGAAATGCAATTCCCAACTATGACATAACTTTAAGGCTAACAATCTCTCCCAAAAGTGATGTCATATGGGAATTGCTTACAATGTTCCCTACAAGTAAAATTCAATACAAAACATGAGCGCATCATCTCTGAGAATGGTCTTCAAACTTCATTACTTCGTTCAGCTTGCAGAATCTTCTCAGCTGTCATTTCTTTACTTGCAGAAGAACTATGTGAGCAAATCTAATTAGGGATCAATTATGACCTTTTTCACTCTCCCCTAATTAGTGCTCTCCCCCAAACTGATAACCTTTCTTATGAGTGCCCTGAGTGCCCTGAATCTGTTCGGGGGAATAGAGTATCAACATCTTCATCTCACCAAATGCATCCCAGTTATCTTTCATATGAGAGATCAGCCTGTAACGTACACATGAAATGATAACACCAAAGTAACAAGTTGACCCATATCGTTGGTCACGGGTAACTTGTTGAACGATTTCTCTCCCCCGAAGTTGAAACCGTAGCACCAGAATCAATTAAGATCCAGAAATGAACTTTTCTTTCTCTAGGATAGTTCCTTCATCACGGGATTTTACACATTTCTCTCCCCTGCTGGTTACGATTTATCAGAATCAGCATAATGGTGTGTACGTGGAGTATTAACTGGAAGCACTTGATCATTCAACATATAGCCCATGAGAAGATGTAGATAGACCCAATCTACTAATAATACCATTTAAAATGTCTAACTCTTTATCAACCCCCTGTATCAAAAACAACGGCTTTTTGTAGTGACTACTAATAGAGAAAACTCACTATGATGAACTTGAGACTGAAGTAAAATAACTCAAACTTGTGACTTAAACTTGCACTATTGTCAGATTAAGAACCAATGCTGAGCAATCTGCCTGTTGCGAGTGTTCGATGAAATCCTTTGGTTGTTGTTGGTGGGTGTAGAGAAACGTCCTTGAAATGCCTTTGTTAGGTAAGCAAATGCTTGAGTCAAAGCAGCAGTGGACTCATCATTGTCATTGAATTCTGGTTCTGGATATTGTGGGTAATATTGTTGTGGAATGACTTGTTGTTGTTGTGGTATGACAGCAGTTTGTGGAACATATTGTTGTTTCATGAAGTTCTGAGTAGGTGATGATGATGATGGTTGTGTATTCACTGTTACAGGTGTTGGTGTCTGAGCAATCAATGCAAGAGGATCATGTTGCTTTGCTAACTTCTCTTTCCTGACTTCATTCGCCTCTGCCTGGTTTTGCTTTAGAAAGTCATAGAGCTGATCATAGTTCACCTCGTGAAGGTTCTTTGTTTGGTTAACAATTGTGACAAATCATCCCCATTCCTCTGGTAGATTGTTGATGAACTTTATGTTTTGAACAATTTGTTTTGGTGACAACTTGTTTCTGATGAGCTCGTTCATTAATGTACAAAACCTGGTGTAGTAAGATTCAATTGGCTCCGCTGGAGTGGATGTGAACTTCTCCCATTCAGTAAGCAGCTTGTTTTCAACATCTTGTTGTCCAATTTCAGTGCCATGACAAAGCCTTCGAACTCGTTCCCACATGTCATAAGCAGTTTCACAACTGTCCACGGCAGCAAAGATGTCACGTGGTAAACCAAGTTGAATTAAGTGCATTGCCAAGTCATTAGCTGCAATTTGTTTCCAATCCTCTGCTGTGTAATCTTCTTCTCTTTGTGTACGAAGGAATGGTAGAGTATAAGGTGTAGCATTTGGATATCCAGGCTCTTGAATCTGACGAGGCTTGAATGGTCCATTATGGATGGAGTTGAGCAGGAGTTTGCCTTGTCCTTCAGGTTTGGTTTTAATATAGCGAAGCATACGGCTTGTCCATTAAAGGTATCCACCTTTTTCAAGCATGGGAGGACGGTTTTCTGCACCGGCTGCATGAATATCTTGTTGAGTAGTCATTGTTGATGATGTGTATGATAAAGTTGATTCAGGATCGTTGCAACGAAATAGGAGATGTGGTTGTTGAAGGTTAAACTTAGTTGTTGTGAAGTCTTGGTCCTTTGCTGAAGGTCGTTTGAGGGCTTTCTTAATGGTGATTTCTGGTTTCCCTCCAAAAATTGAATATGAAAAATTTCTCTACCAGAATTTGAAATACACCATCAAAAACAAAATACAAAAATAGAAAATTTCAAAAATACAAAAGCAATATAAAATCAAAAAAACAAAAATATTCTTCTCACGACATGTCTCTCGTATAATCGATATTCTGTACGTATCTAGATATGTCATTCAACTATGATACGAACATGTACAGATGCTTGAGCGAGAGTTCATTTAAAATTTTTCTAAAACATGTCGTTTCTCAAAATTTCTTCACAATGGCTTTCGTATACTTCAGTACGAAACCCGCACTTAAATGACGGCTTTCGTATATTTCAGTACGAAACCCGCGCTACAATGATGACTTCTGATTATTTCCGATCAGGACTCGTATTGTTAATGGCAAAATAAAACAACCCTTGAGCACATGATCAAGATTTTTCAAAAAGATTTTTCAAAACCTTTCTCAAAATTTTGTGCTCAAGAGAACTCCCTCTATACCAATAAATTGATTTTAAACTCAAATGTTTAAAAATATGCTTCATTTAAGGGGGAGTATATAAAATTAAAAAGAAAAATGTTCCAAATTTCATGCTAAAATCCGTCTATCTCTCCAAAAAGCTTTCATTTAATCAGTTGATATCAAAAATATCACTTCATGCTATTTTTGAGGGGGAGAAGACGTGATTAAAATGTGATCAAAATGTTTAAAGATCGTGGATTGAATCTCAATAAGAGCTAGACTCAGCATGAACCCTCGAATTGACGAAAATTAAATGTCTGTAATCGAAAAGACTTGTCCGGGACGGGTAATAATTTCAAGCTGGTTATCCCACTACTAGAAAAAGGGCTATCCTTGACTCGCTTTTTATGACACACGCTAAAAGATGACGCGCAAAGAGCAAAGTCATAAAATAAGAGTCATAACGAGTAAATTTTCTATTGGGGATGACTCGTTTTTAGAAGCGTCATAAATAAGGGTCATCTATGTTTTTTTTTAACATCTGATTGTTTTTTTTTTTTTTGGCCAAAACACTTCCTCCCGCTCTCAAGTCCCTACAACTAATAAAAATCTTCTTCATTATCACTTAACCCTAAAAACTCACATACTCTCTTTCTCTCTTATCTGCGCCGCCAACTGCCACCACCCAAGACACCATCACCGCCACCCGAACAAGCACACCACCACCACCAAAACACTCACCACCATCTCCCCTTCCATTTGACGTGACTCACGCGCTCAAACACCACCTCACCGTCACTCTAGCACCACAACGCGCCACTAAAAACCTTGCTCATCACCTTGTATCATCACCACTCGTGTAGATCGAAGAAAGAAGGTAGGAAATATGCTATGTATGCGAGAGTTGACTCGGAAATGAGATGTTCGAGCTGCTGTTGATCTGTGTCATCGTGATGGAACATTGAAGCAGATGGTGGCGACTGATCCCAAAAGGTATGAGTTTTGCGATCCTTGATATATGATTACTCTAATTCCAAGAATTATATTGTGTTTTAAATTTGGTCCTGTGTTCTCCACTTAAATGGAGAGACTGCCCACATATGGTGTTTGTTTGCAACTAATTAGATACACAGTTAGATTTGTATATCATTTTGAGTATTAATTATGCCTTTATATGCGAGAGTTTTTTAATTTACGACCTTATGAGAGGTATTGTTCTTTTTTGCATTTTCGTTTCTCAGTTTTGTTAATATATTTAAAATCAGGTACATTAATGAGGATGACTCAATAGTTCCAATGCTTCAGATGCTTAGAACTTCTGGGGTTGCTGTATTCTTACAGCCAAACAGGTATGTCTATGCTATTTATTTGTTTCTAAGTTGTGTGTGTGTGTGTGTTTGACCTCAGTTATGTTGCTTAACTTTCGTCTCATGATTAACTTCTTAAAAGTGCGAATGTACTTGTTACACTGCAATAATCAATGTTATACACAAGTTTTCTACTTGATAAACACGGTTCAAACCAATTTAAGTTCAAACCCACGAACATCAACTACATTTCGTAGAAAGTCAATACAAACATTCGGAAAGAGATACGCCGATTTAAGTACCATTCCGGCAAGGGTATCATATTCATGATTTCACTTGTTAACTTGTATCATTTGAACGAGTGCTACACTTGGTTATTGTTGGCTGTTAACTACTTCATGATTTACTGTAAATGTGGTTCTGCTTATTGATGCAGCCTTTGGGACTACACAAATGTTGTGATGAACTTTCTATGTGGGCCCCAAAAGCTCGATAGCAGCTCCTCACTGACTCTTGACTGGCTCAAACACTTTGACGTTGTTATAACTGGCAGGTCCTACTCTTTCATTTATTTTAAAGATCATATGTTTCTCATCACCACGAGAGTTATCTTTGTCTTCAGCATAAATCATGAATTTCTTATCTGGTATGATTGTGTAAACTACATTTAGGGATGCCATGTAATGATAAATATCTCACATCTAGTGGATGCCTATTAGCTGAGGTGCATGTTAACATACCAGGAACCACAACTAATTTAAAGGCAAGATAAAACTTAATTGCTCTATGCTTTTGCCTTTTTCTCTGCGCATAAAAAGTAATGATAATATTGTTTTTTTAGTAATTTAAAGGAAATTTGGAAAGCAGAAATTGGATGAAATATTCTTATTGTGGTGATCTCTTTTTAGGATATAGCTATCCACAGTTACTTATATTTAGTGACACGTATCTCAAATAAGCATGTGTTTATTTATGCAGTGCAAAGCCAAAATTCTTCCATGACGAAAATCGTGCTAATCTTTTTGCTGTACAGACCGACTCAGGAATGCTTATAAATACTGATAATGGTAGTCCTAGGGCACAGGTTTGTGTGGAAATAGGGTCTTTTTAGTTTAAACTGTAATACGTACATTATTATTACTTTATTATTAATTCATTTCAAATTCTTATATTCATTAGGTTAGGGGCCCCTCTTTAGAATTTCCAGATCAGATGCCAGATAAACCTTACAAAGTGTTTCAGGTATTTATGTTAGAATGCATGGGTTAATGAAAGTTGTACTTGTGTGCTTACTTGTGCTCCCTCAAACTAATGCATCATATAAACTTTGTAAATGTAATCTAAATAGATGTTAAGATCATGTTCTGTATGTCTAGACGCAGGCTTGGCAAGAAGAAGTAGAACGTGCACGTGAAGGCCAAAGAGACGCTGAGAGAAAGCTATCTTCTTTAGAGGCAAGTATACATGGCATCTTCCTTGGACACAACACAACAGCGAAAGCTTTCTTTGTTAAGTATGATTATTTTATGTTTAAGTATTTTCTAAAATGAAGACCCAATGTATGATTGCAAGCTGAAGTTCAAAAAATGAGAGTGGAAATGGCTGCGATGAAAAGAGATGCTGAGCATTATTTTCGCCAGGTACTTGACAGTGAATTATTGTGGCGTCTATACCAATCACAGGGCTACCAGTATCCACATCAACAACCGATGCATCACATGGGGTATCAGCCGATTATGCCTCAACAGAGGCCACCAAATGTCATGCAGCAGCTGCAACATTATACTCGGGTAGTCTTGTTGTATAGGCAAAGTTAGAGATGGTGTATAAGCGGGTTTTTAACATAGGCAAAGTTAGGTTGATTTTTTAGTTCTAGCAGCAACAAGGAAAATATTTGTGTTTTTAATTTTGTATTATCAGGTTTTTAATATATGAAATGCGTTATTTTGATATTTGTGTTTTTAATTTTGTATTATCAGGTTTTTAATTGTCATTTAATAGAAAATTAGGAACTGAAAAAAATTAATTTAAAAAAAAAATTAGGTTATGACACGCAAAAAGGAGAGTCATAAAACGTGGGTCATAAGTGCGCGTCATAGAGGGATGACGCACAAATGCGAGTCATGAAGCTTTATGACGGGTCCATCCTTGACTCGCATTTGCGCGTTATAAGACCTCTTCTTGACTCGCATTTGGAGTCAAGGATAGCCCTTTTTCTAGTAGTGTCCAGTGATGTAAACGTGTCTCGCAAAGGACTTGTCTGAGTAGAATGTACCAATTCGAGAGATGATCTTTGAATATGACCGGGACGGGTAATAATTTCAAGCTAGTCTAACTAGTGATGTAAACGTGTCTCACAATGGTCATGTTCATTGAAAGTCAATCATTTCAAATATGCAAACTCTACCCCAACATGTGCAAATTTATCTTAAAAAATGCAAGAGCACATGTGAAGGGGGAGTATTTCAGAAAATGCAAAACTCTCGAAGTGTTAACCAAATGTGTTTTATTCATAAACACTTTGAGAGATTTTCACAAAAGGTTTTATGGCAAGTGTTCAATGATTCTAGGATAATCATGGAGTAATAAGGTGATTATGGTTAGGTTTATGTCCAATGATCCGCCAGAGCCGAAGGGATCTACCCAAGGACAATTCCAATAGATTAGAATTCACTACTAGAAAAACAGCTATTCTTGACTCCAAATGCGAGTCAAGAAGAGCCTTTATGACGCGCAAATGCGAGTCAAGGAAGGACCCGTCATAAATCTTCATGACTCGCATTTGTGCGTCATCCTTCTATGACTCGCACTTATGACCCACGTTTTATGACTCTCCTTTTTGCGAGTCATAACCTAATTTTTTTTTGAAAAGCGCATTTATGACCTACGTTTTATGACTCTCCTTTTTGCGAGTCATAACCTAATTTTTTTTTTTTTAAATAATTTTTTTCAGTTCCTAATTTTCTATTAAATGACAATTAAAAACCTGATAATACAAAATTAAAAACACAAATATCAAAATAACGCATTTCATATATTAAAAACCTGATAATACAAAATTAAAAACCAGGTTTATCGTTGCTAAACATAACTAAACATGCAGTTAGAGACTACCAGAGTACACAACTAAGAACACCACGATACAGATACAGCATCAAGGACGGGCTCTTTTGTAGCTGCATGTTGGGCACTTGTACTGCTTGATGTGTTCGGCTCTGGCTGGAGTGATCTTCACAAACTTACCATGAAACCACCTCTCACAAATGTCGCAGCATATCCAGAACTCATCAGACGCATAACTTTCGCCACATGACCCACATAAAGTTTCACCATGTTCATCATCGTTTTCATCATCCAACCCGTCGTCATCATCTTTCATTGCTGGTGGTGGCGGTGGCTGCTGCTTTGGATACTTGCCTTGAGATTCTGGGTCTCCCTGCTCAGTCACCAAGAAAGAAAGAAACCCAATTAATTGTCCAGTTTAAAGAGCAGAAATTGCAAAAGATGGTGGAAATGGGTGGGTCGGGAGGGTTGGGTAATGGGTCAAAACAAGTCCGAGCCAGAATAAAACTATTTCTAATAAACGGACCAGGGCCTGCAAATACTTTTTTTGTCCCTCTTAAAAAAAAGGTGTTTACCTGCTGTGGTGGGTATATTAACACAGTTTACAAAGTCTGGTCCTGTAGTATTAAATAAGCGACCTACATAAAGAGTAACACGTTTACTTTTAAAAAATAACGTCTTGTAAATGTAGACAACAAACATTTTATGTACTACAAAATATCAGCAACAAATATTTAGAAACCATAACATAAACACCGACAGTCAAAAAAACTAAACAGGTAAATTCAATTTACCTGTGGTGGCTCGCGTTCTGTCAAGGTTTGGCTCAGGCGTCGCGCAAGCGTGTTGCACACACTCGGCGAAACAATCAGCTACACAAAGCGTGAAAATGGAACTTCAGTATGCACCGCATAACAAAAGAATGATCTATACCAAATTTAACAAACAAAAAACACAAACGTTCACAACCTTTTGCAAATGGGGTGTTCCCAGAACTCACAAGGTCAGATCCCCTAGTGTCAAAGGAACGACCTACATAAATAGCAACACGTCTACTTATAAAAAGGAACGTGTTGTAGTCGTACAAAACAAACACTTTATGTACCAGGTAAAGTTAGCATACCCATAGAGCGTTGTGGCTGGCGAACGGTTGCCTCAGACGCAGTGTCAATGCGCTATGCAGAGTCATAGAAAGTAGGCCCTACATGAACATCAAAGGTGGATCTTGAATATCTATTCTATGACACTCAAAACAAAGCACATAAAAATTTGCGTAACAAAAAAGACTAACAGTTTTTTACCTGTGTAAAATGGTGTCACCATGACTGACTGACACCGTTCCTCCCGTGTTCCATGAACCACCTATACGCAAAATAAGATGGTAGGTGAAGAATAAACATAGAGGAAAAACACAAAACAATAACCATATATAATATAAAGCAGCTTCATAAGAAAAGGAACAGTTCAAGTTACCAAAAGCGTCAACATCCGCTGCTGAACGCACCGTCTCAGCTTGGAAATCAAGAACTACTGAATGACACAACGTTTCTACAACAAATAACCAATTATTCATCAAATACGCCGAAACATTTTCTATTAAGCTACTAAAAAATATACAACCACATTTGCAAACAACGTTGGTGACATTTTCTCAAAAGTTGACTGAATGTGTGGCAGACAAATTAATGTTATCTTTTCAAAAGAAATGAAAAGGCACTCCTGGTTGCCATGTGATTTATAACCATTAGGAACACATTTTTATACCAAAGTATCTAGCGGCACTGAGCAAGTGAGTTAAAAAACAATGATACTAATCATATTGCAAAAAAAAATGATCATAAAGAGTCGGGCAATAACCAAGCATGCATGTCATCACGAACACCTCATTTGGCAATAACAAACCTACACAAGAGACACCTACATACAAAACATAATGTCATGCAGCTTACACAAAAGGGATGTCAAAAGATCAGATAATGAGATGACCAATTGTGTAGGTTTGTATGACGCGCAAATACCTATATACGCATCATTATTATAACTGAACTAGTTTAGAAGTAACCTGAGAATATCCGAGGGGTACTTTCCTCAATGGGAAGTACTTCTCCTTCTTCTTCTCCCTTTCGGTCTTCAAAGAAACCTACATCAAAGATGAACAATCATCAGTAAAACGCATACCCAATAAACGATGTCAAACAGACCAGATAACTATCTCATTGATCAAATTCTGACTTACGTCACGTCTATATTTAAGACTTTGATGTTTTTTGCAAGAAGTTATCAACAGATCTTCTAAGTCAATGGAAATGTGGCTGACCTGGACAAACGAAGAGTAACAAAATGCTTTTACAACTGAAAAAAAAAAAAAAAAAAAAAAAAAAAAAAAAAAAAAAAAAAAAAAAGAGTGCTTTCTACAACTTACTTGTCCTTTGTTACAGCTTCCAACAGTACGTGTGTAAAGAAAAATTCACAATTTTTCTGGGCTATTAAATGCTATTTTACGGCACATAGATTACATACTTTATTAAATTTATGTCTCATAAAATAGCATTTAATAGCTCAGTGATATCATGGATTTTTTTTAACCTGAAAAAACACAAAAAAAGAAGCAGTACCTATGTCTCATACTAGCTAGAATACCAGGTACATAATTATATAGAAAGAAATCAACAAGTAAACCAAATGTTTAAAGAAATATCATGAGTCATGAGTACTACTTAGCTTACAACACATAAACATTTAATTTAAACCAAGCAAAACACACTGTCCCAGCCAGACCCATGTTACCAATACAATTTTTCTTACTGAAGTACTTACACAATCAAAAAATTAAAAAAAATTAGCCAAACTAAAATACTAATCACCTTATTAAAAACTTGAATAAATACAAGCTTCAAAAAATGTACTAACTGCTACGGCGGCTTCACAAACACAACAAAACAAAACCCTAATCGAACTTCACTCTAAACTCGATCTAAATACACGAACCCTTGGTCTCTTGATCTCCTTGTGATGATGATGATGACGGCGCGGCGAGGTGGTGGCGGCGCATGTTGAATACGGCAGCAGGAGGTGGCCATGGTGGTATTATCAAGAGAGAGGTGAGAGGGATGAGTGAGGGGTGTTGGTGGTTATGGTGTGGTTAGATTGAGTCACCGAAAAAAGGAGTGGCGCTGGAGATGTGGGTGGCGGCTGCTGAGATAAGAGGGGTAGGGCTAGGGTTTGGTTAAAGAAGATGTGTGTGTGAGGTGATTGTTGTAAATGAACAAGGTAACCTTAATTAGGTTATAAGACGTGCAGGAAAAAAAAACATAGATGACCCCTATTTAGGACGAAGCAAAACGAGCGTCATCTAGCAGGCTAAATTTTAACTGATTATGACCCTATGTTATGACACTTCTGAAAACGAGTCATCCCCAATAAAAAATTTACTCGTTATGACTCTTATTTTATGACTTTGCTATTTGCGCGTCATCTTGTAGCGTGCGTCATAAAATGCGAGTCAAGGATAGACCTTTTTCTAGTAGTGATTAGAAGTCCTTAGGAAAGATTGAAAAAATGAGTAAATGAGAAAGGGAAAGAAGGGGTTGAAGAATTAAAAAGAAAAGTTGAATGAAAGGGTGAAAAGAAATAGCCCTCCATGAAAACTTAGGGCAGAAACCGGGTCAATACATCTACTATCGTTTATCACAAGTTGATACTGATATTGAAGAAAAGACGTCATGGACCCAGTGACGCACTACACCACCCCTCCTAGCCACTCAGTTATCTCTTAAAAGATATTTGTTCATTTCTCACGGAGAACACTACATAATCTATCGGCCTCTCATTCCGAGGTGTGTTGATATTGAAAAGGTGGCACTCTGCTCCATGCCTCCGACTACTAAAAATCAATGTGCAAATTATAGAGTCTAGTGCCATGAGATTCAACAAAAAATCTCTTAGGAACACTTTCCATAAGAATACCCTTGTGTTCACCAAAAAAGACACAAGGTGTACAAGAGTATTAATGAGATCCAAGGATCTTGCCATTAATATCATGATGGTCACCATGTTTCAAAAGGTCTACAGTCGTGGGGTGATCTCCAGCGACTCACTTAATCGTGGGTGCACTTCGGTGTGTCTGTGTAAGCCCTTTCAGTGGTATCCGATTCAGAACGGCCTTGGTACAGATTAGAGAAAGTTTTCACATTATGCTGTTAACAATCTTGAAATCTGAACCTGTAAGCGCTGGATGATTTATTGCTAACTGTTTTATGCAAGTACTAACAAAAGTCCATCAACCATCATCAGATATATCAATCATCTTCACCTCCACATACTCATACTTATGAAGATCATCCTCAACAAAGCTCAAGTGTAGAAGTTCAAGACAAAAGGATCAAGTTAAAGACAAAGTGTAATGACAAAGTCAAAAAGCTAATCAAGATGTCAAGAACGAGTTCATATATCAAATGAGGAAAGAATAAGGGGAGATTGTTAGCATAAGTATAAAGTCCAAGATGTATGAGTATGCTGGAGAACACGACGCATAAACACATGAAGATGTTGATCAAGGCAAGAACGACCAAAAGGCGATTACTTTGAAGATCACATAGCATGAAGGAACAAAGAACGAAGACTATTCTACATCGACACAAAAAGTTCAAGACGTTGAAGACAAAAGACCTATCACCGGGAGCTTCATTGGAATGACCATCCCTTAGGGGGAGATTGTTAGCATTTAAATTTAATATTGAAGTGATGGTCATTTGTATCATATTTACTTTATAATGTGTTTCGAACCATATGTAGTAGAATAGTATAAGTAGGCTTTGTGTTGGACCAAGCTAGTGTGTAATAAGAAAAGTCCATGTAATATGTAAAAGTCCAAGTCCAACACAAAGCCCACCAAGCCCAACCACAAGGCATTAAGGCGTCACCCTTTTGCTATAAATAGCACACACTCACACCAAAATTAGTGTGCCTCAAAGTAGAGTATAGGTGAGAGTGTGTGTAGTCTCTTATGGTTGTGTTTTATATTTGCTTTCTATTCAAGCTAATATATTTCTAGTCGATATTTAATACATACGATCCACATCTCTTTCATCTATATTCATTCTCTAGTTGTTGAGTGTCACGTTTAATATATAGTAGTTAGTTGTAGTGATAAAGGTAGATTCTTAGTTTTACAACATTAAACTTTAAAGTATTGTTTTAGCTAAGGGTGATTGTTGCAAGAACACGAAACAATATGCTTCCATTGGAGTTTATTTGAGAGCTCTCTATTATCTAGGAATGTAATTTTAAATGTTTTGTTATGTACTATACACTGATATTTCTGTTGACAAATGGCCCGCCGCGTTGTTGTGTTTTTCGTTTTAGTTAGGAATGATACACTCGATGTTCTTAAATGATTTCATGATGTATGATGTGCTAGAGCATACGATTATAACCAGAAGTCGTTAAGGATAATATCCTTGAACCAGGTGTTTGAACATTGGAGGAATGACTTTTTTTCTATGTCCTAGGTTCTTTGGATTTATTATTTGTCTTAGTCATTTGCATTAGCAAACATTTTTTCTGCAGACAAACGCTAGAAAACGCACCAAATAAATTCGTCGATTTTCATCTCGAATTAAAAATGCTTAAGACAAAACGCCCGCAGCGAAGCGCGAGTATTCATCCTCGTTAGTTTCAAAATGAGCCAAATAATGATATATTTTGGATTAGATATTTTTTATGGGATCTGCAAACAGGTGACCGCTTGGTATCTTATAAGTTGTAAATATATGGAAAATTTAAGTGTATTAAATCGAAAATCACATTTAGTTATGATAAATTATAAGTTTAATTAAAGTTTATTAAATGCATTTTTTATCGTAGAAAGAAAGTTTTAATTTATTAACTAGACATTAAATGCATTTATTTACACATTAAAGGATGTCTAGTGGCAACCCGTTAGCAAATCTCATTTTTTATTTGTCCCGATATTATGCATTTTAAACTAATGAAAGAAGTTTAGTGTAAAGAATCAGTGTTTAAGGGTGCGTTTGGTTCGTAAGTGGGATTGGAATTGGATTCGGATTTGGTAAAGGTTTGAAAGAAATAAAGAAAAGAGAAAATATAAATTATATATATGTTTGATAAGTTTTATTATTTGTATTTGAAATAAAAAAAAGTAAAAAGTAAGAAAAGTACAAATAATATGTGGCTCAAAAAATTAATCGAATAAAAAAAAATTAATTAATTGGATTCAAAGAAACCTATCAAAATAGGTTGGTTTTAAAATTTGAATCCAAATACCAAGGCAGAGGAATCAAAATTGTACTAAACAAAGGATTCAAAAAAATTTTCATTCAAAACCCCTGATACCCTTATACCAAACGGCCCTTAATATTGGAGCAAAACTTTTTAGTGCAAGCATACGTTAAAAATGTGCTTTATTTGCGCTATTTTAAGGTAAAATTTAGTAATGAAATTGGAAATGCTCTTACGATGTTGTGCCACTTTTAGTCATAATTCTACGCGATTTGACTCTCGTATATCAGTTTCAGAGTTGTTACTTGTTCTAAAAAGTAGATCTTACGTGTCGTGTGATAATTGTTCATATTATATCATTAATTATACCACTTACAGACGTAAACAAGCGAAAGCGAATTTTACCAAAGATCCAAATCATTAAAACAAATGACTAAAGCCGTGACGTTATATCAAAACCAATTTCTTCTTGACCAAGTTTCCAACACCTATATGTTAACAAAGAAATTGCACCTTTCGAACCATTCACAAGTCACATTCCAACAAATAAAAAATGGGAATGAAGACATCTGAGCTTGTTTTCATCCCATCACCTGGTGCTGGTCACTTGCCACCAACAGTGGAGCTAGCCAAGCTTCTTCTCGACCGCGATGACCGCCTTTCGGTCACAATCATCATCATGAAACTCTTTGCCGGAGCCAAACATGACACTGGGACTCCAATTTCAACCGACCGTTTACGATATATTGACATCCCTTGTGACGAATCAACCATGGCTCTCATCACCCCCGAAACCTTTCTGTCCACCTTTATCGAACATAACAAGACTCATGTAAGAAACATAGTTCGTGAGAACATCATCGAGTCTAACTCAGTTCGACTTGTTGGGTTCGTTTTAGACATGTTTTGCATGACCATGGTTGATGTTGCAAATGAGTTTGGAGTTCCAACTTATAATTATTTCACCTCTAGTGCATCCATGCTTAGCCTTATGTTTGACCTTCAGGCAAAGCGAGATGAGGAGGGGCATGATGTCACGGAGTTAAAAGACTCGGGATTAGAGTTGTCAATCCCGAGTTTTGTAAACCCCGTGCCTGCTAAGGTTTTACCTGAAGTAGTTCTGAATAAAGGTGGGGCTAAAATGTTTCTCAACCTTGCAAAAAGGTTTCGAGAAACCAAGGGCATAATTATAAATACATTTCAAGAGCTTGAAAGCCATGGAGTGGAGTATCTATCGAGCAGCAACGCCAACATCCCACCCTTGTTTCCGGTTGGGCCAATACTGAACCTCAGCAAAGCCAAAAACGATAGTATAACTGAAGAGATCATGACATGGCTAAACGACCAGCCGGAGAGCTCGGTGGTGTTCTTATGCTTCGGAAGCATGGGAAGCTTTAGTGAGAAACAAGTGAAAGAGATTGCGGTTGCACTCGAACGGAGTGGACATAGGTTTTTATGGTCGCTCCGTCGTCCACAGCCGAAAGGAAAGATGGAGCAACCCAAGGAATATGAAAACTATGAGGAGGTCCTTCCAGAAGGGTTTATTGAAAGGACCTCCAGTGTGGGAAAGGTGATTGGGTGGGCCCCACAAACAGATGTATTGTCCCACCCGTCAGTTGGAGGATTTGTATCACATTGTGGGTGGAACTCCACGTTGGAAAGCATATGGTGTGGTGTACCCATAGCAGCTTGGCCGTTATATGCGGAACAACAGATTAATGCATTCCAATTGGTGGTGGAGATGGGAATCGCAGCTGAGATTAGGATCGATTACCGGTGTGATATGAGACGAAGTATCAACAACATGACAGTGGCAGCTGAGGAGATTGAGGATGGTATTAGGAGATTGATGAATGATCATGAGATGAGGAATAAGGTGAAAGAAATGAAAGAAAAAAGCAGGTTGGCAGTGTTGAAGGGTGGATCTTCTTACGCATCTATTGGACGCTTCATTGACCATTTAAATATTTAACTTGTACTATGCATGTGTGTAATTTCAGCATGTAGTAATACACATTTATTCTACGTTTCATTGGCGAGTTTTCTGTATCTGTTCATTACTTTTGGACATCTTTATATTAACGTAGAATCACACCTAATACCCTATCGACAACGCACGGCCATTCATATTCTAGTATTTTGCCACAACTAGTGATCATCAGTATTTTATCTCGCAAATTCGAAAAGGAGAAAAAACGAGTTACGATTATATGGAAGAACAAGACCATTGACTTATAGCCTACGAGTCAAAGCCAATTATATATATATATATATATATATATATATATATATATATATATATATATTAAAACACATCGTCGATGGCAAATAGAATATTATTAGCGCCAATATAATATGATTCACCTTGGGCCTAATCTTCAGCCCGTTGATATTATTCCATATGTTTGCTTGCAAATAAAAAATAGAATAACAAGTGAAAATGGAATTTGCTACTGATATAGACAATGACTAATAACTTATTCTTAACCATATTTTAACACTTTATTCTTCACAAAAATCTTATCTTCACTCTTGCAGCCACACAACTTCCAAACATCGTTTACCAAGGAAAAAAAGGATAATGTATGTGACAGGTCATAAAATTATTAAGTTTCTAAATCATTTATTAAAACTAACTTATATACCGTCTAACTATGTACTTATGTATACAAATTTTGAGCAAATTTATGCCCGATAATCATAATACATAATTATACTATTATTTTAGGTGTTATTGTATATTATAAAAAGTAATTTTGATGGATAAAAATAATATCTTGCGACTAGTTTTTCATTCGTACAATATTAATATGTTAGTGCTAGGTTCATTCTTGCGTTTGATAATTATTCAGATTAAATTTGACCGAAATTTTTGTAAAAGAAAACAAACATATAATTTGGTGTTTTTTAAATTAGTTTCAATAAATAAACGGCCTATTTGTTAAAAACTTAATATTTGAGTGATCTCCTTATATATCATCCTAAGAAAAAATGACAACACTTGAGCTTGTTTTCATACCATCCCCGGGGGCCTGGCCATCTGCCACCAGCCCACCAACGCTTGAGCTAGCCAAACTTCTCCTTGAACATGATCAACGGCTTTCCGTCACCATATTATCATCATGAACCTCCCATTCGAAGCAAAACAAGTTACCGAGACTCCGATATCCACTCCTCGTTTAAGCTTCATCGACGTCCCTAACGAGGACTCATCCAAGGACCTTATCTCACCCCACACATTCATGTCCGCCTTTCTCAAGCACCAAATTAAAGCCTAAATTGGAAATTATAGTCCGTAATATCAGTGAGACTGACTCGATTCAACTTGTTGGATTCGTTGTGGATATGTTTGCATAGCCATGATTGACGTTGCTAACGTAACAGTTTGGAGTTCCAATTTACGTTTACTTTACATCTAGTGCATCGGCTCTTGGTCTCATGTTTAACTTACGAGCTAAGTGTGATGACGAGGAATATGATGTTACTGAGTTGAAAGACTCGGATTTAATGTTGTCCATCTCGAGTTATGTCAAACCGGTCCTTGCTAAGTTGTTACCTTCAGTACTATTTGATAAGCAAGGTGGGTCAAAAACATTTATCGATCTAGCTAAAAAGTATTGTGAGTCGAAGGGAATAATCATAAATTCATTTCAAGAGCTTGAAAGTCATGGGGTGGAATTTCTTATAAAAGGCAACCCCAACATCCATCTTGGGTTCCCGGTGGGCCCAATACTGAATCTAAAGAACACGAAAAATGATGGTAAAACCATCGAGATCATGACGTGGCTAGACAACCAACCAAAAAGCTTTGTGGTTTTCCTTTGTTTTGGAAGTATGAGAAGCTTTGGAGAAAAACAAGTGAAGGAGATAACAGTTGCCTGGCGTCCACCATCAAAAGAAGCGACAAGTTTACCAAATGAATATGAAAACATCAATAAAGTCCTTCTTGAGGGTTTCCTTTAAAGTACATCGAACGTGGGAAAAGTAATAGGATGGGCTCCACAGACATTTGTCTTGTCCCATCCTTCACTTGGAGGGTTCGTATCCCACTGTGGATGGAACTTGACTTTGGAGAGCATATGGTTTGGGATGCATGTGGCACCTTGGCCTCTAAACGCTGAACAACAGATTAATGCTTTTAAATTGGTGGTGGAATTCGGATTAGCAGCCGAGATTAAGATCAATTACAAACAGTGGCGGAGCCAGGAATTGTAATTACGGGGGGCATCGAGCATAATTTGGAGCTGTCAATTTTTAGCATAATTTTAAACAAGTCGGGTCGGGTCGGGTTTAATATAAATGCAACAAAAGTGATGCAGCAAAAGTTTAGGTGTTGATAAAATAAATTTTGAATGAGGATTTCAACTACTTTATATATAAATAAACTCACTTACGTTGTAAAATATATTCATTGATCGCATACCAAAATTAGCGAAAAATCTAACACACCAAATGTCGTAAAAATTGTATAAAGCGCTCGCGGTTTTATTAATATTTTAAATAAAAGAAATGTGACTATTATATCAAAACTATAATGTAGAAAGTATTTGAGAAAGAGTAGTGATTGACATTCTTTAGTGCTAATGAGTTAATATTATATTACTTGTGTAGTTAACAAAAGCATTCTCAAAATGCAATACTTCGTATATCACTTACACTTGATATGCTACTCGTACAATTTTAAGATTCTAAGTTGGCACTTGGCACTGATCACCAAAACGTCGAACCCAAATTTACCAAATCCTATATTATTATTACTCACCCAAGTCCCAACATCAATGTACGTCTGAAAAAGAGCAATATTATTATATTATATATTATGGAGTATTATATTTACCACTATGCCCACTCCCCACTATCCCAAAATCACTTATCTACTTTCACAGTTACCATTATTTCACCAAACCTTCTCCATATTTTCCGATCAAAAAAGTCACCTTAAAAACAACTTTTTTTCATCAGACCACTCTTGGATTGTTAACAAGCTGAGAACGACGAGGGCACTTTGGTTTTACGAGTGAGGGCACCGGACCTTTTTCCGATCATTTCTAATTCTTTTACCTATATTTTTGGGTATCTGCCATAACTTGGTTGGGGGCATCGCCCCCCACTACTTCTATGGTGGCTCCGCCCCTGATTACAAACTAGTAATATACGGCCGGGTGGTGGTGGAAACGAGATGCTGGTGAAAGCGGATGAAATGGAGAGTGGAATTAGGAGGTTAATGAATGATGGTGACATGAGGAGAAAGAGCAGATCGACAGTCACGGAGGGTGGATCATCTTATGCATCTATTAAACGTTTTAATTTATTGAACTTGTAATTACCAATACGTAAGTTATTCACTTATTTGTACTCGAAGTCCTATAATTTTAGTTGTGTTTTGTATTAAACATTTGCTAAATTAAATATTCATAACAAAAAACATGGAACATATACATAAGCCATAAACGTTTTGAACTTTAGAAACATCATTCACGTTTTCCATCTAGGGTTGAGTATTCTTTGATATATGTATATACGAGTATCATTTCCATTAAATGCGATCATACATTCACACCATATAGTATATTAAACAAACATAACGTTATTATGCAAAAGTAATAATTAACAATAAGCTAATTTATAGCTTGATGAATCACGACATTATCAATAAAGCGTCCGATGGATTCGTGAGAAGATCCGCCTTTGGAGACGGCAATCCTACTTTTCTCTTTCATTTCTTTCAATTTCTTCCTCATATCGCCATCACTCATCAACCTTCTAATCGAACTATCAATTCCGTCCGCCTTCACCATCGTCTTGTTGCCAAACGGACTCAAGATGGTCCCATAATCAATCCCAATTGGCCAAGCTGCTATTGGAACCCCACACCATATGCTCTCCAATACTGAGTTCCAAGCACAGTGTGAAACAAACCCTCCAATCAAAGAGTGGGACAACACCTCCATCTGTGCTGCCCATCCTATTATCTTTCCCATACTCGATGTTCATTCAAGGAATCCTTCTGGCAGGATTTCATTAAGGTCCTCGTATTCTTGTGGATGTTCAATCGGTACAATCCAACTTTTCTCCTTTAGTAGTGGACGATATGAAGCGACCATAGGAGTCTATGTCCATTTCGTTCGATGGCAACTGCTATCTCATTCACTTGTTGCTTGTCAAAACATCCCATGCTTCCAAAGCATAGGAAAACCACCGAGGACTCCGATCCGGTTGGTTGCTTAGCCATGTCATTATTTCTTCATGAGTCATACTATTTTCTGAGATGTTCCGTAACAGACACCGGTGGGATGTCATCCTTGTTTCTTAAGAAGGAATTGATGGCATGGCTTTCAAGTTCTTGAAATGTGTTAACCAATTTTCCTTTTGTCTCACGAAACTTTCTAGCCAAGTAGAGAAACCATTCAAATTCACCTTCCATATCAAACACCACTGAAGGTAATATCTTCACTGGGACCACATTGACGTAACTCGGGATTGTTAACTGCAAATCCGAGTGTCTGAACTTGGTAATATTATGCTCCCCCAAATCATGCTTAGCCTGTACGTAAAACATCATGCCAAGCATGGCTGCACCAGAGGTAAAGTAAATGTAAGTGGGAACTCCGAACACTTTTGCAACATCTGTCATTGCAACACAAAACTTGTCAACAACAAAGCCAGCAAGTCGAACCTTGCCAGACTCAACCATTTCATGGACTATGTTTAGAACATGTGTATTGTGGTGTTCGACAAATTATCATGGATGGTTGACTCATCACGGTCGAGGAGGAGCTTAGCAAACTCAACCATCGAGGGTAGATGGCCGTCTCCGGTGATGGGATGAAAATAAGCTCTGAGGTGGTCAACTGGTCATTTCGGAAACTTGCTAACTTTATGTGTATTTCAAGTGGATTATTGCGTTTGTTTATATAATTAAAAGACTGGATGTAAACAACAATTGAAAATGATCTCATATCAACCACAATTAATTGGTGTCTTAGCGAGTGGTAATCCGTCATGTCACTTGACTAATACTCCGTAAGTCCGTATATCATTTAACACTAACAACATAAGTAGAAAAATATTCGTAGGAATACAAGAAACCAGTTTTATAAGCGTACGTGTAAATATATTTAGAAAGCCTCACGTTTAAAATTAAAGTAAAAACAGTACTGAAAAGGTGATAAAGGGATAATGATATATAAATGTATCCAACTTGACACCATTTACTAAGTTGTACATTGAACTATTAATCTCGCAAAAAAATGCAGGTAACTTACTAATCTTGACTATTATGTGTACTCTATCTACATGGCAAGTATTTTAGCTGAGTTGGCAATACATATGGCGTTGACTCCGTTATATTATTATAATCCTCCGTTATTTGACCCGTTTGACCGTTACTTTCATTATTTTAATAGTTTTTCCCGCTTTTATAATCCCAAATCGTCCTTCACCACAAACAATTTCCCCCAATTATTCCAAACCCTAAAAATTTTCAATCAACCTACAATCAATCACGTTAGTTACAAATTGAATGCTTTCTAAGGTATGTTTACATAATATACGTTTAATTTGATTGCGTTATTACAAATCTTTTGCTTTTTTTTTCCAAACCCTAATTTGCAATTGATTCGTTTACAGAAAGGTGATACCTGGACCAGATGGGATTGAATTAGATGTCTGGAATGATGGCATTTTCTTTGAAGATCCTTTAAGGTACGAGAATGGTGTTACTTTGAATGTGTATGTTGCTAGGCTGGCACTCAAAGAGCTGACAACATTCTTGAAGGAAAGAACTGCTTGTGCACATGTTTTTGGTCTTTACTATAAAATGCGACATTGTGATTTAGAAAAGGGTTTAGTAAGATTAGACTGTGATTGGGAATGCAATAGAATGTATGATCTTTCGAGGTTGTTTAGAAAATTGGAAGTTTACATCGACCACACTAACCTTGATATGACCAAGTATCTAGCTATTCCTGACCCTGGTACACCTACTTCTAAGTATAGAGCAACACTCGAAAAGCGATATTGCAATGAATTTACCGATGAAGAATTGTGGAATTGGGCTGAGCAAGAGGCTGAACATGATATAGGTATTGCTAGTGCTAGTGATAAGGGTAAGGGTAAGGCAAGTAGTGATAAGGGTAAGTCAAGTGTTAGTGATAAGGGTAAGGCAAGAGTTACTGGTTTAACTGGCTTTGGAAGTGGGAGTGGAAGTGGAAGTGGTGGTGTAAGACTCTGGAAGTGGTGGAATTGTTAGGGGATCTGATATCCCAGGTATCATTAGTAGACAACAAAATGCTTTCAGAAAAGTTGGTAGGGTGAATTTTGCAACAAGTATTTCACCTGGTAGAGTGGTTCAGCCAAAGAAGCCTAGAAGGGGCTTTGCAAATTGGTTTGGTGAGGAAAAGCCAACTCAAGGTAGTCAAACAAATCAAGTTACTCCTTCTACAATTCCTACTCAAAGTAGTCAAGCTGCCCCAATTCCTACTCAAAGTACTCAAGCTGCCCCAATGGTTACTCAAAGTAGTCAAGCTGCCCCAATTCCTACTCAAAGTAGTCAAGCTGCCCCAATTCCTACTCAAAGTACTCAAGCTGCCCCAATTGTTAGATCAAGAAATGGTATGAAAGTGTCATTCAAAAAAGAAAGGAACCAAGCCAGAGGATCCTCCAAAGAAAGCTAACAAAGAAGGTCCCAGGTGAAGGAAGTTCAAAAGACAATGCAATGGAGTTGGATTAACCAGTTAATTAACTATATGGTTGCCATATTTTGTATTTTATTTTTGGCAACCAAAACTTATGCAAAGATTGCCATCTTTTGTATACTAATTTGGGCAATCAAACAATATTAACTGTTATGTAATTATTCTATGGTACTGTAGGATGTTTAAGTATGTAATTTGACTTTATGAAGTCAACTTTCTGGTTTAATGCAGTCAAATGACCTTATAATTGTCATATTCAGGATTTTGTGAATTCAGTTTCCTTGTCTGCACATGCACTGTTTTTTTCAACATGTTGTCTGCACAGTATCTACTTTGTGCATTGAGATTCCTTGAGATTCCTGGACATTAACATGCCTGCACATTAGCATGACCATTCACAAGGGAACTGTTTTGAGATTCTTGACCTGCATATGCTTTACCTTTTGCAGTTTTGACTGTTTTTAACTCTATAAAAACCAAAGAAACCAAACATACACCAACCACCCCATTCAATCATCTAAAACAATGTCTTCCAACAAGAAAGGTTCATGCAAACACAACATTCAGTTCCAACATTTGACTGTTTTTTCCTTTTGTACATAAAATTCTTCTAATTTTTTTTTATGTGTGCAAAAATCATCTACATTTCAAGCACTGAAACCATTTCAAGCAGTGAAACAAGTTCTGAAGTTCCAGATTACCCTATGCCTTGGTCAGCCTATTTTCTAAGTACTTATTCAGGTTCAATGTCAACAAAACATGAT
Source organism: Artemisia tridentata subsp. tridentata (assembly GCA_021014915.2). NCBI lineage: Eukaryota > Viridiplantae > Streptophyta > Magnoliopsida > Asterales > Asteraceae > Artemisia > Artemisia tridentata. Next base: position 24,322,891 of record CP139501.1, on the reverse strand, counting down.
GCTAGGAAGATTCAAGATCCAAAAGAGAAGGCCAAAAAGGCTTTTGATAACAGGCACAAGGTTCTTGGACTTCCAAATGAATATATCTGTGAAGAAATTGGTATGAAACCATTTGTTGCAAAAACCCCAAATGCTTGTTCAAAAGGTAAGGGAAAAAGAACAGTTGGTTAGTTGAATTTCTAAATATTGTGCAAGTTTAATTTCCCTTCAATAAAGTGGTTGTAAACCTTAGGAACTACTTCATTTGACTTTTTATAGTCAAATTTCATGTGTAATGAAGTTAAATGAGTTGTAATACTCATCTTTATGATATCCATGCTAAGTAGAGACTACAAATAGTAAAAAACTAACACTGCTAGTGTATATACCATTAAAAATTGCAAAATTTTCATTGCCATACAAAATGTTGACTTTGTGGAGTCAATAACCATTACAACAGCCTAAAACTACTTACCATCTACCTATATCAGTTGACTAATTTCATTCCTAACACAACACAAAAGACCATTAAAATCCCAATCAAAATAAGAAAAATTCGGTCATACAATTGTAATTTTGACTTTGTACAAGTCAACTCATTAACCAACTGCTTCTTTTCCATTGTTAGAACACCAATGTGTTCTTGCAGCTCATTGTTTTGATTCCCTCTCTTGGCCTTTTGATGCTCTTTAGATAGCAATTCCCTTATCACTGGGTAAATCATCATCAAAAAATTCATAGTAACCACACTTTTTTCGCTTATCCTGTAATTACCAAAGAAAATCACCATCAATTGGAGAGTATCATTCTTCATAGAAAACAAAATTAAATTAGGGCTTACATATTTAGGACAAGCAATGAAACGTTTCCCTGGATTCTCCTTGGTCCACGCCGTTTTCACAGTCATAGCTAGGCCACAACCACAGTGAGATGTAACATACTTATGCATCACTCTTGGTGTTACTGGAGCGTATTGTGCCATCATCAATTTGGGATTTCGATTAGAACGTTACACAGTGAATTTTTTTGGTGGTGGTAGGTTTTTGTGTGTGATTGGGGAAGAAAGAGGGAAATAATAACTTTATATAAGCCAACAAAAGTTATGCCAGCGTGGATATCCAACGTGGCTAATTACAAACGGTAAACACCTTAATCTCCCGTTAATACACATAATAGTCAAGATTAGTAAGTTACCTGCATTTTTTTGCGAGATTAATAGTTCAATGTACAACTTATGATTATGGATATATACTTGATCTATCACAATGATGTCCAGGTTTAAACAACAATATTTTTTTATTTGATTCAAAACTTTAAGTAGGTTTTCTTTTTCTTTTTTTTCTTTTTTTTTTTTTTTTACTAAAAAGCTATGCTCAAGTTTTTTGGACGCAATTTTATGTATGTTAATAACTTCGCAAATTGTAAGTAATAAGCATTCTTCTGAGAAAAATAACTTTGTCACAATTGGTTTTCAAAGGTTTGTGGATATAATTAATATACGTATTACCGGATTCGAACACGAGCCTATGTGCTTGCACACTTTACGTATTACAATTGATATTCAAATAATTAATATAAAATGTTATATTTAATTATTTATTCACAATAATACTTAACGAGCGTGTGGAAAATTAGAAGGGGGGTTGAATAGTTTTACCGTTTAAAATTAATTCGCTTTGTTACTTATCGTGATTTCAAAGTCAAGTAAACAATCAAGCACATACAACAATTGATATAAGTAAATAAGTAAAGAGAGGAAAGATCAAACCACATAACACGGATGTTTATAGTGGTTCGGCTACAAGGACTCTTATCCTTGCCCTACTCCACTCCTCGAGCCTCTAACTCGAGAGTTATTCTTCACTAAGAAACAAACTCCCTTCTCGGCGGAGAAAACCTTAATACACGTTGCTTACACCTTTTTCCGGTACAAAGCTAAATACCGGGTTCTTGTTAAAGGAAGAACCAACCTGACGTCGCCTAAATGATTACCGACACTAAGCTAGATGTCGAGTTCTTTACAAGGGTACAACCACTCCCAACACTCTATGTGTTTTGAGGACTAAAACACTAACCGGTTTCTACTGAATAAAAGATGCAACTATGATAAGTGAGCTGATGCAAGATCACACAGACTCTATACTACAGGATGACAACAGTATGTTGATCCTTATATGTTGAGATCTTCTTTGCTACAAAAAGAAAGATCTATGAAATGTTAGTATGCTAAGGGTTAGTAATATGTAAATGAAAGGATATCTAATTTAGGCTATGTAAGTGATGAAATGGCCAAATGATCAGCTTGCTATTTATAGGCAAAGCTGATGAACAGGCGGCGGATCCCCAAAATTGGATCCGTCCGTGTATGCTTTTGGATCCGCCGTGTCAGGCCAGCTAAGAGATCTCCAAATCTTTCCAAACCTTGCCATATCTTTCCATATCTTCAAGTGTCAACTCTTTGGCTTGAAGATCTAAACAAAATATCACAAAATCTTACCAAGATTGTGTAGATGATGCATGCCATGATGTCATCCTAATATTTAACGAATAAAGTTTCCATTTTAAGAAATAAACATGTAAACTTGTAAATGTCATTTCTAAAAAACTTTGTGATGTGAAAATGTGTTTGTAAAATGCTTATCACTATAAATGTAAAAGACTTAATATTATTTATGTTTTGCTTAAAGATAAACTTTGTAATTGTCATTAACAAAACTAAGCAAAGATCGTAAAATATAAATAACGTTTTTAGGACGATATTTGTATTAACAATCTCTCCCTTTTTGTTGATGACAAAACATAAAGTGTATTTTTAAGTAGAGAGCTTAAATAAAGGACGAGTCTTTTAAAAATATAGATTAAGTTAGTTTATGCAAGTTTTAAAAACTATTTTAAGCTAAAGTGTATGTACTGTGATTTTTCACAGTACACAGTTGATGCAAACTTAATCCTATCTCCCCCTTTTTGTCTAAACAAAAAGAAGATATGTGTAGCGGAATGCGATTTTGAGAACTTTAAAGTTCCCCCTTGATTTATACTCCCCCTAATTGGAGTAACAAGGATATGATGTATGCACCTACAAAAGAAATGGTTAGAATATGCAATGCTCCCCCTTGATGTATACTCCTCACTGCTAGAGTTCCAACGTATACATTGCAAGAGTATGATGTATGATCCTACAAAAAAATGGTTAGACTATGATATGCTCCTCTTTGATGTATACTCCTCATTGCTAGAGTACCAACGTATACATTTCAAGAGTATGATATGATGTATGATCCTACAAAAAAAATGGTTAGACTATGATATGCTCCTCTTTGATGTATACTCCTCATTGCTAAAGTACCAACGTATACTTTTCAAGAGTATGATATGACGTATGATCCTACAAGACAGATGGTTAGACTATGATATGCTCCTCCTTGATGTATACTCCCCATTGCTAGAGTACCAACGTATACATTTCAAGGATGCTAAAAATGATGAGTTAGTATATGATAATCTCCCCCTCGATCTATACTCCCCGTTACTAGGGTACCAACGTATAGGATTCAAGGTTGAGAAAAAATGATGAGTTAGTATGTGATAAACTCCCCCTTGATCTATACTCCCCGTTGCTAGGGTACCAACGTATAGAATTCAAGGTTGAAAAAAGCTACAAAATAAAGGTTAGTAATGAGATACTTCAATCAATAAGCAATATGCATATGCAATAGTCAACCAATAATGGTTAACCCATTTGACGTTTAAAAGGTCAAAATGAAGTGTCAGATCAAATTTTTGTACCTAATGTACATTTGATCAATGCAATATGTTAAGTTAAGACAACCACACTATGATGTTATTATCCTAAAATGAGATAATATGCTTGATATTGATCACTTACAAGAATAAACATATAACATCCATTCATTGAAAATTTGTTTGTGACATAAGTCACTAAACATGACGTTACAAGAAGAAAATAAATCCTACAAAGAGAATACTAGGATGAATCCTAAGAACACCTATTGAGAAGGATTGGTTGGGTTTGATGAAGATGTGATAGAGGCAAGCCAAATGGATTCTAAGTTCTTAGTATCATGTGGGTTTGAATCAAGTTCCTCATTGCCTTGAATGTTTGGTTGATTGAGCCACATTGACTCATCAATGTTTTGGAGTGTGGTAAGTAAATCATGGGGTTGCAAGTTGGGTGGTTGTGAAAATGATGATATGATGATTTTCTTACTTGAGATGATGTGGGTATTGGTGAGGAAGCTAATGGTGATGATGGTGATCTTGGTTGAGATAGAGTTGGTGATGGTGTATTATCTATTGGAGTTATGGTAGGTAATGGAGACCTTGATGTAGGTGATGGTGAGGTACCTAGTGGACTTATGATAGGTGAAGGTGATCTTGATGGTTGAGTTGAAATGGGTGATGGTATGTTAACCACAGGAATGATGATGGGTGTTGAAGTAGTGGTGGATATGGTAGGGGAGTTCACATTAGAGGTTGGATTTACAAGCCAGTATGGTCTGACACTAATTCTGGCAGTCCTTCTGTGTGGTCTGGACATGTGTGAGTTGTAAGTTTTGTGCATTGTGAAGTTGTGCAGGTATGATTATGAGAATGTGAGTTGAAATCATCCTAAGGCTTCTAATTTATACTACTCGAAAGTGCATGGAAATTGATGTTTGGATTGATGTTTGAAGAGGTGTTGGTTTCCAAAAACTTGGAGCAAGATAAATTTGTTTGTCCTATTTGTGAAGGTCAATCCATAGAAATGGAGTTGATATGAAGAAATGCAGAAGATGACTCAAAAGAATGGAATGTGATTGATTCACGGATTCCAAGGAACCTAGCTAAGGAATCCTGATGTGTTAGAAAAGGGTAATCTAGACAAAAATTTGAATATTCAAATTTTGGTGGGAATGTTGATTCTATTATTTTCTAATTGTTCTAATGGTTCCTAATCATCCCAATGATCAGTGAAATGCTCCTAAAATGAAGAATCTAAGAGTCGTTTAATCGAGAAAGTTTTGAAAAAAGGTTACTGTTAGTACCCACGGATCCAATCGACAACAAAGGCGGAGCCAAAATTTGGGAGCCGTGGAATCCGTGGGTTCTGGACTGGCGGAACCAAATGAAACACTAGGCAGAACCAATTTATGGGATCCGCCAAATCCGCCATATGGATTTTCAGTTTCTTAACAGAATGAAAGTCAAATTTCGCGTTTCTTGGTCAAAACCCGAAAAATCTCCTAAAACATATGTAATAGCTAATATATGAAACAAATATGCTAAACATATAGATTCTAACACACATATATACATAGATTAATCCAATTATAACATCTTACCATAAAGAGGAGTTAAGTCAAACGAGGTCTTAATCTCGGAAAATTGATAACAATATGTGTTATCGACCTGCAACTACAAGTTAGTTCACGTAGGAGATAAGTGCAAACATAATATCTCAAGAACCACACAAGTTCAATATCACATTGTCTAAATAAGTCTAAAAAAAATCTAAAACCAAACACTCCTTGGTTGTCACTTGTTGCTCAACATCTTGATTATTTTCTTCTGACCCTTCTGAAGTTTCATGATCCATCGACCTAGATTCTTTATCATTCCCTTTGTTTGTCGAAGCTCCTTGGATTCATTGTCAATGGAAGGAAGTTCACTCAAGTATTCGGGTGGAGGAATCCTAGAGTTAGGCAAGCCGTCTTCGTCACTAGCCGATGATGATGAAGATGGGGATGGAGAATGAGCACGTTTTCCTCTAGCTACGGCTACTCTATAATCGCTAAGAGGAACAAAGGTGTGTGGGATTTCGGTGTAAAGAGGAAGGAAACCACTCTCATTTCAAGGAATAGGTATAGAAGCTCTAAACATACGGGTAAGAAGCATCCCGTATGGCATGGCGGTTGTGCCTAAGGCAGGTATATCGGTCATTCTTTTGGCGATATAGTAGGCTAAGTTGAATTGTTGGTGGGTTGATACACAGTAGAGCATGTAGCATAAGCTTGCATTCATGTGATCCCTATTACCGACAGTGCTAATGACATTGGCTCTAAGAATTTCCTCTAGTTTCTTAAATTCGGGTTTGAGTTCATTAAGCTCCATGGCAAATGGATCTCGATTTACTTGTTTACCTCGGATTTTCTTAGTTTGGTTGGTTCTAGGATTGAAGAGATGGTCTCGAATGATTTCTTTGGAAGTGAGAGGTGTATCATATGGATGTGAATTACCAAGGTTGCACTCTAGAATGGACAAAGGCCATTTGTCTGAATAAAAGCAAGTTCCTTGATTTGGGATACCTAAAACTTCTCTGAATTGATTTAAAGGAAAGCTGAATTGACTTTGGTTTACTTTGAAATGGATGCCTAAAGCTCCAAAGTCATCAGATGTAAGTTTTACAGAGGCATAAAATTCAAGAATAAACCTAGGAATGATAGGTTCATCTATGTCGAGGAGACACTCAAGTTGGATGGATGCTAATTGTTCACGGATATTGGTTTCTTCTAAAAATGATGAGTCTACGGTTCTGCCTTCGTGAACATACCGGTTTTCTAAGGTTTTGAAGACATTAACTTGAGCTTCGGTGAGACCTTTGGTTTTGTGGTGTTGAGGTAGGTATTTTTTGGTGTGTTTGTGATCGTAATTGGTTGCGGGAGGCATAGTTATCCTAGACATGAAAAATATATAGTTTAGTTAAAGTTATCAAGCATACGTATATATATGTCTAGTGTGTGCCTACATGGGAACAATGTGGAGGTGCGGTTATCTTGACTCCTTTTGATACATGAAAATTATGTTTATGCAAGTTTTATGATTAAACAAGAGATAACCCAAACGCTCCTACTTCAATTTAACTACGATTGAATGTACCCGAAAATACATATTAATTATGTTTTCCCTTTAGCATTCAAGAGACATTATGCAAGTGATGCTTAAGACCTAACTTTTTTGTATTTGTATGAACAATGTCCAAAAACCATTTTTCCTAGTCGTGAGAAGATTTTAGCAAAAATTTCTCATGGGGTTTTTGATGAATAATGACAATGTACTACAAGATGCGATTCCTAACTATGAAAAACATGATTTGTTATGCAAATTTTGAAAGTATGCTTCATGATTTTTCAAGATTTATGCATAACCCCAAGTTTTGATTTTGTGCCACAAATAGGAATCCTAGACTCAGATTAGAAATTAGATAGGATTAGGATACTTACAGTGATGAATTAAGCACAAATTGGTTGTTGAGAATGACCTAATTTTTGAGTTTGGTGAATTATGGGTCGATTTCAGTGAGATGTGTGTTTTGGTGAATATGGTGTACAGTAAAGGGTATTTGTTTTAATAAGTTTAAAACTGTCTCAGTAACTCACGGATCCGGCGGATCCCAAACAAGGGTTTCGCCCTTGTTGTCGTTTGGATCCGCAGGATCAGAACTTAGGTTGGGTTTTTGCCGAGTTTGGTTAATCTTAAGGTTTGAGCTAACGTTTATTCTACTCACTAGGTTTCATTAATCCTAAACTAGTTGAAAGGTTTTCTCTTGAGAGGATTTGTGAGGATATCGACAATGTTGTCCTCTGAGGAAACTTTCTCAATTGAGATGTTTCCCTTCTGAACATTGTCACGAAGGAAGTGATGACGTGTTTGGTTCTAGCATGTTGGACTGGGTTTTTTTCTAAGATTGATAGCTCCTTTGTTGTCACAAAGAATGAGAATGTCGTTGAGTACAATTCCATAGTCGTTGAGAGCCTGCTTCATCCATACTCCTTGTTGACACACTTTGCCTTGATAGTTGAAGTTGCTAGGACTGTTTGTTTCTTAGTGAATCATGAAGTAAAACAGTGTCTCACACTGCTTGTACTTTCCTTATCAACATAATTATCGGAATGGTCTAAATTGGCATACACTATGGTTTCTACACCTGTCCCTTTGAGATACCATAATCCTAAATGTGTAGTGCCTTCTATGTACCTAAATATCCGTTTAACGGCTTCAAGATGGGATATTTTGGGATCTTCTTGAAAGCATGCACATAGACAAACACTAAACATAATGTCCGGTCTACTAGCTGTTAGGTAGAGTAAACTACCAATCATCCCTCTATATTTAGTGCTATCTACGGATTCACTTTCGTCATCCTTGGTAAGTTTGGTTTCGGAAGACATTGGTGTTTTCATGGGTTTTGAATCTTCAAGACCAAACTTCTTAAGCATATCATTGATATACTTAGATTGGTTGAAGAGTATCTCATCATCTAATCGTTTAATTTGGAGATCTAAGAAAATGTTTAGTTCCCCCATTATACTCATTTCAAACTAGTCATGCAAGATTTTTGAGAAATCGTTGCATAGCTCTTTGACAAGTTGAACCGAACATAATGTCATTCACATATATCTGGATTATGATAACATGTGATCCCTTTTTCTTGGTGAAGAGAGTATTGTCTACTAAGAAAGTCTTAAGTTGATCATACCAAGCTTTTGGTGCTTGCTTAAGTTCAAATAATTCTTTCTTGAGTTTGTAGACATGGTTTGATTTTTCAAAATGGGCAAAGCCTAAGGCATTTCTAGTAATGGGTTCGAAGGTTTTATAGAGACGGGTCAAAAGCATCCCGTAGGGTCCTAACGAGTTCCTTAGATAATAATGACGTGACCTAAGCGTCGATGTCATAGATTTGAGTTATCGTCCAAGGGAGTGAGACAACGATTTGTCTTTAGGTGTTTTATCTAATTTGATAACGTAATCGTTATTCAAAACACCTTTTCCTACGGTTATGCCATCCTTAAGTATTTTACTTCCATTTTCACTAAAAGGATGTTATACTTATTATGGCATAGTTGACTAATCCTAAGCAAGTTAAATCCTAAGTTATCTACAAGAGCACCACCATTAATAGTGAGAGAGTCATGAGAAATTGTACCTTTTCTGATGACTTGACTGTCAAGCTTGCTACCGAATGTGACAATACCTTCGTCGTATACTTGGTAGGTTGAGAGAAAGGCTTTTGCTTCTCATCATGTATCTTGAATACTTACAATCTTTGATCCACTAATTTGATTCTAACTTGACTTTTGAGCATACCTTAGTTCAAGACAAAGCTCAAACGTTTGGTTCCCAATATCTCATGGGTCCGTTTGGGTTAGACACGACATTACCATGGTTCACTGATATCTAGCATATAATCAAAGGGAATTGCCACAAAATTTTCCCTAGGCATGGTTCCTTCATAAAATGAGGAGTCTACAATCGTTTTAACCCTATTCTTATTTTGACATTTTCCTATAGAGACTGATGATTTTTGTTTGTTATTAGTTGTACTCGTGCTGGGTTTTCTAGTGACATTAACATAATTTGTACGATCTAATTTAATAGCCTTCTGTTCAACTTCTGTTTCCGCGGATCCTTTGGATACACCTGGCGGAACCAAAATTTTGGATCCGCCAGATCCGTGGTTATCAGAAGTAGTTGGAACAGTTTCTTTTTCTTTTGCCGTTTGTTCCTGAAAGTCACTAAAGTTTCCATTTCTCATAAAATCTGGTTTGAAGCTACCATGAGGTATTCTTTGCATTTTCATTATGTCATCAGTACAACTTAAGTGTTTGTCAAACCTTTTGAATTTGGAGTTTTGTCTGACAAGACTCTCCTGTGTGGATTTTAATGTGTCTATTTCAAGTTTTAGTTTTTGACATAAAACACATGTTTCTCTAATACCTCTAGCTCTTTCTAACCTTATAGCTTTCTCTTTTAACTGATGAATTTTGCTTTCTAAAAATTCCTTTTTGGTTTTTAAGAACTTATTTTTGCTTATGATTTTTAGAGTGATTTCACATAGTTTGTTATATTCTATATCTAATGTGTCATCATCAATAAAAGAGTATGACGAGTCAGAATGTACCTCTTCTGTGTCATGAGCCATTAGAGCAACTTCGTCGTTCTTAGGCTCGTCGTCATCTCCTTCACTATCACTCCAAGCTCTACTGACAAAGGCTCTTTGAGACTTGTTCTTTGGAGGATTTGGACATTCTCCTATAAAGTGATTAGAATCTCCACATCTAAAACACTTTCTATCTATTTTTCCTTTCCTATCATCATGGTTTTTACGGAAGGATTTCTTCTCTTTATGAGGAGGTCTACCAAACTTTCCTCGTTTTCTAAAGAATTTCTTGAAATCTCTTACGGCCATGGCATACTCTTCATCTTCACTACTAGCACTAGATTCTGCATCACTACTTGATTCTACCTTAGCTTTCAAGGCAATGGACTTCTCCTTTTTGCCTTTGACTATTTCTGAATCTTTTTCCATTACCATCTCATGAACTTTGAGATTTCCTATGAGCTCGTCCAGTGTCATTTTTGAAAGATCTTTAGATTCTTCAATGGCTGTCCCCTTTGCTCTCCACTTCGGGTGGAGTGCTCTTAGAAATTTCCTGACAAAATTCTTACTAGAAAAAGATTCGTCAAGTGCTTTAAGTGATGTAATAATAATATTAAACCTAGCAAAAGCACTATCAATGGTCTCATCTTCAGAGATAACAAATTGTTCATATTGTTGAACAAGAAGATCAATTTTGTTATCTTTGACTTGTGAGTTCCCTTGATGAGTGATGATTAGTGATTGCCAAATATCTTTAGCCGTTTTACACATAAAAACTCTTTCATATTCCTTTTTAGGTAAGGCATTGTAAATCATCATTTTGGCTTCATTATTTTTGGCAATCAACTTCTTTTGTTCATCACTATGACGAATAAAAGAGTTACCTATATCCCGACCACCTGAAATGTCACTACTTATGGGTTTGTAATCACCCTCTACAATAATATACCACAGATCTATGCCCTTTGACTTCACATATGTCTCAAAGCGATTTTTCCAATATATGAAACAATTTGGTTCAAATAGTGGTGGTCTTTGCATATATTGCCCTTCTTTAAAGTTTTCAAAATCCATGATCGTTTCAAGTTTTTAAAATACAATATATTTTGAAAATCTTGAGTAACACCGCTCTGATACCAATTGTGGAAAACTAAAAGGGGGGTTGAATAGTTTTACCGTTTAAAATTAATTCGCTTTGTTACTTATCGTGATTTCAAAGTCAAGTAAACAATCAAGCACACACAACAATTGATATAAGTAAATAAGTAAAGAGGGGAAATATCAAACCACATAACACGGATGTTTATAGTGGTTCGGCTACAAGGACTCTTATCCTTGCCCTACTCCACTCCTCGAGCCTCTAACTCGAGAGTTATTCTTCACTAAGAAACAAACTCCCTTCTCGGCGGAAAAAACCTTAATACACGTTGCTTACACCTTTTTCCGGTACAAAGCTAAATACCGGGTTCTTGTTAAAGGAAGAACCAACCTGACGTCGCCTAAATGATTACCGACACTAAGCTAGATGTCGAGTTCTTTACAAGGGTACAACCACTCCCGTTTGGTTCTTTACAAGGGTACAACCACTCCCAACACTCTATGTGTTTTGAGGACTAAAACACTAACCGGTTTCTACTGAATAAAAGATGCAACTATGATAAGTGAGCTAATGCAAGATCACACAGACTCTATACTACAGGATGACAATAGTATGTTGATCCTTATATGTTGAGATCTTCTTTGCTACAAAAAGAAAGATCTATGAAATGTTAGTATGCTAAGGGTTAGTAATATGTAAATGAAAGGATATCTAATTTAGGTTATGTAAGTGATGAAATGGCCAAATGATCAGCTTGCTATTTATACGCAAAGCTGATGAACAGGCGGCGGATCCCCAAAATTGGATCCGTCCGTGTATGCTTTTGGATCCGCCGTGTCAGGCCAGCTAAGAGATCTCCAAATCTTTCCAAATATTGCCATATCTTTCCATATCTTCATGTGTCAACTCTTTGGCTTGAAGATCTGATGCGCGTGCGTGTCGTTGCGGTTTAGCAGTATTAATGCCTACTCAAGTTTTAAATTTATATTTAGCCGACTTATCAATAACACACACACTTAACGAGCAGTGTACCCGGTCAGTATGAATATAATGGTAAGTAGAGTGTCGATCACTAAGAGTGGAACGTATTATCTAGTTATTCTAATCAGTATTTTAATATCCTAAGTTAGCTATACAACCTAATCTAACGCAAGGGGGTTCAGCCTGAGAGACTGGCACGGTTTGGTTATGATTAAATAGAAAACTAAACTAATGAGCACGAATCAGCGATTAGCACACACGTACACAGATAGATACTCGAGACAATAAGAAGACCTGTCCTGATAATTAAGTAGCTTGTCACTTGTTTTATTGCTAGTTTTATATGAAGTGTATATAATTAAACCTTTCTCGTTGGCTCTAATCTTATCGGCGAGTAAACCCTTAATGATTACTTATGTCTATCCTACTTTTCTAGAGTATTGGGCATTTGTGATGCCCACGTCTCGTATACGCTAGAATAGAAAGGCGAAGAAGGGGCATGGCGACCCAAGCAAGACTCAACTAGACACAGAGGTTTTCAATGCACTAATAAAAGTCACCAAAGACATCAACATATAAACTTTAATTAATGGGAAAGCAATATTAAGGGGAGTACATGATTTTCCGTAGTCACATGACACAAGCCCATCAATCCTGATGAATTAAAGTGTACTAATACAATAAAACAAAACTACTTAATGAATTGAATACATGCAGGACCTTCTTACAACTCTTGTATCTTCGTTTAGGTGTATCTTGTGCTGCTTGGTCGTCTGAATTCGGCTCTAGGGTTATGCGGTCTTCGGTCTCTAAAGTCTGAGAGAGCTCTTGAAATTCGTCTGGCCTTGGGGTATTTATAGTTTCTGCCTGAGGGATCGATGCGGCGCATCTAGTTGATAGATGCGGCGCATTGACTTAACTTTGCGTGGGGTCCAAGATTAATATATTCAGGAATATTCGTACACCGTCTTCAGATGCGGCGTATCTTAATCTTTGTATGCGGCGCATGTACTTGGATTGTAACTTGTGAAATCTTGATAGTGATACGTCGTATGTTAGAAGTATAATGCGGCGTATCTGGAGTAGAACGAGCTTGATCTTCTGAATTTCATTAGGCTTTTGATATCTTGCTTGTTTTGCTCCATAATTAGTCCAAAATCGCCAAGTTTCTCATAATGCTTGTTTTTACCTGAGAATTACTAAAGTAAACATTAATGTATCGATTCTCATAGATAATATAATAAAACAAGTCAAATAAACAGGATAAATGATGATAATAAAATGTACTTATTTGAGTTCATCAAATATCCCCCCACTTGAACTTTACTTGTCCCTAAGTAAACCTTAGAATTAATTAAATGAAAATGTATCCTAAAAGATATTAGGATTTATTTTTATATTTAAGCACGTATTCATTTTGTCATAATCACACAACCAAACACTTAACGAAGTAGAAACCAAAATAATTTTTAATGTAAAACAATTCTAAATCGTTTAGTTGCTTAGTCGTGACGAATATTCTATCATAGGCTTGGCAAGTATACGCATCTCCCCCACTAAAGCCAAGGAATAACAAGTCTAAAGCGGTAAAAAGGGTTTGTTGGTTAAGGGTTGATCATCCTTTTTAATCTCTATCGATCTCATATTCCAGAAAAGGCGACAAAATCACAAATACATGATTGAATCCACGACCACGATACTTACAATTGCTCAAATCCTTAACTCGAATAGGCTAAAGATAGGACCAAGTAATCTTCACCAATAATATTATATCAAAAAGGGCGACAAAATCATAAATACATAGCCGAATCCACGACTACGATACTTAAGATTGCTCAAATCCCTAATCTCAATAAATCGAAGGTTTGGATGAAGAATGATATAGGGTATGGATAATATTTGGGATACAAATTAGTGTAAAATGAAAAATAAACAAAACAGATAAATTAAAATCCTAAGTGTGGTAAATCACTTTCCCAACCATCCCATGAATAAGACTCATATCATTGAATAACTCACGCTTTAACACTTGAAACACATGCTTTAGGTAGACACGAATTATACTCAACAAGATCTCAATCAAAGAATAACCTTAGTTGGCGTTCCCATAACGGCCAACTCCCATTCAATCCATAAATATAATATACAACAAATAGTGGTGATATCTCCCACTTAATAAAAAACTTTACATCAGTTGGTTAAAACAAACTTCCAACTTTTCCATTTTCTTTTTCTTTTCTATTTTTTTCGATTTTTTTTTTCACATCAATGTGTATGTGTAAAATTTCACAACTTTTCTATCACTATTTTTTCGGATAATTTTTTCATACTCTTCATACTTTCAGAAATAACTGTAATAGTGAAAGTAGCAAACACACGAAAAATAAACTAAAAGATATACGATATTTACTTTCATACCAAATGCATTGTGCAATTTCCCGACCTAACCAAAGATAATGAATTACGCACGCGAACACAGGTAATGTAAGGAAACACACTTTGCCTAAAGCAATTAACCACGGATTTTAATCTACAGGGTAGGCTAAGGTGTAAGGGTGTATCGAAACATTATAACAAAGGTGTAAGAAACGAAAGGAATGGCTCTGAGAGTTTTTCTAGGGGTATCTTACTCTAAAAGTGATAGTAACAAAGGGTTTATACGGGGGTTAACTAACCAATGTAGTTAGTTAATATCACATAACATATAAAGGCTATTTTGGGTGTAAACCTAGAAATTTACCAATTTAGACAAGTCACTCCAATTATATAGATAATACTCATTATGGTGGTCTCGAATAGCATACAAGCCAAGTTCTAAAGTTTACAAGTCACCAGCACACTAAAGTTTTAATATTTTTGAAAGAATAGAGTTATGTGTGCGGTTATGTAATTTAGACTTAAAACAAAAACATGGTAAAAAATTTTAAATTTTGATATATTAAGCGCATTTTAAGCATATTTTGAAAAAGTTTAGGACAAATAAGTGTTCTAATTCTCCATCCCCCCACTTAAGTTAAACAACGTCCTCGTTGTTTTTGTCTAAGGTTAAAAACTGGAAAATAAAATAATTAGAACAGAAAAACTCCCCTGAGATTTGCTCGGTATGATCCTCCATTATTCGTATAAGAGCAAAAATCAACTTTCTTGTGGATTAGAACGTTTAAGCTTCATAGATGATGTATCCACAAAAATTGCAGGAATCTATAATACCATTTAGACTTTAACACACCTGAGTTAAGAAGGTTCAAACTTGCATAATACATTAGTAGTTAGTAAAAATAAAACCTAAAAAAAATTAAACTGTAAATCATCAGGTCAGTCGATACGCCGTATCTTATGGAAAAAGATACGCCGTATCGAGCCTGGAATAAATACGAATCAGAATAAAAGATGCGTCGCATCCTTAACCAGGGATGCGCCGCATTAAATAAACTGACTGAAAGTTTTAAAGTCAAAAATAAAAATGCAGAAAATGAAATAAGATATGACCAGTGCAGGTGATGCGTCGCATCTTATGATGGAGATGCGCCGTATCTTCTGCAGGTCTGACAGACTCGACACAGAACAGAAAAGTAAAAATTTTTCTTCCGGGTTGTCTCCCGGTCAGCACTTGTCTTTATTCCAGAGTCTTCAAGTTAGACTCACGTTCAGCTCCTTATTTTGTTCTATTGATCCCCACATGTCCGTGCATGATGTAGTTGCGAATTACTTCGTCACGAACATATTCCGGCCCCAATTCAAGTACACCTTTGTAGAATCCTTTCATCTTTTGGTACGGATACTCGATCCCTTTCTCAGCGTCATTTTCATCTACAAAAAGAAATGGTGTAAATTTGTAACAAAATTTGTTAGGGGCATGTTTAAACCTTGGGTGAGCACGAGGCATCATGTAAGTGATGACGTTGCTTCCACTTTTAAAGGTGATCTTTCCTTCAAATCTTTTAGCGTTGATTTCGACCTCCTTACAAAATGGTTTCCCAACGATCACGTCACCCATCTCAATATCACGATAAGCATCCATGTTTTCCACCACGGTGAAATCTGTAACAATAGTTAAATTCCCGACAAAAATAGGTATATTCATGAATACTCCAACTACGTTTTTCCCTCCAAAGTTCAAAAATAATCTCCCCGAACCCTAATTTTTATTCGAATCAAATTGGCTTTTAATTCAATAGTCTATCAAAAATTAACATAGGGGAATTCATCTAGTCCAAGTTCTAATCAAATCCCCTAAATCTTTCAAGCCCTAATCGAATTATCGCATAAACCCTAATTTTTAAATTGAACAAAATTAAATAGAATAATTACCTTATATTATGATTAGGATTTGGTCTAGAGTTCGGATTAGAAGGTTTTGATTCGAGAAAAGCACTTCGGATTAAAGGGTTTAATTTGGTGTGCGTATTACTGTGTGTAAATTTGGGTAAGAAGTTGAAATCCGGCGCATCTCTTTCATATTTATAGGGTAAATACGATGCGTCGTATCGCATAATTGTATGCGCCGTATCTTATCTAAATTCGTTGACTGGTCAATAAGTGTTAATTAGTCAGAGATACGGCGCTTAGAATACTAAGATCCGCCGTATTGTTGCTACAGTGAACTAAATTTAAATAAGGAACGTACCTTGGCCTCCGCAACACATGTCCTTATACATCAAATCGGGGTAAAACGGTATACCATATGATATATATAAATTCAAGATAAGAGCAATAGGCATATACGTTTTATTAATGATTATAATCTTATTGTTTAGTGGATAACGATTTGTTCCGAGGTTAGGAGCAAATATCGTTTTAAGCTTATAAAATTAAGATTATAATTTAAACCAGATGCATTATATGGATAACAAAACTGAGATTATATTCGGGAGAGGTTTCAGAGAACTCTCCTTTAGGCTAGGCGAATTATTGTAGAGGATACCTGGAATTCTATTTTAAGAATTTAAGACACTCAGTGTTACCAGTAGTGAGTTTTCCTCCACTCTTGTTGTCTTACTACAGCCTTTTAGTTTTCAAAAGTCTGATCACTCCAGCTAGCGTCTCTTGGTTCGGTTCAGAATGTAGTCTTTCATAGCGATGCTTAAGCCATCATTTATTCTGAAAGTAAACCAACTTGTGCACGAGAGTAGTGGAACGATCAAAGTGAATATCAAAAATCAACTATATTTATTGAATTAAATGCGTCGTATTAACAAAAGCTAATGCGCCGTATTTTCGTTATGTTTCAAAATACAAGATTTTTGATTTAGCAGATGCGTCGTATCGATAAAAATCGATGCGTCGCTTCTGTTTAATAATTCAAAAAACTGTTTTTAATTTAAATAGACAATACGCCATATCTTGCTTGTTTTGCTCCATAATTAGTCCAAAATCGCCAAGTTTCACATAATGCTTGTTTTTACCTGAGAATTACTAAAGTAAACATTAATGTATCGATTCTCATAGATAATATAATAAAACAAGTCAAATAAACAGGATAAATGATGATAATAAAATGTACTTATTTGAGTTCATCAAGATCTAAACAAAATATCACAAAATCTTGCCAAGATTGTGTAGATGATGCATGCCATGATGTCATCCTAATATTTAACTAATAAACTTTCCATTTTAAGAAATAAACATGTAAACTTGTAAATGTCATTTCTAAAGAACTTTGTAATGTGAAAATGTGTTTGTAAAATGCTTATCACTATAAATGTAAAAGACTTAATCTTATTTATGCTTTGCTTAAAGATAAACTTTGTAATTGTCATTAACAAAACTAAGCAAAGATCGTAAAATATAAATAACGTTTTTAGGACGATATTTGTATTAACAGAGCGTTAGTATTTAACAGGGTTTAGTTAACGATCGTTAAATATCAAGTTAAGGGACTAGAGATGAAAATAGAAGGCAAGAAGGATCCGGAAACCTTCCATATGATGGAGGCTGGTCGTGGATGGGT
Organism: Artemisia tridentata subsp. tridentata; assembly: GCA_021014915.2. Classification (NCBI taxonomy): domain Eukaryota; kingdom Viridiplantae; phylum Streptophyta; class Magnoliopsida; order Asterales; family Asteraceae; genus Artemisia; species Artemisia tridentata. Next base: position 24,305,005 of record CP139501.1, on the reverse strand, counting down.
TAGGGATACCCAATCCTTCTCAAACTTGGACTCTAAGTTTCACACACTATATATACAAACCTTTTTATTTATTGTGTGTTAATCTTGGAGATCCCTAACAACCCTAACTTCTCTTCTTCCTCCTCTCTTTGAGCATAACCGGTCGACACACCCTAATTCATTAGGGAATTGATTTGTAAAGCTCAAACAAAAGTGTTTTGGTTGTTATTGTGATTCAAGAACCTAGCTTTTCACATCGAATCGTTAGTAATACGTGTGTAAAAGAACATAGGTCAAACACACTTTTGTTTGTGATCATTATAAATCGACTAAGCTATTAGGTCGATTATATAAACCCTAAACGATTAGGGTTTTGGTTTCTTAATAATTGTTTTGCTTAGATTTGCTAAAAGTTACGCATATTCTTTTATATTCGGTTAACTAATTACAAGTGTTTGATTCTTAGCTTCCGTTGCGTGCTCTTGATGTTTTATGTTTAATTTATACTTTCCATGATATTAAAATTTCAACAGTGGCATCACGAGCCATTAATATTGTGTAATTAATTACCGAAACACATAAAATTTGAATCTTGATTAATTATTACATGTTTATGGTTTCTAGGGTTTAAAATTTTTTGAAAAGCCTAATTTTTATTTATTGGGTCGAGTACCCATATTTTATAAAAATTAATTTTAGGTTTTGTTAAATTTGTAGAAACCCTAGGATTGCATGTAATTTTTTATGTGAATATTAATGGATATTTGTTATATGTCATAATTATATATGTATCTTGGGATTTATTATTGGATAATAATTGCTTTTTTGGATCCATGATGAACATGCATGTTTGATCATAGATCAAATGGATATCTTATGTGTTAATTGTTAAGTGTTTTATGTTTTACATGCTAATTGTGCTATAATTAATTAATTAGGGTTTATTAGTAAGTAAATCTTGATTAGTTTACTAATAAATTAATTAATTATATAATTAGGGAAGACCTAAAATTGGGGAAGACCCATAAGTATCTTTTATTTATCAACTATGTGTGTTGTTGTATATTTGTAACGTGTGACTTATGCAATCGATTTATCGATGTATGTGGTCCACTTGTATCAGATCGAAACACAAGTGGGAGTCTTAGTTATAAATATACATGTTAGTTGATTTATTTTAGCATGTTTATTATTTTGTTTGGTAATTTTTATTGAATGCTTATTTGTTTATATTATTGTTTGACAAGATTGTAAGCAAAGGGTATTTTCAGAATAGAAAATTAAACCAGACTAAACAATGGTGAAATTAGATTTGTTTTTAAGAGTTAAATCTTAAACTTTTAGTTGATTGATATTTATTGTAAAAATAGTTAGAAAGGCTCATCCATATTGACAAACTATAAGAGATGTATAAGGAGGTTGCCATGTATTTGCACCGAAAGAAGCACGTTTTTAATTGGCTTTAAGCTGACCTCGTTTCTCCGCTTCTTTGTGAGTCAATATGGAGTTACCTAGGACTATTTTATGTACAAAAACATCTTAAGGGTGAATTTACCTCAATTCCACGCGCCACTTTGTGGTAATTATCTAAATAACTTGGGTCTTTTGACTCATACAGTAGTAGGATATAGTGGGTGATAATTGAAGGTAATTCTTTGATTGGTTTATCCAATACCTCAATTAAAACTTTGTTGATTTGATCTTAGTGCTAAAAAACTAAATGAGTAAAGTTTTATGAAAACCTATGATACGAATATGTATGCATGCTTCTTCGTACATATTTTGATTACAAACATCAAAAATAGTAGCCTTTAAATTTAAGTTTATGCCATCTAATTCAAGGAACACTTGGTGTTGCAATTTAGCTTATGTGAGATCTTAACTAGATTGCAACAACAAGGTAAATCTCCATGTTACGTGATACCGTATCTGGAAAAATTTACAGTTTCTAAATTAGACAACTTAATTGAGTTAGTTAGTGAGATCTATAACTCAAGGCATAAGATGGGATGAAACATGCTTACATTGCAAATAGATTTTTTGGCAATTGTAAATCCCATAAGGATCTAGGAATTGAAAAATGTTTGTCAATTATTGTTCGACAATTTACTTTCATTACTAGCAGATCAACTAATGTAATGGAACTATGACAACTTGGGTCCTAGTTTTAAGGAAATTATATGGTTAATATGAATATTTACCAAATGTATTTAATTTTCTTAAAAGGTTGAATTATCGAAAGTACTAACTTTTGAACTTTTTTTCTGTAGAAATGGCTCAACCTGATAACAATACACTAGGTTCCGCTTTCAAACAGATGTTTGATAGGGAAAAATTGACTGGCGCAAATTTTAATGATTGGTACAGATCACTAAGGGTTGTCCTGCGAGTGGCTAAATGATCAGATTATTTGACTAAGCTTTGTCCTCCTGAACCAGCTGCTGATGAAAAATCAGCATGGCAACTTGAGTATGATAAACACACTGATGTTGCGTGTCTTATGCTTGGAAGAAAAATTCCCACTTTGCAAAAGCAATTTGAGAATTTCTTTTCTTATGATATGCTCAATGAACTCAGACGTATGTTTGAGAAACCTGCAACTATAGAATTATATGATTTGGTTGATGCTCTACACAGTTGCAAACAGGAGGATGGTAAACTCGTGAGTGCTCATGTTTTGAAAATGAAAGGTTACATGGACCAAATTGAGCAGCTTCACTATCATCCGCAAGATGTCTGTATTAGCCTAATCAACAGATCCCTTAGCAAGGAGTTTGGTGGTTTTGTGAATAATTTCAACATGCATTGCACGGGGAAGACAGTTACTGAGTTACATGCAATGCTCATTGACTATGAAAAGGGATTATCGAAAAAGGCTCCTACACCTCAAGTACTTGCTATTCAAGGTGGTAGGATTAAGAAGCCAAAACCGCAAGCGAACAAGGGAAAGGGCAAAGGCAAAGCTAAGGGTAAGCAAGTTATGGCTTACCAACCTGAGCCTAAGAAAAACCCTCCTAAGAAGAAAGAGAATCCTAAGAAAGAGCAGGCTTGCCACCACTGCAGCGAGGTAGGACACTGGAAGAGGAACTGTCCTCTCTACCTTGAAGAGTTGTGTGTGAAGAAGATGAAGATGGTTGGGCATGTCGCCAACACTTTAGGTAACTTCTTTATGATTGAATTATTTGCTTTTTCTCATAAAATAAATTTCTGGGTATACGATACTGGATGTGGTATTCATATTTGTAATGCACTACAGGGATTTAGAGAAGCAAGTTAGCTGACCTATGGGGAGCAATACTTGCACGTGGGCAATGGAGCACATGCAGCTGTTGAAGCCATAGGATCGTTTGATTTAGTTTTGCCTTCGGGCTTAGTACTAGTATTAAACAATTGTCATTACGCACCTTCTATAATTAGAGGTGTTGTTTCAGTTTCTTTGTTATTGGATCTTGGTTTTATTCACACATTTACTAGTAATGGAATTTCTGTTTTTTTAAATAATGTTTTTTATTTTAATGCGATTACTGTGAATGGTGTGTTTGAAATTGACATGAATGATAATGTATCCAATGGAAATAATTCGATGTTTAGCATAAATAATAAGAGAATCAAGAAGGACTTGGATTCTACTTATCTTTGGCATTGTCGACTTGCTCACATAGGCAAGAAACGCATGGAAAAGCTGCAACATGATGGGCTTTTGAAACGTATCAATGATGAATCATTTGATAAGTGCGAATCTTGTATATCTGAGAAGATGACAAGGAAACCTTCTTCAAATCAGTTGGAAAGGGCTTCAGATCTACTTGGTTTGATACATACTGATGTATGTGGACCACTTAGACATGTGTCAAGGAAAGGTGCTAGCTACTTCTTAACCTTTATAGATGATTTCAGTCGTTATGGTTATGTTTACTTGCTTAAACATAAACATGAAGTGTTTGAAACATTTAAGGTTTTCAAGAATGAAGTAGAATTGCAACTAGGAAAGAAGATTAAAGCTCTTCGATCCGATAGAGGTGGTGAATATATTAGCCAAGAGTTTAAAGATTATCTTGCTGAATGTGGTATAGTCCAGCAGCTCACATCTCTTTATACACCATAACAAAATGGTGTATCTGAGAGAAGAAATCGTATATTGTTAGACATGGTGCGATCAATGTTTAATCTTACAACTCTTTCATTATCATTTTGGGATTATGCTTTAGAAACAGCTGTTCGCATTCTAAATATGGTTCCGACCAAGAAGGTTGATAAGACACCATATGAGACATGGCATGGTAAAGCTCGCAACTTGTCTTATTTAAAGGTCTTGGGTTGTGAGGCGTTTGTTAAATGTGAATCACCATATAAACTCCAACAGAGATCTGTTAAGTGTATCTTTGTAGGATACCCAAAGAAAACGATGGGTTACTACTTTTACTTCCCACCTGAAAACAAAGTAATTGTTGCTAGGCATGGAGACTTCCTTGAAAGGGATATCATATCTCAAGAATTCAGTGGGAGAATTTATGATCTGGAATATGATCAAGAAGATACATCACCTTCTGAAAACACTAGCCAACTTCCCGTGGAACCTGAAAGTCTGGGTCCTCCACCTGAAGTTGTTCCCATTCATAGGTCTGTAAGGACTACGCGTGCTCCTGAACGTCTATGTTTAAATGTAGAAGTTAAGGAAAATATGTTATGGGATCTTGGAGAACCTGCTAACTATAAGCCTGCCATGGTTGATCTTGAAAAGGACAAATGGCAAGCAGCAATGAATGGGGAAATGCAATCCATGAAAGATAATGATGTCTGTATTAAAGTAGACCTTCCTCCCAATGCTAAATTCGTTGGAAGTAAGTGGCTCTTCAAGAAGAAAACTGACATGGATGGTAATGTACACACCTAAAACGCTCGTCTGGTAGCTAAAGGCTTTACTTAAACCTATGGGATTGACTACGAGGAGACCTTTTCTCCTGTAGCAGACATTAGAGCTATTAGGATTCTCATAGCTATAGCAGCGTACTATGACTATGAGATTTGGAAAATGGATGTCAAAACCGCCTTCTTAAATGGTCGCCTACATGAAGATATCTATATGGTGCAACCTGAGGGGTTTGTGAATACACAATTTCCAAACCGTATATGCAAACATCAAAGATCCATTTATGGATTGAAACAATTATCAAGGTAATGGAATAAGAGATTTGACGAGAAAATCAAGGAATTTGGTTTCACTCAGAATCTTAATGAGTCATGTGTATACCATATGGCTAGTGGGAGTAATGTTACTTTCCTTATCCTGTATGTCGATGACATATTGATCATGGAAAAAGACATTCCAAGTTTACAAGATGTTAAGTCTTATCTTGGAAAGTGCTTTTCTATGAAGTATTTAAGAGAAGCAGTGATCCGTGCTGAAAGACACTTATATATAAATATAAACAGTCTCAGAACAGGATGCTCGTGTGTAGTGTGAAACCAGGCAAGTGATCACCCGGATCGTTTCCCAACGAGGTGTGAATGGAAAACTGTGAAAAGCTAGGATTAGAGTGATTGATGAATCAGATATTTTTGATTTTGCTTTATTTAACAATTCTAAATAACAAATTAAAAACAGATATACACAGGAAAATTAAACGCGAATAAATAAACTTACAATGCGTAACAGAAAATCTAAAATGGGACAAAAACTGAAATTTATAAAATTTAAAACCTAAAAATGTAAAATAACTTAAAACTTATTTAAAAACTTAAATTATATTTTTTTATACTTTTTATTTAATTATTTATTAATTATTTATTTATTTAATTACTTATTAAACTATTTAAATTTATAAAAAATACTAAATGAACAAAGAAAATTCTAAAACTTTTTCTAAAAATATTATAAGATGATAAAAAGCTAAGAAAATTATAAAAATGAAAATTACTTAATTAAAATTTAAAAAGATAAATTCTATTAAATAGAAGCTATCACTATATTTCTATTTTTGGTTTTTCTTAAGGTCTAAAAATGATATTATATTTTTCATAGATTAAAAATGATAAAAGAAAATTATGAAAATTAAAATTATATTTTTCTGATTTATATTCTATTTATTATGATTTAAATACTATTAGAAACTAATTAAAAAGATTAAAAATATCAAAACTATTCAGAAAATTATGAAAATTTACAGATAAATCTAAAATATTATTAAAAAGCTAGGAAAAATAAAATGAAAAGTTATCTAAGCTTATAAGGCTGATTTGGGCAGATAAGCAGTTTAGGAATAAGCCCAAAATAAGCTAAATGAAATCCAAAAATTCCCAAGAGCTCAGGAATGGATTAAACAACAATAATAAGCACAAAACAACTTGAAAATACAAATAAGAACAAGAATTTAGCTAGATAAGCACTTGGCTGTTTGCAAAGCTTATGCAGAAAATCAGGAAAACTAGCTAACTTTGCAGGCTAATTAAGCACTTAAGATAAGCAGTGAAGTGCAAACTTATGGGGGCAAAACCTAGCTAGTATTATTAGCTATCTAGAAAACCTAAAAGCCCTATCAGAAAATGCCCAATTGAACTCCAATTGGAGCCTAGATCAGGTGGTGAAAATGGGGTATCTGCTGATATGCAGGCCTGTTTACTGAATTGGTGTGCACTTTGGTGCACACTTATGCAGAGGTTCTATGACTTTTAGTACTCACTATATGGACTGAGATGAGCTCAAAAATGCCAAGTTAGCAGGCTAAATAAGCCTGTGGCTTAATATGGCTTATATGAGCTTCTATGTGGACTGATTTTCACAAGGACCATGTAAAACTACTAGATTTAGCTATAGGACTGATCAGACTTTGGAAAGAGCTTCTAGGGACTTAGAAAAGCTTGTGCAAAAGTGAGCTTATGGTCAAGCTACAGTAGCAGCTGGTTTTGGCCAATTGAACTGCTGAACCAAACACTCCTTTAGGGTGTATCTGATTTGATTTTTGAACTGAAATGGTCGAATTAAGCTGAGATTTTTAATACTAACTGATCACCAACTTATATTAGTGATATTTAACAACTTTTAAAGTAATATTAAGCAGTTTAAATAAGCTATGCCTAGTGTGACTGTTTTTTTTGAGTTTTTGAGAGTTTTTAAGTGAAAATGAAATAACAGGTTATATATAGCTATGAAGCTGAATGAAATGTAACTAGAAACTACTGATAAGCTACAAATTACACAAATAAGCTAATGATAAGCTGAGTAATAGTGAAATTGAAAATAAGCTAAAAATTGAGATTATGCTTACAATCGAATTGCACTGAGACACAATGAACTAGGACCAAGAACCTATGGGTTCTCCACAGAACCACTAAACCATTTCCTTCCAGAGTTTCAGCTTGTTAACCCCATAGTAGCTTAATTGACCCAGTGTTGACTTTCGTTGACTTCTTGAATTTTCGAAACTTAGAACAGATATCTCTAATATAAGCTTACAAAAGCTATATCAAGCTTCCATAAGTTTATATCAAGGGCTTTTGTGGCTTTTGATAGTATTTAAATGGTACTTATAGCTTATACGAATCACACATTAAACTGAAATTTGATAATCACTAAACTTGAGCACAAATTAACTTGAAACTGAAACAAAGTAACTGAAATGAACTTATATTGATAACTTAAGTTGAGAATTACAATAATTAAGATTGATTTAAATAAAACAATTATACTAATTTAACTAACTGCCCTTCTTGGCTTACAAAGCTATTCTATTTATACAAAACTAACTGGGATCTTCTTGTCGACATCCTCTGATCTCATTCCCACCTTTGGATTGCTTCAATTCATCTCAATCGTCCATTTGTGCTTTTGGCGGGAAAACAGGACAATTGGCAATTTCCTCTGATTTAGCTAGTGGGAGTGGGAGAGATGCATTAATTGCATTTGGCAATGTTAGGTAGTGTGTTTGGAGGGGGAATGATGTGGTGAAGCCATCTGTGGAAAATGGTGAGGTGGGGGGTGATGACTAGTTTTGTTTAGGCGTTTCGAAGGTAAGGGATAAGAGGTTTGACCGTTTGACTGAGTGGTTAACTCAGTCAAAGGTTGGGCCGGGTTATTAATTGGGCTTGGGGTTTGGGTTTTAGTTTTAGTGTTGGGTTGGGTAATTGATAAGGGTTGGGTATTGGGTTTAATGGTTAGGATAGGTTAAGTGTTGGATCCGGATTTGGTTTCTAGTTAAATCACAAGGACTAATTTTGTAATTCCTGAAATTTTGAGGGGCTGAATTTGGCAAGCTTCCAAAGTATCTTCAAGGGACTAAACCTGCCATAAAACAATTACACAAGGACCAAAGTTGTATTTTTTTGCATTTTATAAACTTTAGGGACCTAATATGTAAATTTGGATTTTAGAGGGACTTGTTTTGTAAATTCCCAAAAGCTATCAATAAAGTTCCAAATTGTAAGTTCATGCATAGTACAAGGGTATTTTGTGAAATTTCAAGTTTTATAATACCCAGGGACCATTTTTGCCAATTTTGATACTTGAGGGGTAAAAGTTGCCAAGTTGTGTAAACTTTTATCCAGGGACTATTTGTAAACATTTTTGGTTTCCCAAGGACTTAAGTTGACTTTTCATTTATTTAAAACCTTCAGGGACTAGTTTTGACAATTTGTGAAACTTCAGGGACTGAAAATGACAATTGTGTAAACTTTGTGTGTTTTTCACTTGTTTTTCAATCTTTTATACCTGAATCACATAAAAACACATTTTCATGATATTTGTACCATTTTGTGAGTCATTTGTGTGTTTTTGGTCGTTTTGTGGGTTTAATCAATACTAAATATATGTGTATTTAGACACATATCAAGCAGCATACATCCTAGGAATCAAGATCTACAAAGATAGATCTACGTGGATAATTGGATTAAGTCAAAGTGCTTACATTAATAAAATATTGAAAAGATTCAATATGAAAAATTCCAAGAAAGGATATTTGCCAATGCAAGTAGAACATGGTTTAAGTAGCGAACTGTGTGCTTCAACACCTGCAGAGGTGGCACACATAAGTAGAGTCCCTTATGCTTTTGCTGTGGGATCTATCATGTATGCAGTAAGATGCACAAGTCCAGATGTGGCATTCGCACAAAATATCACTAGTCAATATCAACAGAACCCAGGTGGACTTCACTGGCATGCTGTTAAGAACATTCTCAAGTACTTAAGGGCTACTCGAGATATGTTTCTAATGTATAGGGGAAATCTAGATGCAGAACTTGATGTTACAGGTTTCTGCGATGCGTCCTGGCAAACTGATAAAGATGATACGAAGTCTCAGACGGGATATGTCTTTGTCATTAATGGAGGAGCAGTAGACTGGAAGAGTAAGAAGCAGAGTACAATTGCGATGTCTGCAACAGAAGCTAAGTACATAGCTGCTTCAGAAGCTGCGATGGAAGCTGTTTGGATTAGGAAATTCATTTCAGGGCTTGGAGTTGTGCCTTCAATTGAATTACCTATAAATATGTATTGCGACAATTCTGCTACAATTACATTTGCCAATGAACCTGGAGTCATGAAGGGCGCCAGACATTTCCAACGGAAATATCACTATGTTCAACAACAAGTTGAAATAGGTGAAATTAATCTACTCAAAATTCACACAGATGAGAGTCTAGTTGATCCCTTCACGAAGGCTTTACCTAAGGAAAAGCTTACTCAACATGCCAATGGCATTGGACTTCGTTTAGCTAGTAGTTTCATGTAAATATGTGGTTATGTATTTGGATAAAGGATGTTTTAACAATTATTATTTTAATGAAATAAAATATTTGTTATGTTTATTTTTCATTTATAATATTGTATCCTATATTTGCATTTTTAATCCGTGAATAACTTATGTTATTCTAAATAGTCCATTGTCAATCAATGATATGGGAACATCATTGAATTAAGACAAATCTGAGTTTTGGTAGAATATACTTGCGTATATTGATGCGTGGACATCCCAAATTCACATGATATTCAATGAATTGAATATAGGACAGATCCCAACCGCATGATTGTACTTTGTGGATCTATGTCATTAAGTAGATCATGATTATTTATCCTCAGACTTGAGATACCAAAAAATTGTCATGGATGTAGCACATTTTATGTGAAATAGTCTAACGCTATCCGTAATTGGTAGTTATAAGGGCTGTTTTCAAGAGTGTTGTAAAATTCATGGGTTTGCTTGTAGTCAAGAGAGAATTTGTTCCTTCGAATTTGTTTTGAAGTATAATACTGTTGGGCCCCTCGTAGGGTTGACAAGATGTTTGCATAGCCATGCCCAAGATCTATCTGGAATACGTTCAGATGATTTGGTAACCTTGCTCAATCAAATATAACGAGAAACAGAACAATTAATTATGGAATGACTAAGATCCATATCCATATTTAACATGGTATTAGTAACAAAAGGATAAGTATAATGATGAATCGTTAAAAGGTTTTCCAGGAAACCACACTCAGGGTCGTTCTGGGGGAATTGGGGTGTTATGCTAGACTAACCAATGTCATTACTATATTAAGGTATATCCAAGTAGGAGCTGAAAGGTTTGTGGATATAATTAATATACGTATGACCGGATTCGAACACGAGCCTATGGGATTGCACACTTTACGTATGAGAATCGATGTTCAAATAACTAATATAAAATGTTATATTTAATTATTTATTCACAATAATACTTGACAAGCGTTAGTATTTAACGGGGTTTAGTTAACGGTCGTTAAATATCAAGTTAAGGGACTAGAGATGAAAATAGAAGGCAAGAAGGATCCGGAAACCTTCCATATGATGGAGGCTGATCGTGGATGGGTTAGAGATACCCAATCCTTCTCAAACTTGGACTCTAAATTTCACACACTATATATACAAACCTTTGTATTCATTGTGTGTTAATCTTGGAGATCCCTAACAACCCTAACTTCTCTTCTTCTTCCTCTTTTTAAGCATAATCGGTCGACACATCCTAATTCATTAAGGAATTGATTTCTAAAGCTCAAACAAAAGTGTTTTGGCTGTTATTGTGATTCAAGAACCTAGCTTTTCACATCGAATCGTTAGTAATACGTGTGTACAAGAACATAGGACAAACACACTTGTGTTTGTGATCATTATAAATCGACTAAGCTATTAGGTCGATTATATAAACCCTAAAGGATTAGGGTTATGGTTTCTTGCTAAAAGGTACGCATATTGTTTTATATTCGGTTAACTAATTACACGTATTTGATTCTTAGCTTCCGTTGCGTGCTCTTGATGTTTTATGTTTAATTTATGCTTGCCATGATATTAAAATTTCAACATGTTTGCGATGTCACTCTAACTAATTCTTTAACTGCCATCAATGTTGCAAAAATCGTGAATCGGTAGCCGGGCGGTCGACCACCCTGCAGCGAGTAATCGGCCGAGGCGGGATTAATCGGATTGGCATTTTTTGCATGTTTTGGGTATTTCTGGAGACCAAACTAAAGATCGTAACTGATTACAAGCCTACTATATTTCCAAACCTCAATAAAAGGGCTCCAATTCTGATTATGAGGCTCATTGTGCATTATAAGTTAAATAAACGATCCCCAAATTAAGTAGAATGCCTAAATTTTCATTTTTTTAAACCTGACCGATTTGGCCGATTCGGCCGATTTTTGGCCGATTCAGCCGATTTTTGGCCGATTCGGCCGATTTTTGGCCGATTTTTTTGCCTGACCGATTTTTTGACCGATTTTCACTATTCTACAAGGTACTGGGCCGATTAACGATTAATTGGCGATTAATCGGCCGATTCAGCCGATTTTTGCAACATTGACTGCCATAATATGAGACCAAGTTCTAGACGTATTGTACTTTAGGAATGTACACAGTAGAGTTTTTCTAAAAGTAGAAGAATTTCAAAATCCGACTTTTTACAAGGCCTTACTTCCCATTGTTTTATAGAAAAGAACACTTCTCATAAGTATCTATTTCTTTTACAGGTCACTCATGTTCACTACTAAAAAGAAGGTCTTTAGACCGGTTATGAAGGTCTTTTGAGCCAGTTTCTCGACGGGTCTAAAAAAGGAGGTCCAAAAGGGTATTATAACTCATATAGACCGGTTGGTGCATCGGCCTAAAAGACTTATTATTTAGACCGGTGTTCATGATTCCAACCAATCTAAATAACACGTTTCACACTCTTTATTTCTAGCTTTAAGACAACGGGGTTGGTACGTAAAGCGAGGATTTAAGGTAAAATCAAATGTGTGATATGAGATGGATGAGATCATATGTTCGGTTTTCCGCGTTCGGTAAGTACCCCGGGATAAGATTGATTATCTTGAGTCGGGGTAACACTCACATACAATTAGTGTGTTTTGTGTGTGTGAAATGTGGAGAAGATAACTTGGTTCTTCTCACCAAATGCACCGGTATTTATAGGGATGCATTTGGGGTTGTGTGCGACATGGGAAAGTGATCCAGCGGTCATGGATGATCTAATGGTCTTGGATGAACCACGTGGTGATCATCTTATGGAGGAGACAAGAATGACACGTGTCGTGTCATGATTGACTCAGGTGGTTATGGGGATCTTCAGCAAGATCCTTATGTACTAGCGAAATACTCGCAGCATCACCTCGGAATGAATGAGGTAGATACACGTGGCGTGGACGTGCAACGGTTTTGGGAATAAGATCCCAGGCATGTCGTTTCATTGGAGTTTGTTATTGAGACAAGGATACTTGTGTTTGGTGCGTGTTTTCTTGGGAAGTTGATTTTCAAGGCGATAAATGTTGGGCTATGAGCCTTATAGGCTGGTTATAGTAGTATGAGCTTTAGCCATTCGGGCTAAAACTCATATACACTATCAAACCTCCCCCAGTCCATTGTTATATTATATTTCATATGATATGACGATGGACTAGTTGTCCCCGATACGAGTTTTTCTTTATTTTGACCAAACGCTTTTTCATGCCTCGGAGCGCTTTTAATCCGCCCAGCCTGGAAATGCGAATAGCGATGCAAATAATTGTGAGAATTTATTGCTTGGAGGATTTTTATCTTCAGGCCTACTAGCTATTTAATAGGAACCTGAGTCGGCTATATTCCAAGCCATCATCCTTCTCTCTCCTTGTCACTTCAAATTGTCATCATTTGAATTTTGAAAATTTGCTTGATACGGTGTGTCAGTTGTTAGTGAGAAAACTTTATGTTATCTCTTCGACTTCTCAACGTGCTTGTGGCTTTCGTGTGTAACACGCATTTCACTTGGGCAGTTTTTTATCCACTGAATTTTGGACGTGTGTCCTTTGGGCTTCCACTTACATTTGCCTATAAAAGGGAGTGTCTCAAACCGTTTTGAATCACTTTTTCCTCAAAGGTTTCTATACTTGAATGAAATTTCTTCAGAGGTATCTTAAGGATCAATTAGATAATCAAAATGAAGTTTTACTTCCAGATGTTCAAGAAGAATGGATATCTTTATGATTCCAAGACTTTAAAAAAAGTCAATGATTACAACTTTGCTTTGTTCAGAATTTGTTCACAACTTAAATTTTGTGGAAACAGTGTTGTTGATGTAGATATGTTGGAGAAAACTAACTCCACATTTCATGCATCAAACATGACTTTGCAGCAACAATACCGATTGCAAAAATTCACAAGATATTCTGAGCTAAATGCTTATCTTCTTGTTGCTGAGCAGATTAATGAGCTTTTGATGACAAATCATCAATCTCGTTCCACTAGATGATTAGCATATCTTGAAGTGACTGCTACTAAAATTGATCCCCAAAGTTTTATACAAGGGCAAGGCCAAAGTCATGGAAAAGGTTGTTGTCAATTTAGAAAAAACAATTCTCATGGCTATAACTGTTCTTTTGATCGGAACAAGAAAAATGACGAGTTTATACTTATTTTCGTGGATTCACCAGTGGTCATGGTCAAAGAACCAACAATATATGCTCCATGAAACAATAAGGCCAAAAATGTGGTCAAGCCTAAATATAATGGTGAATCTGGTACATCGCAGAACACTAATGGTTCTTGCTTTAGATGTGGTAGGTCAAACCACTAGGCAAAGTCTTGTCGAACAGCCCCTCACCTCTGTGAGTTATATCAAACATCTCTCAAAGAAAAAGAGAGAGAGAGAGAGAGAGAGAGAGAGATATTTAGAGTTTAATCTTGTGGACCAAGTTGATTTTGGAAACAATGACTTGAATACCTCTGACTTCATCAGTGGAGATACTAAATTGAACACCCAAGATTTTTTAAGTGATCTTGATATCTGAGATAAACTATGCTTAATTATCATAACTATGTCTTTTGCTTTGATGTATTTCCCTTTCGCATGTATTTTCCTTCTCATGTGTGTCTTTCATTCAATTACTAGGATTTCATTTTTATGTAAAATATCTTTTAAATAATATGAACTTCTAGTTATATTTCTAATACGTACACTCTAAATTTCTGATAACAGTCTAAAATGAATTCCACTAGAGTACAACATCAACAAAAAGTTGGAGACCTATGTATAGCATATAGCGGTGCTACACATACTATCCTCAAGTCAAAGAAATATTTGTCTGAATACAGACCAACCAAAGGAACCATACGTACAATATTAGATCATGTAGACTTGATAGAAGGAATGGGAAAAGCTATTTTCATATTACCAAATGGTACAAAATTTTGATAAACAATGCTATATTTTCTCCTAAATCCAGTAGAAATCTGTTGAGTTTCGGTGACATATATCTTAATGGATATGACACTCAAACTACAACAATTGAAAATGAGAATATTTTCATATCATTGATAAAAGCAATGTATTAGAAAAGCTACTAATGCTTCATTCTAAATTGCATTATACACATTTAAGTATGACAGAATCATACATGGTGATTAAAGAAAATCTTGTGATCTTGGTATAGTCAGTTTATGGCATGATCGGTTATGTCATCCAGGATTAGCAATGATGAAAAGGATAACTGAAAGTACACATGGTCATCCATTAAAGGATCGAAAAATCCTTCAAATGGATAAAATGGCTCCATGCACATCCTATTCTCTTAGGAAGTTAATTGCAAGGCCTTCGCCACTTAAAATTGAAAAGGAATCGCATGTGTTTCTTAAAAGAATTCAAGGTGATATTTGTGGACCGATATATTCATCATGTGGGCCATTTAGATATTTTATGGTCCTGATAGACGCATCAAGTAGATGGTCTCATGTATCACTGTTATCAACTTGTAACGTGGCCCTTGAAAAATTCCTTGTTGAAATTATTATGTTGAGAGCACATTTTTCAGATTACACTGTTAAAAATGTAAGGCTTGATAATGCTGGTGAGTTTACACCTCAAGCCTTTAATGACTACTGTTGTTAGTAGGGATTGTTGTTGAACATCCAATTGCTCATGTACACACGCAAAATGGTTTAACTGAATCATTGATTAAGCGTCTACAACTAATAGCTAGACCATTGATCATGAGAACAAAACTCCCTGTATCTATATGAGGGTCATGCAATCTTGCATGCCGCGTCATTAATTCACCTAAGACCAAGTGCAAATCACGTGCACTCCCCTATGCAACTTGCTTTTGTCCAAGAGGCCAAAGATATCCCACCTTAGAGTCTTTGGGTGTGCAGTATACCTTCCTATTGCACTACCACAACCGACAAAATAGGTCCTCAAAGAAGGTTGGGGATATATGTTGGGATATGAAACGATTTCTATCATAAGATATCTTGAACCCTTAAAGGGTGATGTCTTCACATCACGTTTTGCTGATTGCCATTTTAATGAGGCAATTTTCCCTCCACTAGGTGGAGAATAGAAAAAACATGAGAAAGATGTCTCATAGAGTGATCCTTCATTGATGTATCTTGATCCTCACATAAAACAATGTGAGACTGAGGTTCAAAAGATAATACATATGCAAGACATTGCAAATGAGTTACCTAATGCATTCACTAATACAAAAAGAGTGACTAAATCATGCATACTAGTTGTTAATGCTCCAGTTCGGGTTGAAATGCCAGATATAAAATATGATGATAAAGTCACTCAAGAGTCTAAAGCACGCTTGAAGCGTGGAAGACCGATTGGTTCAAAGGATAAAAATCCAAGAAAAAGAAAATCAACAGAAAATGCAATTATCCGTGAGGATATTGTTCTTGAAGTAACACAAAATGTTGCTCCTTCAGAAGAGGAAATTAATGATATCAATAAAGAGATTTCAATCTAGTATGGTCATTCAAAAATATTATTGGACCAAACTAAAATAGAAATTATTGATGAGAATCCTGTTATAATGTTGCATGTGATATCATGAATGGAGATGATGATCCAGAACCAAAATCAGTCATTGAATGTCAAAGTATACATGACTGGAACAAATGGAAAGAAGCAATGCAAGTTGAATTAAATTCGATCAATAAACGAAAGGTTTTTAGACGAACTGTCCATACACTTGGAGTTGTGAAACCCCTTGGGAATAGATAGGTTTTCATACGAAACGAAATGAGAACAATGAGGTCATAAGATATAAAGCTAGACTTGTTGCTCAAGGTTTTTCTCAAAGACCAAGTATTGATTATGAGTGTTTACGTATGGAAGGTAAATAGGTTTAGAGATGGGATGGGAATGGTTTTGTTGTTTGGTTTCCCGTGTTGAACGGTAAGGAACCGATGGGATTAATATAGATCAAGAAGCTCGGGTAACACTTAAACAAGAACCATGTTGCACTGTTGAGTAAGTATTTGCCCAAGTGTGTGTAAACTTATGTGATTGTGTGTGTTGCCCTCCTTTTATAGAGAGGTTTTGTAGGGTTTAGAGATAAACCCTTTTAGGATGATCAACGGCTGCTAGAGAGCCAGGTGTTGATCATCCGGGAGCAGACAAGGAGGATAGATGTCATTCTTCCTTTAGTTCGTATGTAGCGGTGCATGTCGTGCGTCCTCACTGTGCGATGTCAGATGGTACATCTTAACCGCTAGTGACAGTTGGGGAGTAGTAGCTTTTTCTTACTTAGTCAGGCCTGAGAGGTCTTTCTAGGCTCTACGTGGCCTGGGATTAAGCCGGGCTTTTATCAAGTGTTGATTGGGCCTTCGTGATGGGCTTGATTCGAGCGAGTGATTAATGGGCTTGGGCCATTAATATTGATACACTATCAATGATGAAATGTATTCTTCTGTAATGGATGCAACTACGTTTTGATATTTAATCAGCCTGCTAGTATCTCAAAACTTAGAAATGCGTCTTATGGATGTTGTTATTGCTTACTTGTATGAACCACTTGATAGTGACATCTACATGAAAATCCCCGAAGGATTTAAAAGGCCTGAAGCATTAAATACAAAACCCAAAGACATGGATTTTGTCAAATTACAAATATCTTTGTATGGGTTAAAGCAGTCTGGACGCATGTGGTATAATCATTTAAGTTATTATTTGATAGGCAAAGGATATAAAGGTAATCTTATATGTCCTTGTGTCTTTATTAAGAAAACAACATCTGGGTTCGTAATTATATTTGTTTATGTTGATGATCTGACTATCTGAGCATCATTGGTGCAAATAAAGAAATCAATAAAGTCGTTGTGCACTTAAAGGAAGAATTTGAAATGTAGGACATTGGTGAAACAAAATATTGTCTTTGCAAATTGAGCACTTGCTTAACGACATATTTGTGCATCAATCGAATTATACCGAGAAGGTCCTAAAACGTTTCAATATGGACAAAGCAAAATATTTAAGTACACCAATGCTTGGTAGATCACTAAATGTTGAAAATGATTGTTGGGTTTTATATATTTCATAGATTTGATGATCAAAAACAAGAAGAATGAAACATAAGGATTACTGAAAAGATAAGCAAAATACACCAAGTAGATTCTACTGCTAGGCATAAAAGATTCTACTGCTAGAGTATTTTATTCTACTGCTAGTGTATTGTTGAAGTCTGCTCAAGTTATAGCGAGCAGTACTAACTTAAGTTAGTACTGCTGGTTCAAAGAAGGTAGCAGTTAGTACTGCTTGTGCAAAGAAGATAGCGGTTGGTACTGCTAGTGCAAAGAAACTACTGCTGAGAAGATAACTGAGTGACTCATACTACTGCTTAATGGATAAAGATGAAAAAGATATTTTGTGTATAAGATTCAATTATATACGGTAGATAATATCTTTCATATGTGTTCAGTCAACAAGTTGTAAACACAGATACATGTTGTATCTTAATGACTGACACACACAAGCAAGTAGTAGATAAGACTTATCAAATTTGTAATGATCTCCTTTATTCTATAAAAGGGAGATCTTAGCTTAGAAGTTAAGTGTGTCTTTGTGCTTCACTATGTGTTATCTGTGAAGACACCAGAGTGTTTTACTGTGCTTAGAACTCAAAACACAAAGTGTGTTACAAATGTAAAACATCAAACAGTGAGTGTGTGTGGGAACATCAGACAAGGGGTCTGTTGTTGTTAGGTTTGTTTAGCCTCAAGGATCTTTGATCCCTGATTAGAGTGTAATCGTGCTATATTTGATCACATAACATTGGGGCTGATTTTATAACAAAGAGAAAGTTTGACAAAACCTTGTTGTGATAGTATTGATTCTTTCATTTGAATATTCCGCCAATATTATCATTATGCTTATCATAGCTTATCCTAGATCAAGGTCTAAACAACGTAGAGTCCAAAAACGGTTCAGAAAACTTATATTAAGCTTGTGTTCAATCAATCTATATTAAAGTTTTCAACAATGATCCATTTCGCCCATGTGAAGAAGATGAAAATGTTCTTAGTCTAGAAGTACCGTATCTTAGTGCAATTGGAGCTCTTATGTATCTAACGGCTCTTATGTATCTAACGAATTGTACCAAACCCGATATTTCTTTTGTACTTAATTTGTTAGCAAGGTTCAGTTAGTCTCCCACAAAAAGACATTGTTATAAAATCAAGCACATATTCTGATACCTTCGAGGAACTACTGGCCTGGGTTTATTTTATTCTAACAATTCAACACAAGGATTGGTTAGTTATGTAGATGCAAGTTATTTGTCTGATCAACACAAAGCTATATCTCAAACTTGTTATGTGTTATTGACCGAAGGCACTACAATTTCATGGCGTTCTCAAAAGCAAACACTTGTAGCAAAATAATCAAATCATGCTGAAGTTATCACACTACATGAAGCTAGCAGAGAATGTGTATGGTTGAGGTCAATGACACAACTCACTGTGACTTCTTATGGGCTAAAGAAAAAGAAAAGCCCAATACTCATCTACGAAGACAATGCATCTTGTGTCAGACAACTGAAAAAAGGGTATATCAAAAGTGGCAGGATGAAACATATAGCTTCAAGATACTTCGCATACACCAAAGACCTTATAAAGGATATCCAAATTTAAATGAAGTATGTCTAATCGAGAAACAATTCAGCAGATCTTTTCACCAAGGCACTCCCAACTTTGTTTTCCAGAAAACACGTTCATGCTATTGGAATGCGGCATGCACAAAAGACGTAACACTCTTTGGAGTCAACTATACACTGCACTCTTTTTCCATTAGCTAAAGTTTTTCCCACCGGGTTTTTATTTAGTAAGGTTTTAATGAGGGATTACTTTAAAGTTGACTTTACGTTGAAAAAGTGACATCAAGGGGGAGTGTTATAAGTGAGTCACTCAAAACAACACAAATGTATCTATTATTGGTTGAAAAAGTGACATCAAGGGGGAGTGCTATAAGAGAGGTAGAATGTACCTAATTACCCCAAGTGAAAGTGTAAAATGTACTCATGAAATCAATGAATAATCTTGCATCAAAGTTCATCTAATCATGACAAGTAACTTACATTCTATTTTTCTCTAATGATTCATTTACATGTCTTGAAAATTCTATTATAATGATAATCTTGTGATAAAACTAGTAAATTTATACCATAATACACAATTTAGAGCAAACCTAAAAATAAATAAAAACACAAGTCTAGTAAGCAAACAAATGTGTTTGTAAAGACATGTACCGTGTGTCATGACTTATTTGTTTTGTTTTTGTTTGTAACACTATAGATCAATTCCAATTGTCGGCTCTGTTTTTATATTGCCACCGACCAATGAGCCCATTTAAGTTGTGTATTTTACCGACCTGTTAGCCCATTTAGCTGTTCTATTTTAGCCCATTTGGCTGGCCCTAGCGATAAGTATTACTCCATAAACCGACCGACTCGAACAGTTCTATTACACGTGCCTTCACCGATTGTGAATCACCAAAAAGACACACAAACCTAAGAAACACCTGTATCTTCATCATCAAACACCATCGATTCAACACATACAAATCCTAAAAGGTTCTCATCCTTTGTATGGTTTTATGTATTCTTTTTTTTTTTTTTTTTTTTTTTTTTTTTTTTGGTGATTATGTTTAACTAATTGTTTTTTGCACAGTGAAAGTTGGGATAACTGATTTTTTTAATGGGATTGGGAATGGAGTGGAGGTGTATGCTGAGAAGCTTGAAACTGAATTTGGGGATTCGCAGAAATTGTTGGTTGCCAGGTCTATGAAGTTGAAGAAGATTAATGTTGGTGGTGATCCCAAAGTTTGCAGACATGTAAGTTTTAAGGCTGTTTTTTTTTAGCTTACGAGCTTATATCATTTGTGTGCTAAATTATTGCAGTTTTCATGGACTTTTGAGAAAGAATTCAATTAAGACTCCTTTTCATAATTAATCAAGAAATGAGGGTGTTTAAGATTTTCCTGATCTGTTTTAACATGATTTATACAGTTAATAGTTATCAACGGCCCATTATGTGAGTTGGTGTATATTGTGTTCTCATTGTGTTACACGTGCATATCCACCATCTGTGACTCATTATGTGAGTTGGTGTATATTGTGTTCTCATTGTGTTACATGTATGACTGACATTGGTGCGTCTATAGGCCACGTTGAGCCAATACCAGCTCCTCTTGAAGACAGCAGCTGATCGTGTCAAATGATTCATTGTGACATATTCAGATAATTGTAAGTGGCTTTCCGACCTGCATATCTTCAACTTGCCTTTTTGACAGCGCTAATTCTAAAGATGCGACTCAACTAAACTTACAATCATTTTTGCTATTGTGCAGATATTATTAGTTTAGCGTGAATGTGCAGGTCGTGGGAACTAAGGAACAGCTGCCGATTATGTCATCCTGTAAGTACTCATATTGGTAATGTCTATTTCTTTAATGATATCAAAGTCATCAGGTAATGTATGTGTTTATTCTTGCTAGACATCCTGAGAAAGAAGTTGTTTGGTACTAAAGTTTAAAGAATCGTTGAAAGAAGAAGAGGCAACGTATACATCGCTATTGGAATAGCAAACCAACTACGAGGCTGCTTTAGACATTCTTCGTGGTGAGTCACCTTTGCTTACAATGATTAAACCCCATAAACTACGAACACAGGTAGTATCTGATCTTTCATTATCTTTTTTATATTATGCTTATTGGGATAACGGAGTAGGAAACTAGGTTAAACAGGTAAAAATACTGCACAAAACCGTCTATTAGTTCTAAAATATCAAATACACCGAAAAAAACAAAATAAGAATGTAATGAGAAATCAAAGAGATGATAAGAGTGCATCATGTAAGTAGTAATAATATCATTGCATCCGTTAACATAAAAAACTCTGTGGTAATGGTGGTGTTGAGGTTAATTGTGCGTTTGTTCACATTTTCTGTGCTTCAGCAATAATGCGTTTGTGTGCCTTCAGTTTCTGTTTTAACTATCATTCTGTATAAAGTTAGATACCTATACAAGTGGTATAATGACATTATTTAACATTTCAGGATTGAAAGTGAACAATGGCTAACAGCATGAACAAGCGAAACAGGGTGAAACAAATTCACCAACGGAGCTGTTAGGACACTCAATGGTAATCTTTCTCTTTCCACATTCACCTAATTCGAAAAGTACCATTCTATAGTACGTAAAAAATGGTGACATGTCACCATTATATTGTTAACAGCAGGTCACTTACATTCATTTGTAACTGTTAAAACTTTGTTCTATGAAAAGGTAAAAAATTAGAGTCCATTACATACATTGAAAATTTGGTTAAAGTTTGTCACATTTTGGTGGTTTTCCCAACGAAGAATTGCGAGTATAGGCTGTATAGGTATAGGGAGTATAGACTGTATACGTAGGTATACGTCTGATAGTAATGTGTATATTTTTTTACTTATCAAGTAGCATTGAAGACATTGATAGTTATTCATTGGGCATTGAGGGAGGGTGATCCTACTTTTAGGGAAGAACTTTTGAATTTTTCAATAACGAGGGCATGTTTTGCAGTTAGCTAATTTTAAAAATGATTCAAGCCCAATTGGTTAGTATTGACACCATGTATTTGCTTCTATTCATTTGCTAGGGGTGTTTGGCATTGCGTTTTGAAGTGGTTATGTGATTATTATGTTTTCAGTTTAGGGGGTCATTTTACATGTATATCCTTGAACAATCAGATTTTTGTTGTGATTATTTCATATCACTTTGAATATGTATTTCCAGCTTGGGATTGTTCTGATTGGGTTCGTACGTATGGTGCGTGTATATTTAGTCTATCCCGGCCGAGACACTGGTGCGTGTATATTTAGTCTTATATACTTTAAATTAGAATTTTATTTTATATTATATTTATGACATCTAAATATCTCATTATATTTTGCATGTTCAGGAATATCCTGAAAGGCTTGTGCTGACTTACAAACCAGAAGAACACATCGAGCCTTTTGAAGATGAAAATGCATTTGTCGATGAAGCAAAAGAAAGAAAAAAAAATTTCCACCCCGCCGCAACGCGGCGGGGGCGTCCTTTCCTTGTTTGTTTTGTTTTTGTTTGTAGCCTTTATATAATTTCCCCTGAAACAGTCGGTCGGTCGGTCGTCTGTTTCTTTCTTTTATGTTTTTGCACACAAACTAAAAAACATTTTTCTTTCAAGATCCATCTCACTTCTCAATCATTCTTCACAACACACAATTTTTTGTATATTTTGATTAAATTTTCATTTGATTTTTGGTGTATTATACAATCTGTTACATTTAGATTTTATAAATTAGGGGATCTTATAGACACTTAGAAACAATAATAATAATTGAAAAAAATGGATAATGTGATTGGTGGAAAGTTTAAGCTTGGGAGAAAGATTGGCAGTGGCTCTTTTGGAGAGCTTTTTTTGGGTAATTTTTCTTTTTTTTTTTTTTTTTTTAAATAAATATAATAATTGAGTATTTTTGTTTTTATTATAATAAGATGATTTATATTTCCAGGAGTAAATTTACAAAGTGGAGAAGAAGTTGCAGTCAAGTTGGTAATATTGTTTTTCTGGAATAGCAGGGAGCTAATGGCAAACATTTATTTAGGGGGAATAGGGAGTGTTTGTTTGAGCTTATAAGCTTATTTGGTTTCGGCTTATATTTGATAAGCTCCAATTTTCTAGCTTATTTTGAGACTTTTTGGCTTATATAAGTCTGTTATGACATAACAAGCTAATAGTTCTCAAAATAAGCCCAAAAATTAAGACTTATATGTAATATAAGCCAAAAACAAATAAGCTCATAAGCCCACATATAAGCTTAAACAAACATTCCCTTAGAATATGAAGGAACATTTTCGCCTGCTATAGGCAAGCAGTGTTGAATCCACTCTAGTTTAAACTTTAAAGACTAAATAAAAGCCCTATATGGATCTGGTTGTACATATCGTAATAGACAAGACTTAATTACCTAAGTTTAGGAATTCAAATTTTAAAATGCCAAACAACAACGACAACAACATTATGCAGTCTTGCCGGAGCCCGGAATTTTAGGATGCCAAAAATGAGCCATATTGTGAACAGAGGTTTAGCTTCTGTTATATTTATACATAGTGCTGAGTGCTATTCCTGTCTTTAAAATGGTTTACAATATTTTAATAGTGCTATACATGCTTGATGTTGGACTGAGGATTTTGTGGACTATGTAGCATAAACTTGCTTCCGCATCAGTGACATTCTCGTTGCTTAGCTTTGTACTACATGTTGATATGTTGTTGCATTACACATGCTTATGGCGTATGTATCAATGTGTGGAAATCAAAAGTAAAGATTGATGTATGTATCAATCATTCTGTTTCTGACACGTGTTTTCAAAAAATAGAATTCATAAAGTTCAACAAAGCTAATAATCATACTTAATCAGCAGTCATATTTATGCTAACTTTTGTGCATCTGGAAAAACGTTCACCTAAGGAGTATTATCATGCTGGGTATGAAAAACTGCCAGGATTGTTTATAGTACGACTGAAATATTTGGTTTTGTTCTGTGTTCTAAACTGTGAATGCTTCCAGGAATCTACCAAGACCAAGCATCCCCAACTTCACTATGAGTCCAAATTGTACATGCTCCTCCAAGGAGGAAGTGAGTTTTTTCATCTTTGCTTCTTGTTACTATCATGCTTAGACCCTTTTGGTTTAATCAGGGAGTTTGATTGCATTCTTATCAATATATTACAGCTGGCGTACCCCACCTGAAATGGTTTGGTGTTGAAGGAGAATACAGTGCTATGGTTATCGACCTTCTTGGACCTAGTTTGGAAGACTTGTTTAATTATTGTAATCGGAAGTTGACACTGAAAACAGTTTTGATGCTTGCAGATCAGTTAGTAAGTATGCTGCATTGTAAGTGGAGTTTCACTAAACATTTGTGTATTAATACTGACGTCCTTTCATTGTTTCATTTAGATAAACAGAATTGAATATATGCATTCGAGAGGATTTCTTCACCGTGATATTAAGCCAGACAACTTTTTGATGGGTCTAGGGCGGAAGGCAAATCAGGTGAGCTCATCCACTTTTCAAATAGTCCATACAATATTTTCATCCTTATTTCTGATCCTTAGAACATTCGGATCAGATTATTTAAGTGCGAACTTATCTTGTCCCTTTCGGCCTTACCATTTATAGTTTTGGATCCTTTGTACTCGTTTCAAATAATTTTATATAAGCACATGGCAGAATGGCACTAATGTAGTTATCTCTTTGTCCGGTGAAAAAGCTATATTTGACTTGAATATCTATACTATTCTAGTTGTTTACAATTTTTCACATATTTATGTTGTAGTTTAGGGACATTGTGATAACCCCTCATTTTGTACTAACATGGATGGTATTGATGGAAGATGGGATAATGAAACATTTCAAACATGCAACATACTTATAAGACAGATAGATGTAGAGGAAGTGCAGATTAACTTGATGTGACCCAAAAAAAAGTAGGTGGAACTTTAGTATTGATGGGATTGTGGACAGAGTATATGTTATGACAACAAACACTGTACCATAGTTTATAGTAAGAAACATAGGACCTGATCATCAAATCTATGTCCAGATCAGGGATACCAATTGAGGTACCTGTTGATCATGTATTCAGCTCACTTGTGGTGTTGGGATGATGTTACCTAGTTGTAATATGATACCATAAAATTAAAGTTTTGAAGGCAATAAAGCAGGGAACTTGATAGATGGTGCTGTATAGCTGACTGACAAAACAAAATACTAGGAGCCTAGGAGGAACTTTTACACCCACTACCTTTTCAAGATGCTACGGAAAATTTTACTTGCAGGAGTTCTAGTGGCTTCTATTTGTGACAAGAGTATATTTTGTCAAATGAACTGGGAAGCATCGTAAGACTGTTATGCACCTTGGCACAAATTTTTATTGTATAACTTTTGAAGAGTTTCGAGTCCTATTATATTTGGGGTTTAGCTTTTATGGTGGTCTTCAATTGCTGAACCTGTATCCAGATGCTAATACTTATAATGATAAGGACCTTAATGAGAACTGAGCAGTTTGTTGGATGGTCTGAAAAGTTATGAGAAGACCAAAAACAGTCAGTTATATAAATCCTCTTGAGGCTCTGACCCGTATATCTTACCAGTCTCCTGTTTTCTAATTATTGATAAGTGTTTGTTATAGAAAGTCTTTCGGTCTTTTTATTGTGATTGAAGTGTTTTTTCTGTGTGCTTCGGGTGCTGCTCGATGGACTGGTAGAGGAATTGTGGTACCGATATTGTGGGTAGACCAGTCCAGCCTTAAGAAACTTGAATTGATGAAATGTTTGCTAATTAAATAAATATAACTTTTTCCGATCCCTGCATATTGACCAGTTCATATTCTTTAGTGAATGCACACTTCTCTCATTTAGGATATATATCATTTAGGATATATATATATATATATATATATATATATATATATATATATTTTTTTTTTTTTTTTTTAATTTTTGAAATGAAAGAACTTCCCCTGTTTGGTAAAATACAACATATTCTGATGGTTTCCATTATACAACAGGTTTACATTATTGATTATGGTCTTGCAAAGAAGTATAGAGATCTTCAGACTCACAAGCATATACCTTATAGGTATTGCAATAAACATGGGAGGAATTAATGTTATGCTTTTTTGTTGCTTACCGTGTGGTATCTTGTGTTCATGAATCATGTTGGAGCTCTTCCATTAGAACAATAATATGTTTATTTAACTTTCAATAATTTTGATTAAACTGTTCATTGATGTTCAAGGCGTAATACGTTAAAGTATGCATTGTTTTAGTTTTACTAATACCAAATGCTGCAAATGTCAAATGTTGTATACATCTGTTCCGCTGCCTTTGGTTGATAAATGTTGGTAAAATTTTCTGGTTAGGCACTATGAAGTCGTTTTTTTGATAAATGTTCTGTTATAGTTTATTTGCTGTAAAATAACTACATAAATGTACATAGGAACTGGTTTCATGGATGGTTTTGTTTTTGTTTTTGTTTGTGAAAGGTTAGAAGTTCAATTGTATTAGTAATTGCTAAATGATCTGCTTATTAGTTGGCATGGCTTATTAATGTTCATGGTCTTCCTTCTTTTTTTATTGTATTTAAGTGTGAATATGCACAAAATGGTCCCAACAGTGTTGAGTTAATTTCTTACATGGCATATGATGGGCCAAGCATTATTCTGTGTATAATTCTGCAAATGTAATTCGAATGTGATTAATTACGATAATTCTGGTTGCTTTTCATTTTTTCTCCACTAGTTGATTTCTTTTGCGTTTCTCCTGTTTCTAATATATGCTGACAGAGTTAATTTTTTATAGGGAAAACAAAAATCTTACAGGCACAGCTCGTTATGCCAGTGTCAACACCCACCTCGGAATTGGTGAGTGGATTTGTTTATTTGGCTTGTTTTTGAATGATTTTTATTCTCGCTTACATGAGCACTGTCACTATATGACATGAAAAAGCTTTGCGGTAGCTACTCCTTCCATCTGAAGCAAATTGTAACATCCTTATTTTTCTAATATCCAACTAAAACAAATTGTAACATCCAAATAATTTGACTTTCAGCCTCAGTTGGACTCTTAAATCAGATAATCCTCCAATGGTTTTGCCATATCCACACTACTTTAATCTTAAGACTAGCATTCTTGTCAATCACTTGTCAGAATTTTTTTAAATATGCTTCAACTTTGTTTAATCTAATCATAAACCTTTCGAGTTATTTGGTTAGTCATGTTAAAGCTATTTGGTTGCCAATGGCAGAGCAAAGCAGGAGGGATGATCTGGAGTCTCTTGGATATGTACTCATGTATTTCCTGAGAGGAAGGTTTGAAAAACTGGTTTTATTTTACTTTTTACGTTTTGAAATGGTTCTTATCTATATGCGTATTCTGCTGTAGTCTTCCCTGGCAGGGATTGAAAGCTGGAACTAAGAAACAGAAATATGATAGAATTAGTGAAAAAAAGATGGTGACTCCCATTGAGGTATTATTGAGAGCCTGATCAAATAATACTTTTTTTAAGATTGAACTTTTGAAATTTGTTTGTAGATTTTTTGTTCTGGCACTCTTAAACTGAGTTATTTATTATTATTTTTTTCATAGTATCTAAGTGACTTCTTTACTTGCAGGTTCTTTGCAAATCCTATCCTTCCGAATTCACATCTTATTTCCATTACTGCAAATCATTGCGGTTTGATGACAAGCCAGATTATTCGTACTTGAAGAGGCTTTTCCGCGATTTGTTCATTAGAGAAGGTAGAAATTACAAGCTCTTCCTTCCCTTGTCTCTGCCTATTTTAAGCGAATTATGAAAATAGAGTATGCAACATGGATATATGCCTGAAGAATAGCTTAGGCTTGGTGACTGTCGACCACATCAGATTTTGTATCATGTGTAATAATGAGATATTTAATGATGCTTCATTATATCTTTTGAGTATTCAGAGTTTTAATAAATTTTTGACCATCTATTTCTTGTTTGCTATATACATTAAGTATTGAGAGAGGGTGGGTGGCTAGTTAAAAGCCATATATCCAGTGTTGCTCAAGTATACTTATTACTTCGATAATAATCGACTTTTCCTTTCATATGAATATCAAATTATCCATGTTTTAAACAGTTATTAATCACTATGTGATTATTGTCGCAGGTTATCAATTTGACTATGTGTTTGACTGGACTATATTGAAGTATCCTCAAATTGGATCGAGTTCTAGAGGAAGGGTCAGTTTATATCTTAGCTCTTAATTTTAACTACTATTTATTATATTTTCTTCTATATAATAGACCTCTTTTACCAACAGACGGCTGAGAAATTTCCATTGAATCCTGGACCATCAGCAGACCGAGCAGGAAGGACACCAGGTAATTTTAGCATTTGATAAGAAGTCGTTTTTTTACTGAAAAAAATTTGTGACAGCTGAAATGTAACATGATGATATCCATACAATGATTGCATAACATTTTCAATGAAAATCAAGCAATACCATCAAACCAATCTTATTATCTTAGAAAACTATATTATATTCTACTGAAATTGGTGCCAGTCGAAATACGAATGTATGTCAAATTGTCAATGATTTGAAAGTACTTAATTTACGTATCTTTGACTTTTACCGAAGATGGAGGACACCCTCCCAGTTCCATCAGTGAAGCACTGGCTCCCTTTTTCTGTTCCCCTTTTTCTCAGATTGGAAGAAAAGTGTATGTTTAAGAGCTAATTAAGGCTAGGCAATTCAGATAATTCTTTTACTGTTTCTAGCATTGCCATAGTACCTGGTTGTTTGCAGTTTCAGATTCGCCAAAATTCTAAAAAATTTAGTTCCAACTTTCCATAGTTATTTGCTGATAGCCTGATACCACAACAAGCGACAGAATGCTGAAATCTGTACATCATTTTCCACGTTCTATACTTTAGGACCTTAACAATGCAGAATAATTCTCAGACCCTCGGTCGCTACAGAAATTTGGGTCTGTATATACTTTCATGAGTTTCTAGTCTCATTAATTCCTTTTAGCATATCTTCTCTGCTGTATCATGTAGTATTCCTTTTAGCGTCATCTTGCTAACTGTTAAAATAGCTTTAAGGCAATTGTATCATAATAAGGCTTCTCGGCTCTCGATTGGTTAGTCTTTCTCGTCAGTTTTTCTCTTTCTGCAAGTAGGCTGTCCATAGACATTTAACATGGGAGTGATCTTGGCATTTGATTTCAATTACAATCAGAGCCATACTAACTTTAACTTTGTTACATAAGTTTGTGTTTGACCACGCGTCTTAAAATAGGTAACTGTGTGTACCATGTCAAGATTCTCTTATGGTTTATTGGGATTTGGGTCTAAATTTTGCTTTTGGCCACATAATCATGGTAGTCTAGGACTCTGGGATTATATGAACTTTATTGTAATGTCTTCTTATTTATACCTGATTACTGTTAAGCACTTTCTTTTGTCAGTCTAAGATAAAATATTTGGTCTTTTGTTGTTATCAGAAAGTTTGATATTGGTAATGTCAATTTTGAAGGAAATCTTAATGTGATTTGTCAATGTGTTTTATAGTGAAAAAAGAGGTTCGAGATAGATTCTCAGGTGCAGCCGAGACATTTACTAGACGAAACATATCTAGTAGCGGGTTGCATATTGATCATCCAAGGCACAGATCTTCAGAGCACTTAACATCGTCCAAGGATGTGGTGAGTAGGGCCTCCCCTTTCTTTTTCTTGATTTAAAAGTTGTTCCCGATAATCTTTTTTTTTTTTTGGTTAAAAGGCTCACAATTTTTTCAAATATTAAATATAATAGAGTACCATCCTTCTGAAAAATGATAAATAGAGATTTCTTTTGCTGTGTATAGTTGAAATGTAGGATTTAGCAAAGTGAATAACGAAATCAACTTTATTCTCGAATTAAGTACCACAGAGCTGCATGTGCTACATGTTGTTGTCTCTGTTGACGATCAGTGTTGTAAATATCGCTTATCGGTATCGTCTCGGTCGACCCCCGATAAGCGATATATCGGATATATCGGGGATATATCGGAGGACCTAAATTGTAAAGGAATTTATTTAAAATATATATATATATACTAACAATATATACAATTTGTATATATATTAAAAACCCTAATTTTGAATGCCCGCTCAATAATAGATAATGAAATGCCCGCTCAATAATTGATAAGTATATACGGATATACCCGACCCGACCCGATCGGTTTATTAAAAAAAAAAAAAAAGTCAAACATTTTAGTTGACCGATAAGTCCATTTATCGCCGATAAGTACCGATAAGTACCGAGTTTGACCGAAATTTGACCTGGACGATAAATACAGGCGATAACAAAAATCTCGTAGCGGTGGATGCCCGATACACGATATATCGCCGATATATCGGCCGATAAATCCGATATTTACAACACTGTTGACGATATAATCCGCATTTGACTTTTATAAAGATGTTTGAATATTGGTGAGATGTCTAGCATTTCCCTCTTAAGAAGAATAAAAAAGAAAACTTGTGAAAATCAGAATTTACTAATTTCATGTAAAGAAATTTAATTGGTCTGACCGTAAATTAAGATTGAAGACTTAACAAGCAAGAGAGTGGTTCCTGTGTTTTGGGAAGGAGGAAGTACTTTCTAATGCAGTGTCGTACCTTCCATTAACAAACTTGGTTCCTATGTTTACATATATTTGAAAATTTCTTATGTACTTCGTTGTATTTGCATGTTCAGCATGGTGACACAGATAGAGGCCGCATTTCACGAAATGGTAGTACGTCAAAAAGAGCAATAATGTCAAGCAGCAGACCAACCTCATCCGGTGAGCCTGTTGATAGTCGATCCAAGCGTTTGGGTTCAGGCAGTGGGCGTATATCAACTACCCAAAGGCTTCACTCTCAACCTGGATTCGAGTCCAAATCATCATCTTTTGCACGTCCTATATCATCCAGAAGTGGTCGTGATGATCCCCTTCGAAGCTTTGAGTTGCTAACTATTGGCTCAGGAAAGAGGAAATAAAAAGCCAGTTTTGTACAATGACAAATCATGTAATATGTGGCCCCCAGAATACTCATGTTTATCTAATGTTTCCATTGATGTATCAGTAACCATTCTCATAATCAGTTCATAGCAAAACCTATAAATGGATCACTCGCCCATGGTACTGTCATTTCTTGCATGTGTCATATTATACATTTTCAAGATTGTTGCCTCTTTCCTATGTCGGAGACCTTGTAGTTTGTACTTACGTTTAATAAGTTCATATGGCTATTGACAACTTTAAGAGTAATAAGTTTGTTAACAGCATTATTAGGCCTTGTGTTTTAACTAGGTGAATTTCTGTAAAACCGTTTAGCTGTGTTTATTTTTGTACTCAATCAGGCTTTCAAGCTTAAGAATGCAAAACTTAGGCTAAAATGGGGAAATAGTAGAGGTTGCTTGAAAGTCGGGGTTGTTGATAAACAGTTCATATATGAGACATGTGTTCTATTATTTTGATAATTTGCACCTCACATGCAAGAAAGAAATAGCGAGTGTCATGACATCTCAAAACTACTCATTTGGGTCTTACGGGGTGTCACGTCATCATGACAAACCTCCCTTTACAACCCATTTATCATAAAACAAACCACAACTTACTCATTTGGGTCTTACTACTTCCTATTTTATTTTTTTTATTCAAATTTTCAAATAAACTAAATTCATTTCGTAAAAAATAAAAATATAATACATCAAATTTAAACACATGAAACATAAACTAACGATACAAAAAAAAAAAAAAAAGGGTAAAAAAACATACGCAACTTAAGAAATACGTCAAATTATAAAGAAACTAATTATGTTGTTGTTGTTGAAATTGTTCCTATTGATGTCATTGCCAAACATGCTCGATGAGATTTCGTTGAAGCGCTGCGTGTACGTGTTTATCGCGTAGTTCCCTCCCCTTCTTTCTTGTTGCTGCAACGATTGCTCATACTCATATTCTTGAAGAATCATCTCGAGCTCCGATATCTCTTCAAGATCACTTTCGCCGGAATAAAATAATGCACTCATGTTTATTGGTTATTATTTTATAGAGTTTAGTGTGAAAGGTTGTGTATAATTTGTAAAAATATGGTAGTATTTATAGTGTGTCAATCACCACGTGATTGTTTTGTGTTTAATATGCATGATTGCATTCGTCTGGTGTCACTTAAAACATGGTTTTACCAAAAAAGTGTTGTTTTTTTTTTTTTTTAATATATATATAATTTAATTCTGCACATATATTGAAGTTTTTTAAACTATCTGCGAGCCCCAAAATGTTTTTGAAGCTGTTCCAAATCCTTTCACAATACATAGGCAATAAGCTAGCTATGCATTACCGAGAAAACTCTTATGTCATAAAGGTTTCACTAGTTATGTGGCTGTTAAAATTGGCCCGAGTACACAGTTCATTTGTCTAAATTTTTCTCATTGAAATGCATCAATCCTGTAACCCCGGCCAGTTTTCTAGTAGCAGTAAGTAGCCATGTAACTAGGGGTGTCAAATGGGTTGACCCGAACCCGATAAGACCTTATAGGGTCGGGTTGATTCGGGTCCAACTTAGCTTATCGAGTTTATTAGGCCAACCCTATGTTGGATATTTTAGTGTAATTGGATTAACTTGTTTGACTAATTTAGTCATAATAAGACATCATTTAAGTTTGGAGGTGCGGAGTGCACGCCTATTTGATTTTATTAAAATCTTAGGGGCGAAGCCCCTAAGGGACGGGGGTCCGGGGGCAGCGCCCCTGGGAGCAGGGTCCAAGGTGCAGAGAATTAAGGGACTAAGTTATTATGGTAAAAATTCATCAGAAAATTAAATTTTGAAAATTAAGGGACTAATTTTGACAACTTTAAAACCATTGGAAAAAACAGCCTAAAAGGCAATTATTGCCCTAATCCCTGTTATATATTCATACGGATGTTTCTTTGGTCATTAATTTTCTGGTTCATCAATCTCAAACACAAGCATTCAAAACGTTCTTAATCTCTGAATTGTATCCGATTGAATAATTCGGGAGAACCACCGAATTGATTCGATCTGAAAGTGTTCACACGCCTTTCAGAGATTCAAATAATATCCGGTTGTGTTCGTTTATTCTGGTTATCCCCTACAAAGATCGAATCAATTATTGAAGATGACGAACCCTGATTCTGTGACGAACCCTAATTTCAAAGTGATAATCAAGGTTGGTGAATCTGTGTCAAGGGATCGAGACATGCATGACATCAAAATTCGATTAGACAATATTGAAGAAAGGGATCTTGGGAGATGGTTGAAGGAATAAAATTGTGGGGTGTGTTAGGTCAAAATGTGTTTTCTGGGATCTACTCCGTATAACATAGGATGTAAACATAAAATCAAATTGGAGTCAGTTATACTTGCAAAGTTACAAGACACTGTCAAGTTTGAATCATTTGTTCTAATGATGAAATCCGGAAAAACCATTTATTCGCAACATCGGTGACGAGTACGCATTTTTCCATTCCTATTTATTTTATAATTTTAAAGTATGAATTGCATGAGATATATGGTAACATGTGGTATAATAACATGGTTAATTATCTTTAATATGTGTCTGATTGATTGCGTTGATATGTAGATTAAAATAATTAAAATGTGGTATAAGTGCATGATTTGTTACGTGGCTAATTGAAAATAATTGCTGCATGTGGAATTGAATATTAATGATCGAATATGTTATGTTAGTGTAACATATAAGAATGATTCTTTGCTTAATATTTGCATGAGTTACTGGACAATCATTAGCTCCTTCAAAGTTATATTCTAAACATGATAATGGAACATATGTCTAAATAGTATCGGTCTAATATATAAATTTATATATATGATTTTACGTGTCATACATGACATGCTATGGAAAAGTATGATTGATATATAGTTTGATTCATCCAATATTATAATTGCATGATAACTTGATCACTTATACGAAATCATGTTTGTGTTAATAATAAATATGGAAAATGATAACCGAAGGCATATAAATTAATTTTTGTGTGCATATATGTTCTATTGGTCGGATAAGATATACTGGAATGAATTGAAAAGGCAATTCGTCTTACTTAGTTAGTTTGACAAAAATCCACTTTGGTGGGTAACTATAAATGCACTGTTTAATTTGGCGGTAACCGTAGGTTTTTCGGTTGTTTGCTTGGCCAAAGACTATAAACCAGAAAGATATCTGGATGATTAATTGATGAACTCAAATAAGTACATTTTATTATCATCATTTATCCTATTTATTTGACTTGTTTTATTATACTCCCTCCGTCCCATATTAAGTGTCCACTTTCCAAATGCACAAAGTTTTAGGAAATTCCACTAACTACACTCTCCACCAATCAAATATCACTATTACCCACTAAAGTCTATTCTCATTGGTTGAAAATATTCCCTGGACACTTAATTTGGGACATCCCAAGATTCCATTATGGACACTTAATATGGGACGGAGGGAGTATTATATATGAGAATCGATACATTAATGTTTACTTTAGTAATTCTCAGGTAAAAACAAGCATTATGTGAAACTTGGCGATTTTGGACTAATTATGGAGCAAAACAAGCAAGATGTCAAAAGTCTACTGAAATCCAGAAGATGCGCCGTATCTCACTCAACAGATACGACGCAATATCATACTTAGATGAATTCGAAGACCATTGCCTGACTTTGAAGAATGCGCCGCATGAAATTCTGTCATGCGCCGCATATGAAACTTTGGTCAAAGAAGAAGATCAAGCTCGTTCTACTCCAGATACGCCGCAATATACTTCTAACATACGGCGTATCACTATCAATATTTCACCAATTA
Source organism: Artemisia tridentata subsp. tridentata (assembly GCA_021014915.2). Classification (NCBI taxonomy): domain Eukaryota; kingdom Viridiplantae; phylum Streptophyta; class Magnoliopsida; order Asterales; family Asteraceae; genus Artemisia; species Artemisia tridentata. Next base: position 24,269,845 of record CP139501.1, on the reverse strand, counting down.
CAATCCAAGACAGCTAAAGTACATGCGCCGCATACAGAGATCAAGTTACGCCGCATCTGAAGACGGTGTACGAATATTCCAGAATATATTAATCTTGGACCCCACGCGAAGTTAAGTCAATGCGCCGCATCTATTAACTCAATGCGCCACATCGATCCCTCAGACAGAAACTATAAATACCCCAAGTTCAGATGAATTTAAAAGACGGATACACCTAGATATATAGAGACCTTTTGTATAACCCTAGAGCCGAATTCAGACGACCAAGCAGCACAAGACACACCTCAAACAAAGATACAAGAGCTGTAAGAAGGTCCTGCATGTATTCAATTCATTAAGTAGTTTTGTTTTATTGTTTTAGTACGCTTTAATTCATCAGGATTGATGGGCTTGTGTCATGTGACTACGGAAGATCATGCACTCCCCTTAATATTGCTTTCCCATTAATTAAAGTTTATATGTTGATGTCTTTGGTGACTTTTATTAGTGCATTGATAACCTCTGTGTCTAGCTGAGTCTTGCTTGGGTCGCCATGCCCCTTCCTCGCCTATTTATTAGAGACGCTTAAATAAATAGGATAGACATAAGTAATCATTAAGGGTTTACTCGCCGATAAGATTAGAGCCAACGAGAAAGGTTTAATTATATACACTTCATATAAAACTAGCAATAAAACAAGTGACAAGCTATTTAATTATCAGGACAGGTCTTCTTATTATCTCGAGTATCTATCTGTGTACGTGTGTGCTAATCGCTGATTCGTGCTCATTATTTTAGTTTTCTATTTAATTATAACCAAACTGTGCCAGTCTCTCAGGCTGAACCCCCCCTTGCGTTAGATTATGTTGTATAGCTAACTTAGGATATTAAAATACTGATTAGAATAACTAGATAATACGTTTCACTCTTAGTGATCGACACTCTACTTACCATTATATTCATACTGACCGGGTACAGTGCTCGTTAAATGTGTGTGTTATTGATAAGTCGGCTAAATATAAATTTAAAACTTGAGTAGGCATTAATACTGCTAAACCGCAACGACACATCACGCTCCATCAAGTTTTTGGCGCTGCTGCCGGGGAGTGAATTGTTATTATCTGTTAATTTGATTTAGTATTTTAATTAGGTTTTTCTTTTTAGTTTTTTATTAGATTCTAACCACTAACCCTGTTGTGTATTAGATAGATTGCATTCATTGTATAATTTGCATATTTGCTGTTTTTGTTTTCTGTAATTTTTGTTTCTTTTCGTTTGTTTTTATTTTTGTTTTTTTTTTTTTTTTTTTTTTTCTATTTTTCTGCATTCTGCTGTCGTTGTATTGTGCTGATACAAACGATACGGCGCATCTGTTTTCACAGATACGGCGTATTGCGTTTAATTTTTATAAAATACAACGCGTTTAATAAATTCGAGTACGACGCATCTTTCCCCAAGATACGGCGTATTCTGTTTTTAATAAGAAATTTTTCTAAACGCTAACGCCATACGACGCATCTGTTTTAACAGATACGGCGTATTTTCTATTTAAATTAAAAACAGTTTTTCGAATTATTAAAAAGAAGCGACGCATCGATCTTTATCGATACGGCGCATCTACTAAATCAAAAATCTTGTATTTTGAAACGTAACGAAAATACGGCGCATTAGCTTTTGTTAATACGACGCATTTAATTTTAATAAATATAATTGATTTTTGATAATTTAAACTTGATACGGCGCATTCTAATTCATAAGCGGTGTATCTGTTTTCTGAATAAAAGTCTGATTAAATTTTAACGTAATAAGATACGGCGTATCCAACTTTTTGGATACGGCGCATCGTTTGCAGATATCAGCAACTTTTATTTTTCGTATTCCATTTTCGTTGTTAATTTTCTGATATCATACTTTCTTGAACATACCCTACTGATGCTTTTGTGATAATTTCAGGAAGTGCATGACCAGGAGTTCAACTAAGAACTTGATTAAACCTTTCAAAGATCCTGAACGAGCCTTACATTCGCTTAAAAGGCTTTCAACACAAAAAGCTTTGAAATTTCAAGTTCATTCGAGCTTGATTACTTTTCTGAAGAGAAGGAGGAAGAAGAAACAGAAACAATGACGGAAAACACTACTATGGAGGAATACATGAACAAAACCTGTGCTGATTATAGTTCAGGAGTTGCTAGACCGAAGTTTGATGAAAAGTCAAAGTTTGAGTTGAAGGGTCAGTTTCTCAAGGAGCTAAGAGAAAATGCTTTCAGTGGAACAGAACATGAAGATGCTAATGAACATGTTGAAAAAGTCCTCGAGATTGCAGATTTGTTTACTACAGAAGGAGTCTCTGACGATCAACTTATGCTAAGAATCTTTCCAATTTCGCTTAAAGGAGCTGCTAATAAGTGGCTAAGGAATGAACCTGCTAGTTCAATCACAACATGGGAAGATTTGAAGAGCAAATTCCTGAAAAGATATTGTCCACCTGCTAAAACTGCTAAAAAGATGGAGGCTATCAACAATTTCAAGCAAGAGCCTGATGAAACTCTTTATCAAGCTTGGGAACGATTTAAAGACTTATTGATGAAATGCCCTCAACATTATCTAAGTCCAATGCAGGAGATAATATTGTTCTATCAAGGATTGGACGTGCCTACTAGACAAATCTTGGATGCTAAGGGAGCTGTGCCTCAAATGAGTGCAGCCGATGCTAGAAAAGCTATCCAAGAAGCTGCTGATCACTCTCAAAAATGGCATGACGGAACCTCTACTAGATCTAAGAGCAGCACTAATTTTGACGGGTTTGCTGCAATTCAAGCTCAATTGGATAAAATTAGTAGAGAGATGAAGAAGCGTGATGAGAAAGTTTATGCTGCCCAAGTTGGATGTGAATAATGCGAAGGACCTCACTACACTAAAGATTGCCCTAAAAAGAATGAAAGTGAGACTTTTGAAGAAGCATACTACACACAATTTGGACAACCATTCCAACCTTCAGGAAGATTTAGGGAAGCTGCTCCGGGATACTATCAAAAGAACAACTATAATCCCACTTATCAAGAAAGGAGGCAGACTTTGGATGACACTCTAAAGCAAATTATGGTCGATGCTGCTAAAAGACATGAAGAGAACACCGCTATGATCAAAGAAATCCGAGCCTCAACGGATACTATAACAAGAAATCAAGGAGCTTCGATCAAAGCATTGGAACAACAAATCGGACAAATGAGCAAGGTTCTTCAAGAAAGGGGATACGGAAGTTTACCTAGCTCAACTGAAACTAACCCAAGAGATCATGTCAAGGCCATATGCACTACTGAAGAAGTCACGCCTAACATACCTTTTCCTAGAAGATTGATGAATGGTAATGATGCTGCAAAGCCCGAATTTTTCTTTAATTCTTCAATCAGTTTAAGGAGGTTACTCAACGAGAAGGCAAAGATTGAAGAGGAGATCAAGGCTACAATTAAAGAAGAGAGCTCTGCAACCGACTTACGTGCCTTGCCTCATAAAGAAAAGGACCCAGGAAGTTTTACTTTACCTTGTTCAATTAATGACATATCTTTCAATAATGCATTAGCTGACTTAGGAGCTAGCGTTAGTGTTATGCCCCTTAAGACATTCACTACCCTAGGACTAGGAAAATTAGCACCAACTAAGCTGCTTATTGAATTGGCTGACAAAACGGTAAAACGACCTGAAGGGGTTGCTGAAAATGTGCTAGTTAAGATTGAGAAGTTTGTTTTCACCGTAGACTTTGTTATATTAGATATGCCCGAGGATTTTAAGATTCCTTTAATCCTTGGAAGACCTTTCTTGTCTACCGCTCATGCTAAGATTAATGTGTTTAAAAGAAAAATCTCATTAAAGGTAGGGAACAATAAACTAGTCTATAAGTGCCAAAATCCTGCTAAGAGCATAATTAGAGGCGTCTATGTGCTAGGATTAAGAGAACGTATGGACCTCGATCTAGAAGCTAGGCTTATGGGAGAAACCTTGGTAAATAATGAATCACTTGAGACCTATAGTGGAGACTACATTGAATTAAATGATCTTAATTTACCAATATGAATCAATGATCAATTTATGGAGGATTTTGAACCCGAAATTTAAGAAGGAGAAATTAAGGATGTACCTAGAATCAATATGATCAACACTAAGAATTATGATGAATTTGAAGGATATCCTAGTTTCTGTGATTACGGTAGAAAGATCCATGTAGATTGTGCTTATAATTTACAATTTCCTTGCATGATAGGATTTAAACAGGTTAGTGCCAACTTTTTCCCTATTTTACCAATTAATGTAATGTCAAAAGATTTCTATAATTCTATAATGAAAAACAAAATTGAGTATAGAGGAATAAACATAGTTGGAATATTCATGAATGTACCTATTTTTGTCGGAATTTAACTATTGTTACAGATTTCACCGTGGTGGAAAACATGGATGCTTATCGTGATGTTGAGATGGGTGACGTGATCGTTGGGAAACCATTTTGTAAGGAGGTCGAAATTAACGCTAAAAGATTTGAAGGAAAGATCACCTTTAAAAGTGGAAGCAACGTTATCACTTACATGATGCCTCGTGCTTACCCAAGGTTTAAACATGCCCCTAACAAATTTTGTTACAAATTTACATCATTTCTTTTTGTAGATGAAAATGACGCTGAGGAAGGGATCGAGTATCTGTACCAATAGATGAAAGGATTCTACAAAGGTGTACTTGAATTGGGGCCGGAATATGTTCGTGACGAAGTAATTCACAACTACATCGTGCACGGACATGTGGGGATCAATAGAACAAAATAAGGAGCTGAACGTGAGTCTAACTTGAAGACTCTGGAATAAAGGCAAGTGTTAACCGGGAGACAACCCGAAGGAAAAATTTTTACTTTTCTGTTCTGTGTCGAGTCTGTCAGACCTGCAGAAGATGCGGCGCATCTCCATCATAAGATGCGACGCATCACCTGCACTGGTCATATCTTGTTTCAGTTTCAGATTTTGTGCACGATCTTATCTGATTGTATTTATTCGTCGATACGGCGATCTTCTTCATGATAGCTTATCGACTGATCCTGTGATTTACAGTTGTACACTTTTTTAGGTTCACTAATTTACAATGTAGGTTATTCTCTAGTATATCGCAAGTTTGAACTTTTTATTACTCCAGGTAGAGTTTAAAGTTCTTAAATGGTTAATTTAAATGGTATTATAGATTCCTGCATTTTTGTGGATACATCATTTATGAAGCTTAAACGTTCTCATCCACAAGAAAGTTGATTTTTGCTGTTATACAAATAATGGAGGATCATACCGAGCAAATCTCAGGGGAGTTTTTCTGTTCTAATTCTTTTATTTTCTAGTTTTTAACCTTTGACACAAACAACGAGGACGTTGTTTAACTTAAGTGGGAGGATGGAGAATTAGAACACTTACTTGTCCTAAACCTTTTCAAAATATGCTTAAAATGCGCTTAATATATCAAAATTTTAAATTTTTTTTAGCATGTTTTTGTTTAAAGTCTAAATTACATAACCGCACACATAACTCTATTCTTTCAAAAATATTAAAACTTTAGTGTGCCGGTGACGTGTAAACTTTAGAACTTGGCTTGTATACTATTCGAGACCACCATAATGAGTATTATCTATATAATTGGATTGACTTGTCTAAATTGGTAAATTTCTAGGATTACGCCCAAATAGCCTTTATATGTTATGTGATATTAACTAACTACACTAGTTAGTTAACCCCCGTATAAACCCTTTGTTTACTCTCACTTTTAGAGTAAGATACCCCTAGAAAAACCCTCAGAGCCATTCCTTTCGTTTCTTACACCTTTGTTATAATGTTTCGATACACCCTTACACCTTAGCCTACCCTGTAGATTAAAATCCGTGGTTAATTGCTTTAGGCAAAGTGTGTTTCCTTACATTACCTGTGTTCGCGTGCGTAATTCATTATCTTTGGTTAGGTCGGGAAATTGCACAATGCAATTGGTATGAAAGTAAATATTGTATAACTTTTAGTTTATTTTTCGTGTGTTTGCTACTTTCACTATTACAGTCATTTCTGAAAGTATGAAGAGTATGAAAAAATTATCCGGAAAAATAGTGATAGAAAATTTGTGAAATTTTACACATATATGTTGACAAAAAAATAATAATAATAAAATTAAAAAAAAAAAAAAAAAAGAAAAAAAAAAGGAAAAGTTGGAAGTTTGTTTTAACCAACTTATGTAAAGTTTTGTATTAAGTGGGAGATATCACCACTATTTGTTATATATTATATTTATGGATTGAATGGGAGTTGGCCGTTATGGGAACGCCAACTAAGGTTATTCTTTGATTGAGATTTTGTTGAGTATAATTCGTGTCTACCTAAAGCGTGTGTTTCAAGTGTTAAAGTGTGAGTTATTCAATGATATGAGTCTTATTCATGGGATGGTTGGGAAAGTGATTAACCACACTTAGGTTTTTAATTTATCTGTTTTGTTTATTTTTCATTTTTACACCAATTTGTATCCCTAATATTATCCATACCCTATATCATTCTTCATCCAAACCTTTGATTTATTGAGATTAGGGATTTGAGCAATCTTAAGTATCGTAGTCGTGGATTCGGCTATGTATTTATGATTTTGTCGCCCTTTTTGATATAATATTATTGGTGAAGATTACTTGGTCCTATCTTTAGCCTATTCGAGTTAAGGATTTGTAGGGTATTCACAATGCAAGAAACACTTGTTTGAGGCTTGATTAAGGATCGAATGAACAAGAAGCTAGAGAGAGAGAGATGGGAACTTCTAGTGAGAGAAAACTATATGTATTAGCTTGAATGTAATGAGAGTTCCAACCCTTCCCATGTGTGGGAAGGGGTATTTATACTTACTACATATTGTGCCCCTAGTGGGCTGTGGAGTGAGCTGACAGTGGGGAAAGCCCCGACCCACTCCACAAATATAAATACGACTAAACTAATAATACTAATACTAATATTGCTAAGCTAATATAAATAAGCCTACGAGCTATGTAGATGCTAAATAGATGCTCGGGGTGACCGAGCCTTCATCTGAATATTTATATTCCTAACAATCTCCCCCTAAGGGAGTTCACCCCGGAAATAATAACTTGAATTCTAGCATTTTATCTTTTGATCTTGACTTCATAGCTCGTAGTCTTCGATTCTTCAACGTCTTGTATCTTTGTGCCTTTAGCAGTGATCTTTTGATGACTTTTCCTTGTTTTGGATGATTTTGAGTGTTCTTCGAAAATATCATCCAACATGTATCTTCAAGCCATCTTTCAGTAGTATGTTTCCTTGTGATGTGTAAATCTTCGAGCCGACATGCTCACACTATTTGGTGTCATGATCTTTAGCATCAGAGTTTGCAGAAGCCGTGTTGAAGGTCTTTTAGGTTGATCATGACTTTGTTGAGTTACAATGATGATGTAGTGTGAGCATGTGGTAGAGGATTGGCATCTTTTCTGCAACCAGCTACAACTGCAACCAGCTACAGCATCCAACAGCTACAACCGCCAGAAGTTCCTGCATACGACAGTTAGCAATAAAATGTCCGGTACTTACAGGTTCGGACTTCGAGATTGTTAACAGCATTGTGTGAAAACTCTCTCTAATCCTTACCAAGACCGTTCCTAATCGAAAACCCACAGAGGGTTTTTTAAGATCGAACCGTAGCACATCAACGATTAGGTGAGTCGCTGGAGATCACTCCACGACTGTAGACCGTTTGAAACCGCCGCGATCACTAAGCGTAATCCACAGGGAATTACCGAAGTGACCTGCTTTCAGGGCTGCTTGATGTTGACCCTGGCAGGAATTTCCATTCAATCATTGAGAATTACATTTGTAAAGTCTCTCATGAATGTTCTGGCAGATTGCTAAGATCTGCGTAGGACTCTTAAATTTACAACTGGTGTCCTTAATGTTGAACAACCAGTGTAGAAGTAGCATGTGTTCCTATGAGATCTTATTATGCATCTCGAGGCTCTAGACTCAATTGTGCGTTTTGATTTAGTGAGCGGAGGCTGGAGAGGACTGCCACCTTTTCAATATCATCTGACTCGGAGCGAGAGAGACGATAGAAATGTATTGAACTCCGTGACAATTGAAACAAGAATCCTTTGAGGGACCTTGAGTGGCTAGGGAGGGTTGTGCAGCGTATCACTGGGTCCATGATACTTTGTCTTCAATGTCAGCAATCAACAAAGTGATTCTGACAGCATATGTATTGACCCGGTTTCTGCCTAAGTTGTAAGGAGGGCTATTTCTTTTCACCCTTTATCTTTACAATTCTTTTTAATTCTTCAACCCCTTCAGTGCTTACCGAGACTTCATAACTAACACCTTGTTGGGTTTATTCCAGTGTTAGCTCCATCTCAGTCGGCACTCTTCCCTTATACACATTTCTCCTTTTTAATCATACCTAAGGACTTCTACTCTAACTAGTGGATTGTCCCTGGGTAGATCCCTCCGGCTCTGGCAGGATCGTGGGAAATTGAACCTAACCTAACCATCCTTATAACTCCATGCGTTAATTAAAATTGGACGGTCTTTAGTATTCATCCACGATTGCCAAACCAAATCTTTGAAAAATCTCTCCAAGTGTTCATGATTCTGAAACACATTTTTGCAAACACTTGAGAGTTTTATATTTTTCAAATGCTCCCCCTCAACATGTGCTCAAATGATTGTTTTATAAATTTGCACATGTCAGGTGAAGCTTGCACTTTTGAATTGATCAACTTTCAGTGAACATGACCGATTCGAGACACGCTTACATCACTGGTTAGACCAGCTTGAAATTATTACCCGTCCTGGTCAAGTCCATAGAAAGTTTCTCGAAACGGTACACTCTACTCAGACACATCCTTTTCGAGACACGCTTACATCACTAGTTAGACTAGCTTGAAATTATTACCCGGCCAGGATATGTCCTTTCGATTCATGACAGTATATGTTTCGTCAATTCATTTCTTAAGTCTGAGTCACGATCTCATTTTATGCCAAATTCTTTGCTCCCCCTCAATAAGTGCATTGGTATACAAAAGAGTTTAGCACTTACGGGAGAGATTACTTACACATCCAAAACATTTTGCTCCCCCTCAATATGTGCATAGATAAACAAAATGGTTTAACACATACGGGAGAGCTTACACTTAAATCCAAAACATCACATTTTCATCAGGTTTCATATTTAAATCACATTCTCTCCCCCGATCAAAAATTTCAAACCTTTTGAGATTTGTGATCCCAATTGATTTAAATAATTTAGAAAACATGGGAGAAAATGTGGTCAGGTTTAACATGTTCTGATGATGAAACATACTTTGCTCCCCCTTAATCTAAGAGGGAGATACACTGCTCATTTTGCACAAGATAACTATTATGACACAAATGATATTGACCTTTTGCGCACATGATGTGATCATCCGCTTTTCTGAAGGAGTCATTGGTCAACATCGATTATCCATCCACCAACAAGAACGTCCAAGAATTGTAGATCCCCACTTGGCGAGATCGGAACAAATATTGCTTTGTTTCACTGAAGGTGGTGGTGGTGATGACGGTGTTGTTGTTGTTGTTGCCGCCGATGTTGTTGAGGTGAATTTCGAGCCAATCAATAGAGTTTGAACGTCTGATCAAACGGTTAGAATAGGAACTGGTACATTCATTTTGGCTATGGAATCTGCATAAGAATATCAACACAGATATACATACATACAGATACACTATTCCTAAATAGCTACCCTTCAGCAGCTTGCCACATTATACTACCAAGTTCATCTTATAATCAAACCACAATCAGGAACTACGTCAAACCACTATCTAGCATGAAGAGCAATTAGCAATCATGAACATGGCAATTCACACAGATTTCAATATTTAATTCAGGATCTTAGGAACATGATTCTAACATAATAGCAATCTACCTAAGCGAATCCTTTTACATATGCACAATATCAACAACAATTAAGCAGCAGAGACAAACAACATTTGAAACTCATTCACTTAGTTCATACAAATGTCAGTGGAGCATTCAAGAACATCAAACACAACTGGTTTTCTAACTTCTTTTAGGTTTTGAGTCTTAAAGCATTTTGGGGATTATACGAGGATTCCAAAGTAACACAAATGAACCTTCTAGATACAGAAAGCTAGGAAACTATAAGCAAATTGCACATAATGTCCTAAACTTTCTAGAAACTAACACATTTGGCCATTTGATATAAAGTTTTTGCAAGATCCTCTTCAACTAATTCCCCATTAACTACAAAACCATTTCTAACAAGTATGATTTAACCAATAAATCCGTTTGATGATATAAAATTTGAATTCACTCTCCCCCTCAATCAATGACCCGTATTCTAGTTGAACCTCAACTAAAATCACGCTTAACCCCACAACTCATCAAACAAGAACTGTCGTGAGGTTTTGTAGTCGTTGATTGAGTGACAAATTTTATGCATAATCCAAGTATAAACAAATTTCATACAACACATATTCACCAAGTGTCTCACAAATAATTTTCAGAAGAATCATAGAATGAAAACTATTTGTTATACTAAGAAGATTTCTCTTCTTTTACAAGAAATGATGCACTGAAACGTACATCAAATCAGGAAACATGGATATGAAGTAATCCATGCCCAGGTGAACATCACCCAGTTGGAGGAACAGCCATCTTTTTGGCGACGTGCTTTCCCCAATATGAAGTGCGGGTTGCTATCTAAAGTAATAGCAAGCCATTTAGACATGTTTTAACAATCCATTTTAACTTCTGCTCGAGCTTCATTTAAAGACCCGTGCCATTATTGAATGACATTTCTAAGTCCGTAAATGTTATCGATAAACAGAAGACATGCCTAGGTGAAACTATTTTTGGTCTTTTCTAATTTTTCAATTTTTATGGTTTTTCTGGTTTTACGTTTCTCTATTTACAATTAGCATGATTTCTATGTATCTATTTACAAAAAATGGTATAAGATATGAAAAAGAATGTAAGAAGCAAAATATATACAAGGATACGAACCAGAATCCATTACTCCTCAGCATTCTGAATCTTTTTCGCTTCCATCATTTAACTTGCTGAAGAGTAACGTGAGCACTTTCAATCAGGGAATGATTCTGGCTTTTCACTATCCCCTAATTAGTGCTCTCCCCCAATCTGACAACCTCTGACGAACACCCATAATAGGAAGAAGACTTTGGATGAACGCCCATAATATGAAGAAGTCTTTTGATAACCAAATGCATGCCGTCTTTAATCTTCTAACACTCCCGTCCTTGAGTGACGCCATCAAAAACCTTATGAATCTTTTCGGTAGTTTAAGTTAAGCCACAACTGAAATCAAGCTTAACCTCACAACTCATCAAACAAGAACTGTCATGAGATTAGGTTAACATCAAGTTGGACTTAACCTTAAACTACGGAACAACTTGAACCTAACTTAACTCCACAACTCATCAAACAAGAACTGTCATGGGATTAAGTTAAATATCAAGTTGTAAGAAAAGAGCTCAACATTTTTTGACTGTGGAGAAGACTGTAGACTCGACCTTCTTCAAGATTGCCCAATGTGGAGGAACAGAATACCAATCATCTTTATCTCACCAAATGCCTTCCAGTAACCTTACATGTAACCCATCAGCCCGCAGCATACACATGAGAAGATAACTCCCAACAGAGAATGTAGAATAGACTGACGACTCGACCTTCTTCAGTCTTAAGTATAACACCAAAGTAACAAGTTGAACCACTGATCATCTATAGCATGTATCCATCCTTGGATATTAAGCCCTGATCACGTGAACCTGTTGTGCGTCCTTGATGTACACATTCTCTCTCCCCTGATGGTTACGATTAATCAGCCCATGACGTAACAGTGAAACGTAAATACCAAGGTAACAAGTTGAACCACTGATCATCTCTGCGGTTATCAACACCGGAATAAATGATTAAGCCCAATCACGTGAACCTGTTGTGCGTCCTTGGTGTACACATTTCTCTCCCCCATGATGGTTACGATTAATCGGAATCATCATCATGATGTGTACATGTAGCCTTATGACGTATACATGAAGCATTGACTAGAAACCCTTTGTTACTGATTGTACCAGCCCGTGAGACGATGTAGATTAGCATTCCATGACCATGTTCTTCAACACCTTGATAGACGGAGGAAGAAGTAGTGTTGGAGAACCATGGTTTGCACGACTCCTGAACTGACGTATTCAGGAGTCGTATGACCAAATCTCAATCATCAACCAACATGTAGAATAATATTCACCCTTTCTCCCCCTCAAAAATTGCATATGCCTGCCAACTGCAATTTTTGATGATTGAACTAGTGAATATGAATACCATCAACGGTAAGTAGCTCCACTTGACGGTTCTTGAAGGCTGACATGTTGTTGATTCACCCTTTCCCCCCCTCAAAAAATTGCATATGCTTGTCAAATGCAATTTTTGGTTGAATACGTGAATAAAATTATACTCCAATATGCGCCGATCCACTTGAAGACTGAATAAGCACGGAAAGAGCATGAATCTTGTTGATGAGAATGGCCATAAATAAGAAGATTCCTCTTCTTTTGAAGATAAAGTGCACTCAAGCGTACACTTTTCTTTTCTTTGAAGAACGAGGCCTGAACTGAGGTATTCAGACGTCATTATGATGAAGAGCGAGGCCTGCACTGAAGTATACAGACGTCATAATGTTGAAGAGCGAGGCCTGCACTGACTTGTACAGACGTCATAATGATGAAGAGCGAGGCCTGCACTGATGTGTACAGACGTCATTATGTTGAAGAGCGAGGCCTGCACTGACTTGTACAGACGTCATAAGATGAAGACCGAGGCCTGCACTGATGTGTACAGACGTCATTATCGTTGATGTTCATCAAGCTTGAATTGTTTGAACCCCTACATCATGAGATATCACTCTTTTCGGCACCCAAACCCTGAGTCTTTTCTTAATAGGAGGGAACGATGTACCTGCACTTAAGTAAAGACTTCCTGCATTGACATTAAGAGTTTGTTTGCATTTATATGGGTTAGTGATATCAGCAGTTGAGCCATTTGGGGTTGCACTGTCAACCTTGGTTTCGCACTTAGTGAACATCTTTTGAATAGGTATCCATCTAAGACCAACAATCTTAAAAGTTCTACCCGTCGGTATCCACCTAAGGCAAGATCTAGGAGTGTGTGGTTTCTCACGTACAGTGGAGGACTTGTTTAGAGAAGACCTTTGACCTACAGTGATCTGCCTACCAGGTTTTTGAGTATGACTCTTTGGTTCTACGGGCTTGTTGTTGTTTCTAGTCTTAGAGGATTGAACCTTAGCACGAGCATTCACTTCCTTCATGAATTTTGTTATAAAAACATCATGGGTAGCATTAAAAACACATTTCTGACAAGTCGAGCAAACAAAGTGTTTGGAATCATAAAAAGATCTAGGGTTCTTAGAGTGATCGGCTACGGGAATTGCCTTAATTGGCACGTAACTACTCTTAGAAACAGGCAAATTCCTAGTCTTTTCATGTGTGTTTTTCTTAGCGTCCACTAGGTTTTGATTTTGAACAATGTCTTTATGTCTAACATGTTCCTTTGGTGTCACAAGTGACACACGCGTTGAACTAATCCTAGAAGAACTAGATGCACTCATGTGATGTGGTTTTGCAACAGCATATTCCTTTTCACTAGGTCTAGACTGTGAAGTGACTGGTTTTGACAAAACTTTTTCCGCATCAACTTGGGAGGCAAACCGTGTTTTTGAAACATTTAACCGTTCAGATCTAAACGCTGTCAGTTGTCTAACAACTGATTGGTTCCTAAGTGGTGGTTTCCCCAAGATTGATGGTTTTGCAAACTTAGTGTTCACACCATTTCCATTCAATTTTCTCAATTCATTTTTCAATGATGCAATTGCAAAACCCTTTTCCTGAAGTTGAGCCTTGAATTCATCATTTTTGGCAATCAAAGAGGTAATTTGCTCTACATTCTTAGTTTTTGATTCTTTGATTGTATCACTCAGTTCTTTGCAATGAATTTTCAAAGACTCATTTTCCTTAAACAATTCAGTCACTTTATGATCTAATTCTGCATTATTTGTTGCAATAACATCATTGTCATATTTAGTCTTAACTTCATTACATATGTCACGCATCTCAGCCAATCTGTTTTTCAGGTTTTTGATTGTTAAGTTTTTGGCTTCTAGCTGGGCTTTCAAATCATTTATCATAAAAAATTCACGGAATTCAGGAAATTCCGGGTTTCTACATGGTAGTTTATTTTGAAGACTTTCTTTCTTTTGTTGCATTGAGATTTCAAGATCAATACAATGTTTTTCAAGCTGTAAAAATCTTTTTGAAAGTTCATTATAAACTTCTTTTTCAACCATATCATTTGATTTGAAAAACTCAGCCGTAGGCAAAGAACTCGACGTATTATCATGTTCATGTTCAGGTTCAGCATCCTGATCAATTTCTCCCCCCTTATGACTCATATTTGTTGAATCAGAGGTAATATTGCTATCAGTCTTTTCCAACAGATATGTGTCATAAGTAAGTTTAAGATGATCAGTATGTTGTTGTTCATTAGAAAGAGCATTATCTAGATAAGACAGATGTACCACAGCAGATTGTGCTTGGTGATTTTCAGGTACGTAGGCTGCATTCTCACATATTGTGAAATCACCTCCTGTGCTGTCACCATCATCAAACTTGTCTGATCTTGTTCCATTCCCCATTTGTTTAGCCCTTTCATCAATAAACCCATTAACATTACTCATCAATTGTAGTAATGTAACTCTGAACACGTCAACCTCGAATCCAGTGTAATTAGCAAAACACCCTTTTGTCATCTGACTGTCATAGTCATAGTCCTCAGTGTATTGCGAGTCAATGAACACCTGGAGTTGGTTATTGATCACACTGAAAGCTGCTCCGGATCTTGCTTCAGAGAATTCTTCTTTGTCAAGTTGTTGTTCAAGTTGATCTAAATATAGAGTCATTTCGACTGTGAAATCATGAACATCTTGACCAAAGAGTGCTGTGAAAGCCCGTGTGTAACCCATCACGTATTCAGATTTATCAAACAGAACCTTGAGATGTGAATGAAGTAGACGAAAACATTCGATGCGACTTTCCTTTGCATTAAACAACATACGTGACTGATGAAGCTCTTTCTCTTGTGATTTCGGGCACGAAGATTCCACATTAGTATTATCAGAATCACACACGTACATTTGTTGTCCAGAATTGGAAATCATTTGGTTATCATATGTGTCGTACAACTTGAGTACCTCAGATATTAAGGAATCTGAAGTAGTAGACATGATGTAACCGTGCACGGGATTTTACAATTCTATGATTTAAACCGAGAAATAGATTCTTTCGCGGGATTTTACAAAAATCAAGAATGAACCGTGGAATGATGCTTGATATGTGTTATGATGAAGGTCTGGTAGACTTGTTGATCTGATTGGTATGGTTGTTGCAAGTTATTATGGCAAAATTTTGGTCTGAAAAACTTAGAAACTCAATAACTTCATTCTGGAGCGATTTCAGGCTTCGAAAGTTGGGTTTTCAACGTGTCCTTCTCCTCGGTCTCACGGTCGTTTTGACAGGTGTTTCGCTGAAAACGGAGTTACGGTTCAAAAGTTATGGCCGTTTGAAGTTTTGACGTAAAAATAGCACCTCTGTGGATACAAACCGCCTAGACAAACCGCATACACGCTGCAGAGACAAACCGCGTAGACACAAACCGCATACACGTTGCAGAGACAAACCGCGTAGACACAAACCGAGTACACGCTGCTGGGACAAACCGCGTAGACACAAACCGAGTTCACGCTGCAGAGACAAACCGAGTAGACACAAACCGAATAGACTCCTCAGAGACAAACCGTGTCTACACAAACCGAGTACACGCTGGAGGGACAAATCGAGTAGGCACAAACCGAGTACACGCTGCAGGGACAAACCGAGTAGACACAAACTCCCAAGCACGTCGCTTTCACTGCCTTTTGTCTTTTTGCCTAAACAAGTAATAAGACAAACCGTATCTTCGAAGTGACACAAACCGAGTCCAAGAACATGTCCCAAGGACACAAACCGCTGCGAAGAACACAACAACAAACACCCACGAATTACCCCAAAATCACCACACAGTTCTTAGATCTGTGAATCCAAACACCAAATACCACTCTAATACTATTCTTAAGCTAGAAAGTACAAGGTATAACAACTTCTAATCACTAAACAAAGCACAAAATGAAATTTATGCTACTTATCAAATCGAACCAAAAAGCCTCAAAAACTACACAAATCCGTGAATACCAACTCTCATGGACCTAACCATGGCTCTTGATACCAATTGTAGGGTATTCACAATGCAAGAAACACTTGTTTGAGGCTTGATTAAGGATCGAATGAACAAGAAGCTAGAGAGAGAGAGATGGGAACTTCTAGTGAGAGAAAACTATATGTATTAGCTTGAATGTAATGAGAGTTCCAACCCTTCCCATGTGTGGGAAGGGGTATTTATACTTACTACATATTGTGCCCCTAGTGGGCTGTGGAGTGAGCTGACAGTGGGGAAAGCCCCGACCCACTCCACAAATATAAATACGACTAAACTAATAATACTAATACTAATATTGCTAAGCTAATATAAATAAGCCTACGAGCTATGTAGATGCTAAATAGATGCTCGGGGTGACCGAGCCTTCATCTGAATATTTATATTCCTAACAGGATTTGAGCAATTGCAAGTATCGTGGTCGTGGATTCGATCATGTATTTGTAATTTTGTCGCCTTTTCTGGAATATGAGATCGATAGAGATTAAAAAGGATGATCAACCCTTAACGAACAAACCCTTTTTACCGCTTTAGACTTGTTACTCCTTGGCTTTAGTGGGGGAGATGCGTATACTTGCCAAGCCTATGATAGAATATTCGTCACGACTAAGCAACTAAACGATTTAGAATTGTTTTACATTAAAAATTATTTTGGTTTCTACTTCGTTAAGTGTTTGGTTGTGTGATTATGACAAAACGAATACGTGCTTAAATATAAAAATAAATCCTAATATCTTTTAGGATACATTTTCATATAATTGATTCTAAGGTTTACTTGGGGACAAGTAAAGTTCAAATGGGGGGATATTTGATGAACTCAAATAAGTACATTTTATTATCATCATTTATCCTATTTATTTGACTTGTTTTATTATATTATATATGAGAATCGATACATTAATGTTTACTTTAGTAATTCTCAGGTAAAAACAAGCATTATGTGAAACTTGGCGATTTTGGACTAATTATGGAGCAAAACAAGCGAGATGTCAAAAGTCTACTGAAATCCAGAAGATGCGCCGTATCTCACTCAACAGATACGACGCAATATCATACTTAGATGAATTCGAAGACCATTGCCTGACTTTGAAGAATGCGCCACATGAAATTCTGTCATGCGCCGCATATGAAACTTTGGTCAAAGAAGAAGATCAAGCTCGTTCTACTCCAGATACGCCGCAATATACTTCTAACATACGGCGTATCACTATCAAGATTTCACCAGTTACAATCAAAGACAGCTAAAGTACATGCGCCGCATACAGAGATCAAGTTACGCCGCATCTGAAGACGGTGTACGAATATTCCAGAATATATTAATCTTGGACCCCACGCGAAGTTAAGTCAATGCGCCGCATCTATTAACTCAATGCGCCGCATCGATCCCTCAGACAGAAACTATAAATACCCCAAGGTCAGACGAATTTAAAAGACGATTACACCTAGATATATAGAGACCTTTTGTATAACCCTAGAGCCGAATTCAGACGACCAAGCAGCACAAAACACACCTCAAACAAAGATACAAGAGCTGTAAGAAGGTCCTGCATGTATTCAATTCATTAAGTAGTTTTGTTTTATTATTTTAGTACGCTTTAATTCATCAAGATTGATGGGCTTGTGTCATGTGACTACGGAAGATCATGCACTCCCCTTAATATTGCTTTCCCATTAATTAAAGTTTATATGTTGATGTCTTTGGTGACTTTTATTAGTGCATTGATAACCTTTGTGTCTAGCTGAGTCTTGCTTGGGTCGCCATGCCCCTTCCTCGCCTATTTATTAGAGACGCTTAAATAAATAGGATAGACATAAGTAATCATTAAGGGTTTACTCGCCGATAAGATTAGAGCCAACGAGAAAGGTTTAATTATATACACTTCATATAAAACTAGCAATAAAACAAGTGACAAGCTATTTAATTATCAGGACATGTCTTCTTATTGTCTCGAGTATCTATCTGTGTACGTGTGTGCTAATCGCTGATTCGTGCTCATTAGTTTAGTTTTCTATTTAATTATAACCAAACTGTGCCAGTCTCTCAGGCTGAACCCCCCCTTGCGTTAGATTAGGTTGTATAGTTAACTTAGGATATTAAAATACTGATTAGAATAACTAGATAATACGTTCCACTCTTAGTGATCGACACTCTACTTACCATTATATTCATACTGACCGGGTACACTGCTCGTTAAGTGTGCGTGTTATTGATAAGTCGGCTAAATATAAATTTAAAACTTGAGTAGGCATTAATACTGCTAATCCGCAACGACACATCATGCGCATCATTAATCATTTATGTAATTGTGCGTTGGTGTCGGTATACTCATTTGCTAAGTAATCGAAACACTGGTCTTAGCATTAACAGTTATGTTAAAAGACTTGTATATTGCATGGTCATCCTAGTATGGTAAATTGTTCAAACAAACAGAGATTTAATTGCCACTTGAAAATTCATTCAATAATCATAAATGAGAAAAACAGTTTGGTGCCAATACTGCTTTTGGTGGCAGTTCTTGATGATTATATTCTGGTTTTTGTTGTATTAAAACTAAAGGAATCTTGATTCATAAGATTGCACTGTTTTATTATGATTATTCTGAATTTTTGTGAAACTCCTTGTAGAACGTGATGAGTCACAAGAACTCATTAATTGGTTCAATTGAGGGTCTTATAAACATGGGTTTGTAATTTTCTTATAAACATGTGGTTGTAATGATGATGTACAAATCTTTACTTGTTTCCTTGGCTTTTGAAAAGTTGACATATTTGTTGAAATGTTGCATGGTTCATTTTATGAATCTTGAAGAAAATTTACTAAAAAGAAGTTAGTTTCTTGAGTTTAACAGAAACGTGTAAAATCTATCATAAAATTCTTTGGGAAATTGTTTGTTAATGTTACAGGGATTATCAAAGAATTTTATGATTCTTGGGTTGTCACTGTAATGTGCATAACCATATATCCGTCTGTATGTATATAGCATCTCGACAAGTTATCATTTGCGTGTATCTTAATAATATGTTGAGATGTTGAAAACCAAGTATTCAATTACTTGTAGGAAACCATAGATTGTGTGGTTTGGAACAAAATGGGAATTGTTGAAAATTTAAAGTGATACAATCATTGATGTAACTAAGTTGGATAATTGATCAAAAAGATTATGGGGAATTAAGTGTTGGATATTACACTTGGTATAAATGTAGTGTCTTGTGATCAAAGGAAAAGTTGTACAACATATTCAACGATTACAAGTTCTAGTAACTCTGGTACATCTGACCAAGTGACTGATACCCCTCCTGAGCCTTCTGAGACTAGGAGGAGTGTAAGAGAAAGAAAAGCCAAATCTTTTGGTGATGATTTTCAACTATATTTGGTTGAAGGATCAAGGAATGAAATTAACTTTCAATATCAATATTGTTTTAATGTTGATGATGATCCGAGGACCTACAGTGAAGCTGTAACACCCCCAATTTCGCGATACGCAGCGGAATTCAAACTAGGTGTTACTTTATGACATAACAGTTATAATGATAGAAAGCGATCTCTAGTTGAGTCGTTTTAAAAGATTTACCATTCGAATATCAGAGTTTACAAATTAGGTCCCAGTAGTGTTATAGTTTGTTAAATAAGTTTTCGAATGATAATAAAATTTATAGCCCATTTGATGTATATGTGCTCCTCCATGCCATCCTCGTTCATTATGGACCTGAGATAAACATGCTAAAAGTGTCAACACAAAAGTTGGTGAGTTCATAGAGTTTGTAAATAAATAGTTGATTTCAATAGTCTCAAGTGTGAAATGATAATTGTAATAAATACAAATATTGATGAAATAAGTAGTAGTTTACGTTGCTATATACCCATAGTTCGTTTAGTTACCCTAACTGGGTCAACACAAAAGTAGTTCGTTGCCCTAACCGGGTCAACACAAAAGTTGTTCGTTGCCCTAACTGGGTCAACACAAAAGTAGTTAAGTTGGACCAATAAGTTTACGAGTTAACATTATAAAGTGCATAATGTTATACAAAATAAGTTTACGAGTTAACATTACGACGTGTATAATGTTATACAAAATAAGTTTACGAGTTAACATTACGATGTGTATAATGTTATACGAAAGGCTATTACGCTACGCTAAGTTCCATGTTACCGAAGCTATGACAATTGCATGAAAAGTGCTCATGTTATAATAAGGCCCGACAACTGTTCTATTTCTAGTCACTTGTAATTCGACATGGTATACATCCGTTTGTCCAATCCGGACTGTTGAATCCCAACACGGATGGAGGTGTCACCCTCAATAGATCTATTTATATCACTCGTGCTTCCCAGCAGGAATTAACGGTACATGATCATGGGCATAAGTTTGGGATACAGTACTTAGGCCAGCAGGTAATAGTTTTATCAAACAAAAGCATTGTTTCAATGATCCATAAAAGTAAGCATGTTTCTCACCCCAAGTAGTTTAAAATGAGTATTAAAAAGTAATAGTGGGGCTATGACTCACGGTAATACGTAAAAATTTAGTGTACTTGTGAATAGTAAAGAAAATAGTTGAGCATGTATCTCCCCCAAAAGTAATTCAAACGTATAAAAGTAGGGGCTATGAATCTCACCTTGGAATGTAGTGACGTGAGTAATACAACGGTGCCAAGAAGTATGGCAGAACAGTGGAAAGAAGTATAGCTCAAAGAATACGGGATCGTCATAACCTAATGAATATAAGCTTGTCTCAAGATATGACACGCGAAAAGTAATCGATACGTACGAGTTTCAAAAGATAGAGCATTTTAGTTTTCGTGGAATATTTGTATCAAAGTATGTAAAAGTTTAGTATCTCATTCGTGTGGTCGTATGAAGTCATAGACTCAGACAAAACGCACGCCAAAACATAAATCATATAGCACCAGTATAAAAGGAAATAAACACGTATAAAAGAAGAATAAACTGGTAAGAACCAGATAAGCAGATAAGCAAATGAGATATGAAGACGGTTAAGTTGTGGTAATAACCCGGTTGTTTATATGACTTCTACATTGTAGCTAAGTGTGATTCGAGTTATCAATATAATTCGTGATCGTTAATATTTGTTTACCAGTTTATATTACCAAGTCCAATATTAATAGTTCGATAGTCCTGTATAAGTCCGATATATTTCGAGCCTGTCGTTCCAATATATGTCAACTTGTCAAATGTATGCTTAGTCCGATATGTATATTATACAAAGTCCGTTAATCCTTATATAATTAGTCCATTAACTGTTATATTAGTCCATTAACAAATTATAACTTAGTCTATGTTTAGCCCATTAAGTAATCATAATATTAATTAGGCCCAAAATTAAGATGCATAGTCAGTCCAATATAGTTATTAACAGATCCACAAGTCGGTTCAATACAAGGGAAATATAAGCACTAGTAAAGAAGCAAGTCACTAATAACTATATATAACTCGACACTAAATAAGCTAATGGTCAAAAGTTAAACCAAACACACACGTTGCGGGCTGTTATCAGTAGAACGAAACACACCCCTTGGCGGCTTCGATGTGGGTCGCGACAACAAAACTAAGTGCACCCTAGAGCTGGGATACGCAAAACAAACACCCCTTTGGGATGAGTTGCGACAACAGATAAACAAACAAGCATTCCCTCGAGTTATATTAGCAATCCGAGAATCAAATAAATAAACAACAATGACAACACCACATGACTACCACCAACAGCCTCTCGGCTGTGGTCTTTAGCCGAGACCACATCAACAAGCACACCCTTCGGGTGGCTGTAACTCGCAACAAACACCCTCATGGGTGATTCTTTTCCAGTCGACAACAAACAAACACACCCTATACAAGACTGAAACCAAATCCGAATACCAAATCAAAACCACCCTTGTGGTCGCTCTCTTTTGAATCCGAGAGCAAAAACAAACCCTTATGGGTCTAAATCCAATTCTGATTCCATATCAAACAATATCAACCTCAAGAACAATAATAGGATTCAAAATCAAATAAAATCTGGGTCAACCCGACTCTCTGAATTGACTCGGCTGAGTTGACTCGACTCAACCGAGTTGAGTCAACTCAGTTTAATAATCAAACTAACATCCTTTTAAGTCCGTTT
Source organism: Artemisia tridentata subsp. tridentata (assembly GCA_021014915.2). Classification (NCBI taxonomy): domain Eukaryota; kingdom Viridiplantae; phylum Streptophyta; class Magnoliopsida; order Asterales; family Asteraceae; genus Artemisia; species Artemisia tridentata. Next base: position 24,247,358 of record CP139501.1, on the reverse strand, counting down.
TAACCACCACACAAGTTGTAAAAATGTCTTTCGTTAACTAGTTTCTTTTTTTTTAATCCACGAAAGTGTTATAAACCTTTTTATACGATTCGTTTATACTCGAATAAAAAGAAAAAGATGAAAAGAATTATGTATGACGATTTTTAGAGCATACCAACAAGAATGGAGAGACGGGTAGCGGCGGATTAACACTAAAAATGACCCCAAATCATGAATAAAACCCAAAGTGTCATCTTAAACTCTCGTTCTACATATTTATTGCACCCAAATAAGAAGGGAACGGCGGAGTGGTGATGGCGGTGATGTTGTTGCTGTTAGAGAGGAGAAAAAGAAATATAGATCCGATTTGAAAATGAGAGAGAGGGAGGGAATATAAGATAGATCGGATTTTATGGAGAGATTGGATAAGATTTTTGGATATTAAAGAGGATAAGGTTTATCATTTAGTGTATTGTGTACACCCCGTGTCCTGTTGAGCTTAATTATAAACACGGTACTTCGGTTGGGTAATTGTGAAAAATATATTCTTGTAGACGTTTTTATAAATATAATATAAAAACGAGATTGTTGATTCTCAATAATGATTATCGAATGCAAAACCATTTTTATTGCGGTGTTGTTATGCAAGAAACGAAATAAAACTTCTTGTTAATTAGACAAACGTGAACGTAAACGTTCAGAGTGTAATAGTTCGAATCAGAGTGAATTATTTACTTGGGAAGTTACCGGTTAACTACCGATTACCGTATTTGCTTTTACGTTAAGGTAAAATTCAAATAGTCAAGAAGTAAAAGTCAAAGTCAACTTAAAAAGTCAAAGGGTAAAATAGTCATTTTGATGTGTGAAAATTTACGGGTTGCTATAGTATCCACTCCTCATTTGGAACTTCGTCCCGAAGTTCAGTGGGTGTTATCTGTGGACAGTGTGTTAGAGAAAAGATGGAAGTACTTGCGACGCATCTGGTCTTCACGCTCCCACGGGAATTCAAGTTCTTACTGAAAGTTCTAATGAATTTTGGACAATAGGGATGCGACTTTACTTAATTCGTTTGATCTTACGGTCTATGATCTTGATAGGTTCTTTGATAAAGTTCGGACATTCGTCAATCTGGATATCTTCTAGAGGAATAGTGAGTGTCCAATCAGAAAGACACTTTTTCATATTGCACACATGAAAGATGTAGTGTACAATCAGTAAGTTCTGGTGGTAGCTCTATGGTGTAAACTACCGGGCCAATCCTAGTCAGGATCTTGTATAATCCGTGGTTGAGATGTCTAGGAAAAGTGTAGGTATTTACGTATTCAAGCATAGTAGGTGAATTATCGAAATCAGTTTGTCAGTTCAAGATTGAACCAACTTCCATTAGCTCAAGAGTGTAACAAGTCTGTTAACTCAATAAATAGCTCATGATTGTAAGGATTTGTAACGGCAAAAGTGATGACTTAAGAATGAATTAAGGTATTTCAAATGAGGTCTTATGATTTTTGCTGAATAATAGAATACTGGAGATTCTCAAGTTCGAGTTCATACTCATGTCATATAGGATACAAATAAGCCCACTTATTTATAATTCATTATTTACATAGAGAGGCGTCCCAAACAATGTAAATAAGGAAATATAAACTTATGGTTCGGCAATTCACAATTTCTTTATTTAAATAAAAAGGCGTCCCAATCCATTCAAATAATGACATTGTAAATCATCCTACTTAAGAATTCCTGACTCAACACTCATACTTAATCGACAAGGTAATTTAGTGTGTAGGTGTTCTGGGAGTACGGAAGGAGTATTTACACTCATCTCTGGAGATGGGAGTAAGATAATCAAGGAAAGTTGACATAGGATTCAAAATAGTTGGTGAGTATATATTTAACGTATATAGGGTAAGAATTGTGCAACCCACAATGTCTTAGAAAATAAACGAGAAATACCCATTGTATCATTACAATGTTTGAGAAGTAAATTAGACCATTGCGTAACTTACAATGTCTGAGAAATAAAGGAGATCATTGCATAATCCCAATGTCTGATAAGTAGGAGGGGCCATTGTAATTGGTTACAATGTGTTGAGAAGGTTTCGTAATTTACAAAATGTAGGAGTAGGTACATGATAGGGGAAATGTGAGTGAGTCGTAATGCCTTATGTGGAAAACTAGAAGGGGGGTTGAATAGTTTTTACCGTTTTTGAATTTAATTCGCTTTGTGACTTAACATGATTTCAAAGTAAATACTCACAAAAAAACAATATAAGTAAATTAAGTAAGGATAAGAACAATCAAACCACAACACGGAGATTTATAGTGGTTCGGCTACAAGGACTCTCTTCCTTGCCCTACTCCACTCCTCGAGCCTCTAACTCGAGAGTTTTTCTTCACTAAGAAACAAACTCCCTTCTCGGCGGAGAAAACCTTTATACATGTCGCTTACACTTTATCCGGTACTAAGCTAAACACCGGGTTCTACATCAAGGAAGAACCAACCTGACGTCGCTTATACAATTACCGACACTAAGCTAGATGTCGAGTTCTTTACAAGGGTACAACTACTCCCGTTTACTCTATGTGTTTTGAGGACTAAAACACTAACCGGACTTTACTGAATGAAAGATATAACAATGATGTGGAAACTCTAACTAATCACACAGTTTCTACTTTACAAGACTTGCAACAGTATGCTGAAGCTTGTTGATGCTTGATCTCTTTTGCTACAAAAAGGAAGATCACTAAGAATGATGAGTGATATGGGTTAGTAATGTATAAATGAATGTATGTATAATTTATGCTATGTAAGTGATGAATGTGCCTGAATGATCAGCTTGCTATTTATAGGCAAACTGATAAAACAGTTGGCGGATTTGGCGGATCCCTAAATTTGGATCCGCCCTTGTATGGGTTTGGATCCGCCAGTGCAAGACAGCTAATAGATTCTCAAATCTTTTCATATCTTGCACAATCTTTTCATATCTTCAAATTTCAACTCTTTAGCTTGGAGATCTATACAAGATATCTCAAAAATCTTTCTAAGATATGTTCATGATGCATGCCATGATGTCATCCTAAATATTTCTAATTTAAGAAATAAAGATGTAAATGTATATAATGTTATTCCTAGTAATCTTGTAATGTGTAAATGTGTTTTAAAAGACTTATCACTATAAATGTAAAAGACTTAATCTTATATTTATGTTTTGCTTAAAGATAAACTTTGTAATTGTCATTAACAAAATTAAGCAAAGATCGTAAAATGTAAATAACGTTTTTAGAACGATATTTATATTAACAATCTCCCCCTTTTTATTGATGACAAAACATAAAGTGTATTTTTAAGCAATGAAATAAATAAAGCATGAGTCTTTTAAAAATATAGATTAAGTTGGTTTTATGCAAGTTTTGAAAACAATTTTAAGTGTAAAAGCATGTACTGTGATGTTAACAGTATGTATGAAACTATGTATGAAACTTAATCCTATCTCCCCCTTTTTGTCGAAACAAAAAGAAGATATGCGTAGCGGAATGTGGTGAACAAATCTTGGTTATTGCTCCCCCTAAATTTGAGTACCAAGATTGTTTCAATGATTTTGAGAACTTTAAAAGCTCCCCCTTGGATAATACTCCCCCTAATTGGAGTGCCAAGGTTAAGATGCATAATCCTAAAAAACAAATGGTTAGAATATGATATGCTCCCCCTCGATGTATACTCCCCATTGCTAGGGTACCAACGTATACGTTTCAAGGATGAGAAATGCTAAAATAATGAGTTAGTATATAATATACTCCCCCTTGATCTATACTCCCCGTTGCTAGGGTACCAACGTATATGATTCAAGGTTGAGAGAAGCTACAAAACAAAGGTTAGTTGTGAATCAATCCAACCAAGTAGCATAATGCATATGTATAGGTCAAAAAAACATAAGAGTTTAACCCTTTTGACTTTAAAAAGTCAAAATAAGTGTCTGATCAAAAATGCTCCTAAGTACAAGTGGTCAAATCATTATGAGAATTCAAGCCAACCATATAATAATGTTAGTAAATCAAACAAACTAAGATAGTATGCCAAATAGCGATCACCTATAAGCATAAAGACATAACATCCATTCATTGAAAATTTGTTTGTGACAAAGGTCACAAAACATGATATTATAACATAAAGAGAAAACAACCAAAACAAATTCTAAAAATTTCTAAAAGTTCCTATAGAAGGAAACCAGGAAGGGACTAAAAATGCCTATTGCGGAGGATTGTTTGGGTTTGATGAAGATATGATGGAGGCAAGCCAAATGGACTCTAAGTTCATAGTATCATGTAAGTTAGGGTCCATTATATTTGAATCAAGTTCCCCATTGCCTTGAGTGTTTGGTTGATTGAGCCACATTGATTCATCAATGGTTTGAAGTGTGGTAAGTAAATCATGGGGTTGCAAGTTGGGTGATTTTTGAGGTGATGATGATTTTCTTACTTGAGACAATGTGGGTGGTGATGAGGAAGCTACTGGTGTTGTTGTTGATGATGGTGATCTTGGTTGAGATGGAGTTATGGTAGGTGACGGTGATCTTGATGTAGGTGATGGTGTGGTACTTAGTGGAATTATGATAGGTGATGGTGATCTTGAGGGTTGAGTTGAAATGGGTGAAGGTATGTTAACCTCAGGAGTTATGATGGGTGTTGTAGTAGGAGTGGATATAGTAGGGAAGTTCACATTAGAGATTGGATTAATGAACCAGTATGGTCTGACGCTAATTCTAGCGGTCCTTCTGTGTGGTCTGGACATGTGTGAGTTATTTGATTTATGCATTGTAAAATTGTTTAGAAATGTGCAGGAGTGATTATAAGAATGTGAGTTGAAATTATTCTTAAGCTTCTATCTTATACTACTCTAAAGTTCATGGATAAAAGAATTATGGATTACCAATGACTTGGAACAAGAAAAAGTTTGTCACTTTATCAAAGTCAATCCATAGAGATGGAGTTGACATGAGGAAGATCAGTGGGTGTAGGTGATGACAGAAAAGGTTGTAATGTGATTGATTCACGGATTTCAAGGAACCAATTAAAGGGATCCTTAGGTGTTAGAGAAAGGTAACTTGATGAAAATTTGAATTATTCAAATTTTGGTGGAAAATTGATTCAATTGTTTTCTAATTGTTCTAAGAGTTTCTAAACATCCTAATGATTCTAATGATCAGTAGCATACTACTGAAAACTAAAATTAAGAATCTAGATAAATCGGGAAAAATATGAAAAACTAACTGATGAAGCTGGCGGATCCAATCGACACCAAAGGCGGATCCAAAATATGGGATCCGCCATATCCGTCATACAAAGGTATTAATTTAAACAGATCATATGTCATATTTTGCGTTACTCGTTCAAATCCCGAAAATTTTCCTAAAACATGTCTAACTACTAATATGTGATAGAATAAAACTAAAAATATAGGTTCTAATACACGTTTGCACATAGATTAATCTGATGATAATAACTTACCATAACAGGAGGTTAAGCCAAACGATGGCTTAAGCATGAAAAATTGATAACAACAAGTGTTATCACCCTGAAACATTATGTTAGTTCACATAAAAGTCAAATACCAACTAAATATCCTAAGACACACACAAGTTTATCACATCATTGTTTTAAAAAGTCTTGTGCCAAACACTTCCCTAATCCTTACTTCTTGTTCGTTTTCTTGTGAAGCTTCATGATCCAACGGCCAAGATTCTTCATCATTCCCCTTGTTTGTCGATGCTCCTCGGATTCATTGTCAATGTTAGGAAGTTGACTTAAGTATTCAGGTGGAGGAATTCTAGAGTTGGGTAAACCGTCTTCGTCACTAGCCGATGATGATGAAGATGAGGTTGGAGGATGAGCACGTTTTCCTCTTGCAATGGTTACCCTATGATCACTGAGAGGGACAAAGGTGTGTGGAATTTCGGTGTAGTCAGGAAGGAAACCACTAGCGTTTCGGGGAATAGGAATAGAGGCTTTGAACAGACGTTTAAGAAGCATTCCATATGGCATGGCAGTGGTACCTAGAACTGGAATATCTGCCATTCTTTTGGCAATATAGTAGGCTAAGTTAAATTGTTGATGAGTCGACACACAATACATCATGTAGCAGAGGCTAGCATTGACGTGGTCCCTATTTCCTATGGTACTAATGACGTTTTCCCTCAAAATTTCTTCTAGCTTCTTAAATTCAGGCTTAAGTTCATTAAGTTCCATGGCTAATGGATCTCGGTTTACTTGTTTACCTCGGTTTGTCCTAGTTGGGTTGTTTCTAGGATTGAAGAGATGTTCACAAATGATTTCTTTGGAAGTGAGGGGTGTGTCACATGGATGAATATGACCAAGGTTGGACTCTAAGATGGACAATGGCCATTTGTCCGAATAAAAGCAAGTTCCTTGACTTGGAATACCTAAAACTTCTCCAAATTGATTTAAAGGAAAGGTGAATTGGTTTTGGTTTACTTTGAAATGAATATTCATGAATCCAAAGTCGTCTGTGCTAAGACTTACAGTAGCATAGAATTCAAGTATAAACCTAGGAATAATGGGTTCATTTATGCCGAGAAGACCATCAAATTGGATAGAAGCTAATTGTTCACGGATATTGGTTTCTTTTAAAAATGATGTGTCTATGGTTCTACCTTCGTGAACGTAACGTTTTTCTAATGCCTTAAAGATTTTGACTTGATCATCTGTGATTCCTTTGGTTTTGTGGTGTTGAGGTAGGTATTTGCGGGTGTTCTTATGGTCATAATTTGTCGCAGAAGGCATGATTATCCTAGACACAAAAATTTCATAATTTAGTTAAAATTATCAAAAATATGTATATTAATTTCTGGTGTGTGCCTACATGGGGACAATGTGGAGGTACGGTTATCTCGACTCCTTTTGATGCACGAAAATTTTGTTTATGCAAGTTTTATGATAAAACGAGAGATAACCCAAACGCTCCTACTTCAATGTAGCTTCGATTGAATGTACCCAAAAATACATATTAGTTATGTATTTCCTTTAGCATTCAAGAGACATTATGCAAGTGATGTTTAAAACATAACGTTTTTGTATTTGTATGAACACCTTAGAATAGGCATACGCAGATGTATTTAGTTCTAAAGTGATCGAAAGTATATCGAGTGTGTATATATCAATATACTAAGTGATTGAGTAGCATAAATTACCTAGAAGTTACATAATCGTCTGGAGGATGGAAGCCACGGAGAGCAAAAGGCTATAAAACGTTTTTGTGAAAAAGCAGTTATAGTTTAGGTCTCAATTAGACCTGTTTCTCTATAACTATAGCTCTGATACCAATCTGTAACACCCTCAATTTCGTGATACGCAGTGGAATTCAAATTAGGTGTTACTTCATGGCATAACAGTTATAATGATAGAAAGCGATCTCTAGTTGAGTCGTTTTAAAAGATTTACCATTCGAATATCAGAGTTTACAAATTAGGTCCTAGTAGTGTTATAGTTTGTTAAATAAGTTTTCGAATGATAATAAAATTTATAGCCCTTTTGTTGTATCCGTGCTCCTCCGTGCCATCCTCGTTCATTATGGACCTGAGATAAACATGCTAAAAGTGTCAACACAAAGGTTGGTGAGTTCATAGAGTTTGTAAATAAACAGTTGATTTCAATAGTTTCAAGTGTGAAATGATAATTGTAATAAATACAAATATTGATGAAATAAGTAGTGGTTTACGTTGCTATATACCCATAGTTCGTTTAGTTACCTTAACCAGGTCAACACAAAAGTAGTTCGTTTGCCCTAACCGGGTAACCACAAAAGTAGTTCGTTGCCCTAACCGGGTCAACACAAAAGTAGTTCGTTGCCCTAACTGGGTCATCACAAAAGTAGTTAAGTTGGACCAATAAGTTTACGAGTTAACATTATAAAGTGCATAATGTATACAAAATAAGTTTACGGGTTAACATTATAAAGTGCATAATGTTATACAAAATAAATTTACGAGTTAACATTACGATGTGTATAATGTTATACAAAATAAGTTTACGAGTTAACATTACGATGTGTATAATGTTATACGAAAGGCTATTACGCTACGCTAAGTTCCATGTTACCGAAACAATGACAGTTGCATGAAAAGTGCTCATGTTATAATAAGGCCCGGCAAGTGTTCTGTTTCTAGTCACTTGTAATTCGACATAGTATACATCCGTTTGTCCAATCTGGACTTCTGAATCCCAACACGGATGGAGGTGTCACCCTCAATAGATCTATTTATATCACTCATGCTTCCCAGCAGGAATTAACAGTACATGATCATGGGCATAAGTTTGGGATACAGTAGTTAGGCCAACAGGTAATAGTTTTATCAAACAAAAGCATTATTTCAATGATCCATAAAATTAAGCATATTTCTCACCCCAAGTAGTTTAAAATGAGTATTAAAAAGTAATAGTGGGGCTATGACTCACGGTAATCCGTGAAAGTTTAGTGTACTTGTGAATAGTAAAGAAAATAGTTGAGCATGTATCTCCCCCCAAAAGTAATTCAAACGTATAAAAGTAGGGGCTATGAATCTCACCTTGGAATGTAGTGACGTGAGTAATACAACGGTGCCAAGAAGTATGGCAGAACAGTGGAAAGAAGTATAGCTCAAAGAATACGGGATCATCATAACCTAATGAATATAAGCTTGTCTCAAGATATGACACGCGGAAAGTAATCGATATGTACGAGTTTCAAAAGATAGAGCGTTTTAGTTTTCGTGGAATATTTGTATCAAAGTTTGTAAAAGTTTAGTATCTCATTCGTGTGGTGGTATGAAGTCATAGACTCAGACAAAACGCACGCCAAAGCATAAATCATATAGCACCAGTATAAAAGGAAATTGATTTATCAAATTATAGTCCAAAGGAAAACACACAAAGGAAATATGTGTAACCCGGTTCGTTGTCCCGATGAAGGATGAATGAAATTTGTGATATCGAGTTCGTGAAACGTGTAGTGAATGGTGAATAAAAGTGGGATATTGTGGTTTTTAAACTAAATTAAGGAAATATTAAATTACTAAGGCAAGGGAAATACTATTCTAAGGCACTCGTATCTAAAAACGCAAAGGAAAACCTAAAACGCATAAAACCCGGGCTAATCCCGAGCTTAAAAATGAAATCTATGTAATACTAACCCTAGGTACTAAATTATATTTTTCCTATAAATTATATTTTTCCTAAGTTCTAATTAACAAAAGAAAATTTTATAAAAAAGAATTATATTCTTTTGATTTTATTTAATTTTTTAAGAATTAAAAATTAATTTAAACTAATTAAATGATTAAAAATACTTAAACTAATGAGAAAAATCCAAAAATTTTAAGAAAAGTCTTAATTTATCTACTGAACCTAGGAAAAATAAAATCAAAAAGCTAGCTTATTCAGATAAGCTGGAAATAAGCCAAAGTGGGCTGTTAAGCTAAAGGGGAAACAAGGCTTAAAAGAATTAAATGTGGGATGTCTAACACAAAAATCCCAAGGGTGCTGGTGGTGTGGGTGTTGTGTGTTAAGGGTTGAGGTCTGAGGTTCGAGTCCCACTCACCTCAGACTTCCCATACTTTCCCTTTTTTTAAATAAGCACTTAGTTATAAGCACTTTTCGTAAAAGAGAATATTTTTGAAAGTTTATAATAAGCTCAGAACAAGCTGAGCTTATCTGACCAGTAGCTAAAGAAGAATGAAAATAAGGCAAAGCAAGGATGCAAAAGGAGATAAGCTAAAATAAGCTAAAAGGAACTATGAATAAGCTATTCTAACCAAAATCTAATCTAAATAACCCAAATAGATTAGAACAAGCTACTAATACAGTAAATAAGCTCAAAATAATTTCAATAAGCCAAAAACTCTAACTGAAGCAAGCTAAGAAAGTGGGTCTGAGGTGTCTTAGGGGTACTAAAAAGCAATGATTAAGCTGTCCTAAAAATTCACAAAAATAAGCAATAACTCAATAAGCCACCAAATATTACTTGTACCAAAATTCAGCTAAAAAGGACTTATATTGAAGCAATTAAAAATGAAAAACTCAAGCTACTTAGGCATATTAGGGGTTGATGCAGTTCTAATGGTGGCCTACTGAGGCTACTTTAAGGCTGTGAAAAGCTACCTATAAGCTACTCTAGAAATTCAGAAAAATGTGCATCAAGTAAGTGAGCAACCAATGATCATAAGTTCCAAATCTTAGCTTAATAGAGCTTATATTGAAGAAATGATAAATGAAAAATAAAGGCTGATTTGGACAAGGTTTACACAAAAAAAATGCAGGCATAGGAAAAAAAGATACTGATGCACTGTTTGAGCTTATTAGGGGACTTAAAACAGCTAAAGAAAGGTATGAAAAGTGGGGATCAGCAAAAAACAAGAAGCAAAAAAATATAGAAATGGCAGATTGAGCACTAAATGAACTGAATAAGGCACTAGAAATTCACTTGTAAAACAGGACAGGTCTGATCTTACTGATGAGACAGTTACACTAAAATGGGTTAAAACCTATTCAAGTTATCTTGCATCCCAAATCAACTCTTGCTTATCAACTCTATACACTACATGGAACACAAAATTACAAAATAAAGCATCAAAGTAACTTCCTGCTCTAATCAGCTTATATGATAAGCATCTATCCCTCAAACCTTCAAATTCAAGCCTAACTGTAAGTAATTCTCCAAACAGGCTAGACTATCCTTCAAACTACTAATATAAGCTACTTTAAACTAGATCAAGTTTAACCAAAAGGCAAATGAACAGTACCCACTGGTTTGACCCAGTTTTGACCCTGATCCAAACAACCTTATAGGTGTGGGCTGATTTGAGTTTTAACTAACTTAGGCCAATATAAGCTAGAATCTGAATTAACACTGAATATCTAACTTAAATAGACCCTAATGAACAGCTCTTCAGATTGAGATAAGCATTAATAAGCACTAACTAGTTTAAGCTATATTTGGCTAATTAAGGGATTTTTAAGGAAAAACAGAAACAACTAAGAACAACCTTCTAAATAAGCAACAAATGACTAATAAAAGTAATGATAAGCAGATTGAAACAGTAGATAAGCAAATAAGCAGAGTTGACTTTCGTTGACCAAGTTAATAAAAAGAGAAAACCTTAAATTTCATTAAACAAAATCAGAATACAAAGCTTAAATTGAAATTACAACTATCATGGAAGAGATAAAACTAAAGATTACACTACATTACCCTACTCCTAACCTAACCCTAAAAATCCTAACCTAAAATCTAACATCCTTGAAGCTTGTGACTGAGGCTCTATTTATAGCCTGAGGAAGAACTAGGGTTTCATCAAGAAGCCTTTTCTTAGCCCTTGGATCATCCTTGGTGACCAATCTATCAATCTCAGCCGTTGGATCAAGTGTGATGGTGTCACAGCCAATGGGGGAGCTGGGTTTTGCCCATGTGGCATTCCTTTTGTCAGCTCAGCCTTCTAGAAGTATTTAATTGAGGTGGGTAAATTTGTGTAGCAGGGTAAATAATGGAGACGATGATGAACAGTAAAGAGGTGGGAAAGGAGGGAAAAACAGTTTTATTGTTTAATGGGGTGTTGACTGGGTATTAAAAATAGGCTGACCGGGTTATTTTTAAAGGAAATAGGTATTTTTAGGGGTGATCCGGATGGGTAAGATCCGGTTTAGATTTTATTAATAGAAATGGTGGGTTTGGTTTTTAATATGGGTTGGGGTTAATAATTAAAGGGGTTGGATTTGATTATTGTTAGGATTTAATTGGAATGGGATTTAAACTTTGAGGGCTAAAGCTGCCAATTCTTCAAATTCCAGGACCAACTTTGTAAAATTATTTCAAGGGCCATTTGTGACATATGATGATTCATCAAGGTAGATTTTTACAATTTGAGCTCAATTACTTCCCCGGCCTCGGCTTTTGAACTCTTTCCAAATCTCGTGCTTGGTTTTGCCGGATTTTCCTTGATTCTTGTCCATATTTTTAAATATCCGTACCTGCATATAAACAAACACAAAAACACAAATATCTTTGGCATTTTGGTTAGTTTTTGGTCGTTTTGGTCTTAATTTGGTCAAGAAAAGGTATGTAAATAAGTACATACCAAAATCCCCCAGACTAAGTTATTGCCGTGTCCTCACTACACGTTTTTGAAACAAAAAATTCCATTCTCTTTTTACTAACTTTGAGAAATAGCAAAATTTTCAAAAGAGATTAAGAAATCCAAAGTTTTAAAAACTCCCCGATTTTCCTTTTTATTCTATTTTTGTATTTTTCTCATTATCATGTGACGGTTTGTTGACTTTCATTATCTCACGATAACTTTTAGGATCATGGAGTAGGAAACACGACTCATAAAGAAGTGACCATACGGATAAAATTCGTCGTCCCTGATTTTTCACGAGTCCCCAAGCTAAGCTTAAAAATGAAATCATCGTTATTTACAAGTTAGATTGCCAACACTACCCATAAAAGCTAATTGTGTATTACTTCTTGTTCACAAATTCCTATTTTCCTCTATTTATTTTACTTTTGGTGAGTAATGAATTTCTTCATATTCTCGTTTCGATAATTTTTTAGTCCGATAAAAGTACCAAGTTTAGACGCTAAGTAGTTTCCAAACCTTCCCTCGAAAACCGTTGCACACAAAAATGAGGTCCACATCAAGGTGATTAAAAATGGGGCTTATTATTCTATTTTTATATTTTTGACTTTTGCATTTTTTTTAACAAGAACTTTTATTGAAGTTGTGTACCATAAGCTATGGAGCTTCACGGGGAAGTTCCAAGATCTTAAACCTTCCGGAATAAAGGATCCAAGGGCCGTTACAACGAAGAGTTCCAAGACCTTAACGCCTTTCAGATTTAAGGGTCCAAGGGCCGGTGTAAGAGGGAAGCCAAGACCTAAATACCTTCTGGAAATAAGAATCCAAGGACCGATCTCGAATCCTCAGCTTATAGCACATAAATTTAAGTTTTATTTATTTATGCTTAATTTTAATGCCACCACTCCAAATCTCGTATACCATAAACTAAACGGAACTTTACAGAGAATTCAAGACTCTAGACATTCCTAAAATGAGGATCCAAGGTCGTTAGATCAAGACCTCACACATTCCTGAATTAGAGATCCAAGGGCCGCTTTATGAACCGTCGCTTATGTCACACGACACTTGGGGTAACCTTGATGTGTACCCAACTCTTACAAGCAAGGATTCTTTTAAGAAGGAATAAAAACTAATTATCGCCAAAACTAAAATACTTTTAATTAGATTATTATTATTATAGGGTGAAACAAGCTGATGGGAACAAAAAGCCACAATTAGCTTCGATGAGCTCTAAAGAGAACCAACTACTCCACGTTTAGCAATCTAACTTATAAAAAACTCTATCATTTCTCATTCTTCGCAAATTTAAAATCTTAAATAATAAGATCCGCGAATGCTTAGCCGAATGGTTAAGGAGACAAGCTAGGGCTCAACACGCCCGATCAAGTCAAAATTTTATTCCTACTCTCACCAGCGGAAAATCAACAAAATATCAAAATTTATTATATTTTTGCAAAAAAATTTTAAATTTTTCTCATTTTTTTTTTGGATTTTTTCAATTTTTTGAGGAAAAACGGGGTTGCAAGAGTAAACGTCAAAAAATGCAAGGCAAAAATCAAATCGAAAGATCACCCCCCCCTAAGACTAAAACGAGACATTGTCCTCAATGTCTTAAAGGTAAGGGTTTTCCTAACTAGATCTAAGGCCGTTTATTAATTATGCCAAAGATAAACGTTAGACGATAAGATTTAGGATATCGGATGAGCAACGAATGATGAAACTCGAGTGGAGAGAAGCAAACCACGAGCACGAGAGTCTTCAATCATCGAGCAAATCCTGGACATACACAAACAACACCGAAACATGACAAATGGAAGAGGTAGCCCTCCTCACGTCACTTTATTAGAAATAAGAAAGAAGATAGAAGGATAAGCATGGGGTGCCTCCCATGAAGCGCTTGTTTTTTATCGAGTCGTATAGCTTAGACTCGCCCCGAATTCATTTGTTCATGGGGGAGCATGTGGAAAAGAAACTCTCAATCGGACTTTCGTTCAAGAGGTTTGGATAAACATCGAAACATATGAAAGTTCCACTCCGATGAGATACCCATGGCTTAAAAGAATGAGAGATGCCGGGGTCAAAGATAGTGTCTTCACTCCCGAAGGAGTGAATGAGAGGAGAAGTCACTGGATAGGTGAAGAAGGGGAGAAAGATCATTATCAGAATGGGAATCCATTCTTCATCAATAAAAACCTCGGGAGGGAGGGTTGGGGTGATATCATCGATAAGCAAACTCTTAGGATAGAGTACATCTCCCCCCGGGGCATGATCTTCCTCAAAAGCAAAGTAATCATACTCCGGAGGAGGTATGATATGAGTGAGTTCACCGGAGAACTCCTCATGAAGAGATTCAATCATACAAGGAGAATCTGAGAGCCCTAGTTCCGTCACGGACTCATCAAGATTAGAAACAATAGAGTCCTCTCCCTCAACGTTCTCTAACACCCCATCAAAAAGAGGATTAACGGCACTAGAAGTGTACTCTTCCTTATATTCAAAAAGAGGGTTAGAGAAGATCCCGGAAGTAACCTCGGAAACGTCAAGAGAATCTCCACAAAATTGCAAATCACATTCACCGTCGAATATTTCCTCAGACTCACTTGGGATTGGGACGAGGTTCTCAGCACTAGACTTTTTAAATTCGTCCGATTCCGTTTCCAGAATAGTGTTTAGATGCTCGTCCCCCATTTTTGGAGAGTCCTCGAGTTCTACAGGAGGAAAGACGGGTGCTATTTGAGGGAAAATATTTAACGGAACAAGTCTCTCCTCGTCATCATCGGAATTGTCGTCATAGTAAATTAAGGCCTTTCAAAATTTAGCCGCTCTTTCCTCGGCAAGTAATTCTTCCATAGACTTCTCATGAGGATCGGGAGTATAAGTATTAAGATTAGCCAAAAATTGATTAACCGCTTGCTCTCGATTACGAACCTCTTCGACAACGGATCCCAAAAGTTTTACAATTTCGAGCATTCCATCTTGATTTTGGTAATTGACGGGATTTTGTGGGGGTTGGTCAAAACCATGAGAATTGTAACACAAATTCGGCTCATAATGAAAATTTTCAAACGATCCCCCACAATTTTCAAAATTTGATGTAGTTTGGAACGATGTATTATTGAAATACGGTTCTTGCTCATAATAGTTTTGAGGAGGGTGATTGAAATTGTTTTGAGGATAATCGGAAATGTTCGGATTAAAATCATAAGTGTATGAATTTTCAGCTTCCGAAGCACAAAACGAACAAAATCCATTGATAATATTTCTTCCACACCTCTCGCAAGTACACCGTAGACAATAAGTCGATGTCGGATCTAACAGATTTCCACACCCATCGCAATAACTTTGATTGAACGAAGATAAATCGGGCTGTGGTGGGAAGTCGGAAAAATTTGAAGAGTCGTTGAATGAATTCTGATTTGGATCATAAGCGAATGAATTCCTCGAACCACAAAACAAACAACTCCCGTCCTGAATATCATTACCACACCGTTTGCACGTACACCAATGACACGGTAAATCGAAAAGCGGCTCTCCACAACCGACGCAAGGGATAAACGTTTCCATCATAATTAAACATATAGAGGATTACGAAGATAGAATTAAACGTTTAAGAGGAATGAGAGATAAAGAATTAAACGGTATGAGGGTAAAGAGATAAGAATTAAACATAAAAGAGGATCTTGAAGAATCTTTTTCAATTTTTTGAGGAAAAAAGTAAAACAAAAGTGAAAACCAAATATGAAAAAGAAAATATTTTTGGGTTTTTAGAAAAATATTCACAAAGAAAACGATAACTTCCCGGGAGAAGGGGTCTTCAAAACACAATTCGATAACGGAAATCACGAATTCACTTCAACCTTCCCCGGCAGCGGCGCCAAAAATTTGATTTATCAAATTATAGTCCAATGGAAAACACACAAAGGAAATATGTGTAACCCGGTTCGTTGTCCCGATGAAGGATGAATGAAATTTGTGATATCGAGTTCGTGAAACGTGTAGTGAATGGTGAATAAAAGTGGGATATTGTGGTTTTTAAAGTAAATTAAGGAAATATTAAATTACTAAGGCAAGGGAAATACTATTCTAAGGCACTCGTATCTAAAAACGCAAAGGAAAACCTAAAACGCATAAAACCCGGGCTAATCCCGAGCTTAAAAATGAAATCTATGTAATACTAACCCTAGGTACTAAATTATATTTTTCCTAAGTTCTAATTAACAAAAGAAAATTTTATAAAAAAGAATTATAATTTTTTTTATTTTATTTAATTTTTTATGAATTAAAAACTAATTTAAAATAATTAAATGATTAAAAATACTTAAACTAATGAGAAAAATCCAAAAATTTTAAGAAAAGTCTTGATTTATCTACTGAACCTAGGAAAAATAAAATAAAAAAGCTAGCTTATTCAGATAAGCTGGAAATAAGCCAAAGTGGGCTGTTAAGCTAAAGGGGAAACAAGGTTTAAAAGAATTAAATGTGAGATGTCTAACACAAAAATCCCAAGGGTGCTGGTGGTGTGGGTGTTGTGTGATAAGGGTTGAGGTGTGGTTGAGGTCTGAGGTTCGAGTCCCACTCACCTCATACTTCCCATACTTCCCCTTTTTTTAAATAAGCAGTTAGTTATAAGCACTTTTTGTAAAAGAGAATATTTTTGAAACTTTATAATAAGCTCAGAACAAGCTGAGCTTATCTGATCAGTAGCTAAAGAAGAATGAAAATAAGGCAAAGCAAGGATGCAAAAGGAGATAAGCTAAAATAAGCTAAAAGGAACTATGAATAAGCTATTCTAACCAAAATCTAATCTAAATAACCCAAATAGATTAGAACAAGCTACTAATACAGTAAATAAGCTCAAAATAATTTCAATAAGCCAAAAACTCTAACTGAAGCAAGCTAAGAAAGTGGGTCTGAGGTGTCTTAGGGGTACTAAAAAGCAATGATTAAGCTATCCTAAAAATTCACAAAAATAAGCAATAACTCAATAAGCCACCAAATATTACTTGTACCAAAATTCAGCTAAAAAGGACTTATATTGAAGCAATTAAAAATGAAAAACTCAAGCTACTTAGGCATATTAGGGGTTGATGCAGTTCTAATGGTGGCCTACTGAGGCTACTTTAAGGCTGTGAAAAGCTACCTATAAGCTACTCTAGAAATTCATAAAAATGTGCATCAAGTAAGTGAGCAACCAATGATCATAAGTTCCAAATCTTAGCTTAATAGAGCTTATATTGAAGAAATGATAAATGAAAAATAAAGGCTGATTTGGACAAGGTTTACACAAAAAAAATGCAGGCATAGGAAAAAAAGATACTGATGCACTGTTTGAGCTTATTAGGGGACTTAAAACAGCTAAAGAAAGGTATGAAAAGTGGGGATCAGCAAAAAACAAGAAGCAAAAAAATATAGAAATGGCAGATTGAGCACTAAATGAACTGAATAAGGCACTAGAAATTCACTTGTAAAACAGGACAGGTCTGATCTTACTGATGAGACAGTTACACTAAAATGGGTTAAAACCTATTCAAGTTATCTTGCATCCCAAATCAACTCTTGCTTATCAACTCTATACACTACATGGAACACAAAATTACAAAATAAAGCATCAAAGTAACTTCCTGCTCTAATCAGCTTATATGATAAGCATCTATCCCTCAAACCTTCAAATTCAAGCCTAACTGTAAGTAATTCTCCAAACAGGCTAGACTATCCTTCAAACTACTAATATAAGCTACTTTAAACTAGATCAAGTTTAACCAAAAGGCAAATGAACAGTACCCACTGGTTTGACCCAGTTTTGACCCTGATCCAAACAACCCTATAGGTGTGGGCTGATTTGAGTTTTAACTAACTTAGGCCAATATAAGCTAGAATCTGAATTAACACTGAATATCTAACTTAAATAGACCCTAATGAACAGCTCTTCAGATTGAGATAAGCATTAATAAGCACTAACTAGTTTAAGCTATATTTGGCTAATTAAGGGATTTTTAAGGAAAAACAGAAACAACTAAGAACAACCTTCTAAATAAGCAACAAATGACTAATAAAAGTAATGATAAGCAGATTGAAACAGTAGATAAGCAAATAAGCAGAGTTGACTTTCGTTGACCAAGTTAATAAAAAGAGAAAACCTTAAATTTCATTAAACAAAATCAGAATACAAAGCTTAAATTGAAATTACAACTATCATGGAAGAGATAAAACTAAAGATTACACTACATTACCCTACTCCTAACCTAACCCTAAAAATCCTAACCTAAAATCTAACATCCTTGAAGCTTGTGACTGAGGCTCTATTTATAGCCTGAGGAAGAACTAGGGTTTCATCAGGAAGCCTTTTCTTAGCCCTTGGATCATCCTTGGTGACCAATCTATCAATCTCAGCCGTTGGATCAAGTGTGATGGTGTCACAGCCAATGGGGGAGCTGGGTTTTGCCCATGTGGCATTCCTTTTGTCAGCTCAGCCTTCTAGAAGTATTTAATTGAGGTGGGTAAATTTGTGTAGCAGGGTAAATAATGGAGACGATGATGAACAGTAAAGAGGTGGGAAAGGAGGGAAAAACAGTTTTATTGTTTAATGGGGTGTTGACTGGGTATTAAAAATAGGCTGACCGGGTTATTTTTAAAGGAAATAGGTATTTTTAGGGGTGATCCGGATGGGTAAGATCCGGTTTGGATTTTATTAATAGAAATGGTGGGTTTGGTTTTTAATATGGGTTGGGGTTAATAATTAAAGGGGTTGGATTTGATTATTGTTAGGATTTAATTGGAATGAGATTTAAACTTTGAGGGCTAAAGCTGCCAATTCTTCAAATTCCAGGACCAACTTTGTAAAATTATTCCAAGGGCCATTTGTGACATATGATGATTCATCAAGGTAGAATTTTACAATTTGAGCTCAATTACTTCCCCGGCCTCGGCTTTTGAACTCTTTCCAAATCTCGTGCTTGGTTTTGCCGGATTTTCCTTGATTCTTGTCCATATTTTTAAATATCCGTACCTGCATATAAACAAACACAAAAACACAAATATCTTTGGCATTTTGGTTAGTTTTTGGTCGTTTTGGTCTTAATTTGGTCAAGAAAAGGTATGTGAATAAGCACATACCAGAAATAAACACGTATAAAAGAAGAATAAACTGGTAAGAATTAGATAAGCAGATAAGTTGATGAGATATGAAGACGGTTAAGTTTTGGTAATAACCCGGTTGTTTATATGACTTCTACATTGTAGCTAACTGTTATTCGAGTTATCAATACAATTCGTGATCGTTAATATTTGTTTACCTGTTTATATTACCAAGTCCAATATTAATAGTTCGATAGTCTAGTATAAGTCTAGTATAAGTCTAATATATTTTGAGCCCGTCGTTCCAATATATGTCAACTTGTCAAATGTATGCTTAGTCCAATATGTATATTATACAAAGTCCGTTAATCCTTATATAATTAGTCCATTAACTGTTATATTAGTCCATTAACAAATTATAACTTAGTCTATGTTTAGCCCATTAAGTAATCATAATATTAATTAGGCCTAAAATTAAGATGCATAGTTGGTGAAATATAGTTATTAACAGATCCACAAGTCGGTTCAATACAAGGGAAATATAAGCACTAGTAAAGAAGCAAGTCACTAATAAGTATATATAACTCGACACTAAATAAGCTAATGGTCAAAAGTTAAACCAAACACACCCGTTGCGGGCTGTTATCAGTAGAACGAAACGCACCCCTTGGCTGCTTCGGTGTGGGTCGCGACAACAAAACTAAGTGCACCCTAGAGCTGGGATACGCAAAACAAACACCCCTTTGGGATGAGTTGCGACAACAGATAAACAAACAAGCATTCCCTCGAGTTATATTAGCAATCCGAGAATCAAATAAATAAACAACAACGACAACACCACATGACTACCACCAACAGCCTCTCGGCTGTGGTCTGTAGCCTAGACCACAACAAACAAGCAACCTTTTGGCTGCTGTTATACGCATAACCTGTTGATATAAATAATGCCTAAACACGTTATTAATATTTTTCGATATCTCTACGTTTTGATAATCACAAAATGTAAAATAATTAATCGGAAAATTATGACGTTAACAAGTATTTAGTTGTAAATATCTATTTCTACAAATCAAATCACTTAAGGTATGACTGAACTAATGCTTAATGCATTATATGATCAAAGGAACATTTTCTTAAAAACTAGATTTTTTATAAAACATCAAAAACATTTTATATATTTTTGAAAAACATTTTTGGTATTAAATAAAAAATGTTTAATCATTTATAAAAATATGAATTCAAATTTTTAACCAAAATCAGTTAAAATGTTCCAGAAAAACTTCCCCACAAAAGGACAAATCTGGGAAACGGACACCTTGGGTGGCCCCCTTAATTTTACTAGGCGGCCCCCTTAAAATTAAGGGGACCGCCCCCTATTTAAGGGGGCCGGCCACGCTCCAGTAGGTCTCCAGCTGTCCAGTTTTTCTCCTATAAATATCAGCCTTCTCCTGGATTTTTACTCACCTTTTGCACCCCAAACTTTCTGTTTTAAATCTTGTAAATACTTTCTAAAATCCTTTGATCATATAATCTTAAGCTTTGGTTTCCAAGTGATCCAAGCTTCCTTCATTTAAGTGCAAAAGAAGAATACTTCTATCAATCAAGATTAGAAGTATTACAACTTAGTATCATCTTGTTACTTAAGTTGTTAGTTTAACAAAGTTTGTAAATCATTCATTCATTTGTGTGTAAGGTGTGTATAGTAGATTAGTGTTGTATGTAAGTAGTGAAGAAGTTGTATAAGTAGTTGTGGTATAGAAGTTGTGAAGACATAGTGTAGAAGTTGTGAAGCCGCGGAGTAGAAGTCATGAACCCGTTGTGTAGAAGTTGTGAAGTCGTAGCTTTGAAGTCGTGAAGTCCTAGTGTTGAAGTCATGAAGCCGTAACATAGAAGTTGTGTAGCGGTCGTGTTGAAGGCGTGAAGTCCTAGTCGTGAAGTCCTAGTGTTGAAGTCGTGAAGCCGTAGCATAGAGGTTGTGTAGCGGTCGTGTTGAAGCCTTGAAGTCCTAGTCGTGAAGTCCTAGTGTTGAAGTCGTGAAGCCGTAGCATAGAGGTTGTGTAGCGGTCGTGTTGAAGTCGTGAAGTCTTAGTCGTGAAGACATAGTGTTGAAGTCGTGAAGCCGTAGCATAGAGGTTGTGTAGCGGTCGTGTTGAAGTCGTGAAGAAGTCATGAAGCAGTCGTGAAGCCGTTGTGAAGTAGTCGTGAATAAGTTGTGAAGAAGTTGTGTTGTGAAGTTGTGAGATTGGTTCTAGCTACGATTAGAACTCGACATTTAGCTTTGTGTCGTTAAGCCGGTGTAAGCCAAAGTCGTGTAAGGTTTTCTCCGCCATAAGGGAGCTTATTGAAGTTGTGAAGAAAACTCTCGAGCTCGGTGCTCGGGGAGTGGAGTAGGGCAAGGAAGGTGTCCTTGTAGCCGAACCACTATAAATCTCTCGTGCCTCGGTTAGATCTTTCCATACCTTATTTATTTCTTTACTTGCATCGTCATTACTTTCATACACATAGGTTTATATAATTGCTAGTATTTATTAGAGGTCGACTTCACATAAAGATCAATTTGAAAATCCATTCAAGAAACCAAAACGTTTACAATCAATTTAAAAGAATCCATATATAACTAATAATAAGATTTAAGTTTTAACAAACTTGAATCTAAGTTTTCAAAAGTAAACAAAGCTTTTATAATAAATTAAAAAGACGTAAAACTATTCAACCCCCCTTCTAGTTTTCCACAATTGGTATCAGGAGCCAGGTCAATCAAGATCTTTAAAATATACTGTATTTTAAAACTTGAATCGATCTATGGAATCCGAAAAATATTTAGAAGGGGAATTGATGCAAACACCACCACTATTTGAAAACCATACTTTTCTTGAATGGAAAAATAAATTTGAAAATTATGTGAAATCAATTGATCTAGATCTTTGGCATGTTATTTCGATTGGTGATTTTCAACCAACAAAAACGAATTTTGAAAGTAAAACAAAAACGGATTTTGAAACTCAAAATAATTATTTAAAAACAAAGAATAACAAAAATAATGAAGCTAAAATAATTATTTACAAAACCTTGCCGAAAGTTGAATATGAAAGAATATCTTTCTGTAAAACGGCAAATGATATTTGGAAAAATCTCTTAAACTTTCATCAAAAAAAATATCAAGCCAAAGGTGAGGATTTTGATCTTGTACATGAATTAGTCATTTTAGAAAATTTAATAGATAAATATTTAGATAAAATAGATACATGTGCTACTAGTTCAAATGTTGTTAATGAAGGTATTAATGACGAAGAATACATGAATCAACTCCAACGGGAACTCAATCCAATATCACGAAGTGACACCGAAGAAGGAGAAGATCATCATCCGGTATGTGACGAATGCAAACTAGATAAAGCTCCAAATAAGGTACAATCCAAAACCGAACATTTTTGCTATGATCCATTCATTTTAGAATTTTCAAAACTAGAAAATGAGTTTAAACATTTTTGCAACATAGATCTAAAAACTATTTCTAAACATAAATCATCAAAAACTTTTGAAGGTAATCTTGAAAAAGAAATAATTTTAGAAGATAAAATGTCTAGACTTGAAAGTAATATTGAAATTGATCTAGAATGCAAAATATGTCAAGATTATAAACTTGAAATTAAAGATTAAATGAAAGAGCAAAAATATTAGCTAAATTTGAAGAAAGCTCCAAATCTCTTAAATTCTTACTACGTTGTCAAAAGCCATTCAATGATAAAACCGGTTTAGGATTTAATTCGGATAACTCTTCAACAAGTAAATCAAAACAAATTATAATTACAAAACCTAGTAGAGAAATTTAGATATAAGGCTATTTACTGTGATTATAATTTATAAGTCAAGAAATCCATTGTTTGTACATCAAAACAAACTATCAAGGAATTCTTGTACTTCTTGGTGACATTTTCTCCACGTGCATATAAATGCAATGGATGTCCCCATCTAACCATCTCGGACCCGTGAGAATCTGGGTACCAAGCTGTTTTATTTGATTAGGTAATGAACGCAAAATGGAATGAAACTCAATCTTGCGTTAACATACTCATATTCAAAACACGCGCATGAAGACTTATTAATCTACATAAATGAGGATGGAACGAAGTGGTACTCATCTATAATTCTCTACCTCATATCATGAAGAAAAACTGGACCTGAGATAAGTCTTCTTTTTAAACTTTCCTGAGTAGTTACTCCTTGCATATAGTTATGATAATCACTGCCTTAAGATATGCTTAGTTTGATAGGTTGCTTTGCTCTCACACTACTAGTTATATTACTTGTTAATAAACTAGAAAACCTTAAGTTAACCCTCCTAGGCATTAAATAAAGTGTTCTTTATCGAACATACAATATTTAGTCATCACTATCGTTTAAATCGCATAATTTGTTGAAAAGGATAGCATGAGACAATAGCCTTAATCAATCAAGCATGAAATTTTTTTTTAACAACTTCTTTTATAAATGCAAATCTTCATATTTTGGAAAATGTTTTTCTCTATTAAACATGTTTTTATCTAAGCCAAAAAGTGTAACAACTTCTTTGAAACAAATTCAAATCTACCTTGTTGAAATAATTTTCACACTCAAATAAATTTTTTTTCAAAACATTGTTGATTAATGCCCAAAAACACTTACTCAAATCATGCTTGATCCAAGTCTAGAAATCCATGCTATCACAAATTTCCCATCACATAGACACTTATTAGGATTAATTAACTAACTAATTAATCGTCATAATAATGGTAGTATGAATTACTTGGTAATTATATGTTGTTTTCTTGTTCATGTATACATATATGCTTATTGATAAATGAGTAGGTTGCATGATAATTAAAATTGCTAAATTGAATATGCTTAGCATACATGAGTTACTAAATTTTAAATTGCCTCAAAAAGAAGTTGGACTTGCTTGAAACAAAACTCAAAAAACACAACCTTTTCTACAAATTTCTGCCAAAAACCCATTTTCAGAAATCTGGAAGTCAGCAGATGGGCGGCCCCCTTAAATACCTAGGCGGGCCCCCTTAATTATTAAGGGGACCGGCCCCTATTTAAGGGGACCGGCCATCTGGAGATCCGACTTACTGTTTCCTTTTTCAATTTCCAACCCATTTTATTCCATACTTCCCAAAATTCACAAACACATTTTGTCATAAACCACCCACCAAAATTTACCTTCCTAAACCACATCATTCCTTCACTATAAATGCACCTCCTCATCATAAATGCCCATTCACATCATCCACTCAAACATGTCATCCTCCAACTACCCAAAATCAAAACCCTCAAGAGTTGCCAAAATCTCGGTGAGACCAATTTGGAGAAGGAAGCTTGAAACTTGCCATAACCCAATTAATGATGTTGTTCAAACACATAACCAATCATCCACTCCTAACCCTTCATCTCCCTATGATCAATCCCAAAACCTCAATCCAAATCTCATCCACACTCAACCCACCAATTCATCATAAAAAACACTCACCACTCTTGGAACATCCACTTCATCCACATCACCATCTTCACCCACTCATGATTACCCAAGTTCACAAACATCTCCACCACCAAGAGTGTCACCACCACCTCCTACCAACTCGCATGCTACCCCTATGTTGCATGTGCAAACATCCATCCCTCATAACAACAACACTTTACCATCAACACCTTCATCCGAACACTTGAAGTTCATCGAGGAACTCAAGGAAGCTCATGAGCTTAGTGCTCTTCTTGCCCTACACCTAGCCCAAAGAAACCTTGATCAACCTCCATCTAGCTTTCCCACATCACCCCACAACCAAAACCAAGTTGAGAAACATGTCAACAATTGTCCTTGTTGCATCTTTCTTCAACAACAAACCATTGCTCTAAATGAGCACTTTACTTGGATTGAGTATCTTCTCACTAGATCCAATCCAATATCCCCAATTGAACAACATCAAAACCTTCATCCTTCATGGTCCACTCCAAGCTCTCCACCTCAAATGTCTCCACCACCACCATCTTCAAACTCCACACACCCAAACATATACCTTCACTAATCCCATTTACTCACCCTCTCACTTGTTTTCATTTCAAAAACCACCTCCATCATTAAGCAAGTCAAATGGATTTCTTAGGCAAATTAAAATTCTCTAACTAATGTATGCTTTAAGCACTATGTATGTTGTAACAATGATTATGTTTGTCACATAATCATTTTAAATTAATGAATGTTTGTTTCTTTCTTTCTTA
This sequence comes from Artemisia tridentata subsp. tridentata, assembly GCA_021014915.2. NCBI lineage: Eukaryota > Viridiplantae > Streptophyta > Magnoliopsida > Asterales > Asteraceae > Artemisia > Artemisia tridentata. The sequence goes on along the minus strand of CP139501.1, from coordinate 24,221,922 downwards.
TATATGTTTGCTATGAATGTGTTGTCTCATTTTTTTGTTTAATTAAGATATATGCTTATGACATGCTTACAATATGATCTTAGTAGTTTACTTATAAACATTATTCTTCTCAATATGTTATTGCTACTATATAATCATACTTCATGTACATGATCCAAATGAAGCTTGCTGCAAATACACCCTAACAATGACCCTTTTCTGGAAATTTTTCAAATTTGGTCGCTTGGGAAAACAGCAGATGGGCGGCCCCCTTAATTCCCTAGGCGGTCCCCTTAAATTTAAGGGGGCCGGCCAGCAGTTAAGGGGACCGGCCATCTGGAAAGATTAATTCACTGTTTTCTTTTGCATCCTGTGATCACTTTTACCTAGCCCCAGCTACCATTTCTCCTTATGGACGAACTGGTATTGGAATCTTACTACAAAACCTCAACATTTAACCTAAACCAACCACACTTTCATATTATAAATTCCCTCCATAAAATCACCTTTCATTCCATCATCCTTCACCATCCAAAACCACCATGCTATCACCAAAATCCTCCATCTCTAAGACTCCAAGGAAGCAAAGACTTGTCATCATACCACCAAAACAACCTTTCATAGACTTAACCCAAGATGACACCAAAACTCCATCACCACCACCTAAAAGTTCATCCCCAAGTGCACCAAATGCACCATCTAAAACACCCTCTACCCATGGAGCTTCATCTTCCTCCATTCCATCCACTTCATCCATCAATGACTACATTCACACTCACCTAACATCATCACCAAGAGCATCATCACCACCATCCACTCAAGAACCTTCATACACCCAACTTGCCATTTCCTTATCACCCATCACACCTCTTGATGCTCACTTCTCACCATCACCAACCCCACAACCATTCTTTCCTATACCTTGGGCATTGCTTGAAGCCCATGGTGACAATTGTCTTTGTTGCATCCACAACCGGACTATATTCTTTGGTCTTAGAGATGAGATACACTACATATTTTCATCACTTGAACACATGATTACCAACCCAACACCACCAACTCCTCCACCTCCTTCACCCACTACACCACTACCACCTCCATTTTCACCCATTTAAGCATATGCAATGCTTAAAAATAATTTTCAAAACCTTTTTGTGTGCAAGCCCAATGGAAGATCATGTACTCCTAAGATGATTATGTAGTATCATTAGTTGTTTTGTTTCAATGTTTGCATGCCTTATGTTGTGATCTACTTGGTTGTGTATTTATACACAACAATTCTATTAAATGAATGCTCTTTTTGCTTGCTTATTGTTGTTACAAATACTTGTGCTTCTAACATTTTTCGTGCAAGCGTTCCATAGCTCGTTTCCTTGGTGCCCCCAAACGAGGGGGAGTACACATCAAGGGGGAGTTCTCATACGACACTTTTTCACTTAAAACTTGTCGGTTAACCTTTTTGATTCTACAAAAAGGGGGAGAAATATATGTAAACTTACTAAATACTTGTCTAAAAACTAACTTTTAGATTTAATGAGTTTAGATTTTGTAATCATCAAAAAGGGGGAGATTGTTGATATAAATAATGCCTAAACACGTTATTAATATTTTTCGATATCTCTACGTTTTGATAATCACAAAATGTAAAATCATTAATCGAAAAATTATGACGTAAACAAGTATTTAGTTGTAAATATCTATTTCTACAACTCAAATCACTTAAGGTATGACTGAACTAATGCTTAATGCATTATATGATCAAAGAAACATTTTCTTAATAACTAGATTTTTTATAAAACATCAAAAACATTTTATATATTTTTGAAAAACATTTTTGGTATTAAATAAAAAATGTTTAATCATTTATAAAAATATGAATTCAAATTTTTAACCAAAATCAGTTAAAATGTTACAGAAAAACCTTCCCCACAAAAGGACAAATCTGGGCAACGGACACCTTGGGCGGCCCCCTTAATTTTACTAGGCTGCCCCCTTAAAATTAAGGGGACCGCCCCCTATTTAAGGGGGCCGACCACGCTCCAGTAGGTCTCCAGCTGTCCAGTTTTTCTCCTATAAATACCAGCCTTCTCCTGGATTTTTACTCACCTTTTGCACCCCAAACTTTCTGTTTTAAATCTTGTAAATACTTTCTAAAATCCTTTGATCATATAATCTTAAGCTTTGGTTTCCAAGTGATCCAAGCTTCCTTCATTCAAGTGAAAAAGAATAATACTTCTATCAATCAAGATTAGAAGTATTACAACTTAGTATCATCTTGTTACTTAAGTTGTTAGTTTAACAAAGTTTGTAAATCATTCATTCATTTGTGTGTAAGGTGTGTATAGTAGATTAGTGTTGTATGTAAGTAGTGAAGAAGTTGTATAAGTAGTTGTGGTATAGAAGTTGTGAAGACATAGTGTAGAAGTTGTGAAGCCGCGGAGTAGAAGTCGTGAACCCGTTGTGTAGAAGTTGTGAAGTCGTAGCTTTGAAGTCGTGAAGTCCTAGTGTTGAAGTCATGAAGCCGTAACATAGAAGTTGTGTAGCGGTCGTGTTGAAGGCGTGAAGTCCTAGTCGTGAAGTCCTAGTGTTGAAGTCGTGAAGCCGTAGCATAGAGGTTGTGTAGCGGTCGTGTTGAAGCCTTGAAGTCCTAGTCGTGAAGTCCTAGTGTTGAAGTCGTGAAGCCGTAGCATAGAGGTTGTGTAGCGGTCGTGTTGAAGTCGTGAAGTCTTAGTCGTGAAGACATAGTGTTGAAGTCGTGAAGCCGTAGCATAGAGGTTGTGTAGCGGTCGTGTTGAAGTCGTGAAGAAGTCATGAAGCAGTCGTGAAGCCGTTGTGAAGTAGTCGTGAATAAGTTGTGAAGAAGTTGTGTTGTGAAGTTGTGAGATTGGTTCTAGCTACGATTAGAACTCGACATTTAGCTTTGTGTTGTTAAGCTGGTGTAAGCCAAAGTCGTGTAAGGTTTTCTCCGCCATAAGGGAGCTTATTGAAGTTGTGAAGAAAACTCTCGAGCTCGGTGCTCGGGGAGTGGAGTAGGGCAAGGAAGGTGTCCTTGTAGCCGAACCACTATAAATCTCTTGTGCCTCGGTTAGATCTTTCCATACCTTATTTATTTCTTTACTTGCATCGTCATTACTTTCATACACATAGGTTTATATAATTGCTAGTATTTATTAGAGGTCGACTTCACATAAAGATCAATTTGAAAATCCATTCAAGAAACCAAAACGTTTACAATCAATTTAAAAGAATTCATATATAACTAATAATAAGATTTAAGTTTTAACAAACTTGAATCTAAGTTTTCAAAAGTAAACAAAGCTTTTATAATAAATTAAAAAGACGTAAAACTATTCAACCCCCCTTCTAGTTTTCCACATAACCAAACACCCCTTTGGTGGTCTCGGTGGTGAGCCACAACAACAAGCACACCCTATACGAGACTGAAACTAAATCTGAATACCAAATCAAAACCACCCTTGTAGTCGCTCTCTTTTGAATCCGAGAGCAAAAACAAACCTTTATGGGTCTAAATCCAATTCTGATTCCATATCAAACAATATCAACCTCAAGAACAATAACAGGATTCAAAATCAAATAAAATCTGGGTCAACCCGACTCTCTGAATTGACTCGGCTGAGTTGACTCGACTCCACCGAGTTAAGTCAACTCAGTTTAATAATCAAACTAACATCCTTTTAAGTCCGTTTTAACCACCACACAAGTTGTAAAAACGTCTTTCGTTAACTAGTTTCTTTTTTTTAATCCACGAAATTGTTATAAACCTTTTTATACGATTAATTTATACTCGAATAAAAAGAAAAAGATGAAAAGAATTATGTATGACGATTTTTAGAGCATACCAACGAGAATGGAGAGACGGGTAGCGGCGGATTAACACAAAAAATGACCCCAAATCATGAACAAAACCCAAAGTGTCATCTTAAACCCTTGATCTACATATTTATTGCACCCAAATAAGATGGGAAAGGCGGAGTGGTGATGGCAGTGATGTTGTTGCTGTTGTTTGATCTTCAAAGAGAGAGGAGAAAAAGAAATATAGATCTGATTTGCAAATGAGAGAGAGGGAGGGAAGATAAGATAGATCGAATTTTATGGAGAGATTGGATAAGATTTTTGGATATTAAAGAGGATAAGGTTTATCATTTAGTGTATTGTGTACACCCCGTGTCATGTTGAGCTTAAGTATAAACACGGTACTTCGGTTGGGTAATTGTGAAAAATATATTCTTGGAGACGTTTTTATAAATATAATATAAAAACGAGACTGTTGATTCCGAATAATGATTATCGAATACAAAACCATTTTTATTGCGGTGTTGGTATGTAAGAAACGAAATATAACTTCTTGTTAATTAGACAAATGTGAACATAAATGTTGAGAGAGTAATAGTTCGAATCAGAGTGAATTATTTACTTGGGAAGTTACCGGTTAACTACCGATTACCGTATTTGCTTTTACGTTAAGGTAAAAGTCAAATAGTCAAGAAGTAAAAGTCAAAGTCAACTTAAAAAAGTCAAAGGGTAAAATAGTCATTTTGATGTTTGAAAATTTACGAGTTGCTACAGAAGCTATGGCTTCAAGGGATGCTTCATTTTGGAAAGAGGCAACCCAAGATGAGATTGACTCTATTATGCACAATAATACTTGGAAATTGGCTGATTTACCACCTGGGTGTAAACCACTGGGTAGTAAATGGATCTTCAAAAGGAAGATGAAGGTGGATGAAAGCATTGACAAGTATAAAGCCAGATTGGTTATCCAAGGCTTTAGACAAAAGGAAAGCATTGATTTCTTTGATACCTATGCTCCTGTTGCTAGAGTTACCACCATTAGATTATTGTTAGCACTTGCAGCTATACATAATCTTGTAATTCACCAAATGGATGTTAAAACAACCTTTCTGAATGGTGAATTGGATGAAGAGATTTACATGAAACAACCTGAAGGTTTTGTCATGCCTGGTAATGAAGAAAAGGTTTGTAAATTGGTTAAGTCTCTTTATAGTTTGAAGCAAGCCCCCAAGCAGTGGCATCAGAAGTTTGATGATGTTGTTTTGTCTAATGGTTTTGCATTAAATCAAGCAGACAAGTGTGTATACAGCAAGTTTGATGCTTCTGGTAAAGGAGTAATCATTTGCTTGTATGTAGATGACATGTTGATCTTTGGTACTGACCAAGATCAAGTTGATACAACTAAGGAATTCTTGTCTTCTAAATTTGATATGAAAGACATGGGGGAGGCTGATGTGATTCTTGGCATTAAGATCATACGTGGAGAACATGGCATTACTATCTCCCAATCACATTATATTGAGAAGATGTTGGATAAATTTAATCAAAAGGATTGTTCTCCAATAGGTACTCCTATGGATCCCACTACAAAACTTGTACCTAATAAGGGAGTTGCTGTGAATCAACTTGAATATTCAAAGGCTATTGGATCTCTCATGTATGCTATGATTAGTACTAGACCTGATGTAGACTTTGTTGTTGGAAAGCTGAGTAGATATACTCACAATCCAAGTTTAATCCATTGGCAAGCAATTAATCGAGTATTTAAGTACTTGAAAGGAACAATGGATTATGGTTTGACTTATACTGGATTTCCTTCTGTTCTTGAAGGTTATTCAGATGCAAGTTGGATTACCAATATGGAAGATCATTCTTCCACAAGTGGTTGGGTATTCCTACTTGGAGGTGGTGCCATATATTGGGCATCAAATAAGCAAACTTGCATCACTAATTTAACAATGCAATCAGAGTTTGTGGCATTAGCAGCAGCTGGTAAAGAAGCTGAATGGCTAAGGAATTTAATATATCAAATTCCATTGTGGCCTAAACCGATATTACCCATTTCAATCAGATGTGATAGTGCAGATACCTTGGCTAAGGCATACAGTCAAGTGTATAATGGAAAGTCTAGACACTTAGGTGTTAGACACAGCATGATACGTTAGCTTATCACGGATGGTGTGATATCTGTGGTGTTTGTGAAAACACAACACAATTTAGCCGATCATTTAACCAAAGGGTTGTGTAGAGATTTCGTGAAAAGTCGGCTATAGGAATGGGTTAAAGTCCACCAGAAATCTCTGATATTAAGATACCCAATTCCCACCTAGTGTGACGCTAGGTGCTGAATTCAATGTGGAAGGCTTAATATTTAGAGATTGGAACACATTAGAAGAATCATCCCAAGGTATGTGTTCAGACCTGCAAGTTAGGGAGGTTGAATGGATATATTATTAATAGCTCTTTTGACAAATTGCATTGCAGGTGCAAGACTAAAAAAGCTACCTATAAGAGCATGAAGTTTAGCCGCTTCAAGAAGCTGGGACTTGGCTTTGACATGCTTATGAAGGATAAGGACATAGGTTAGTAAAACATGTGTCAAGATAGAACTACTTTGTATGTAAACTTTTGTGTACATTATCTTCGTGTATTGAATATGAATTCCCAGGGTTCAATCCTAAGCGACACCCTGGTATTCGAATATTCGAAATGTGTAATGTACTAATGTGAAATTCAATCGTCACGACATTTCATTTATGCAAAAGTTTGACGGTTTGAGATAACTTGTTTCAGTTAATCAAGGATTGCACTAAAATAGGGGAGGAATGTTAGATATTTTAGTGTAATTTGATTAACTTGTTTGACCAATTTAGTCATAATAAGACATCATTTAGGCTCGGAGGTGCGGAGTGCACGCCTATTTTTATTTATTATGATCTTAGGGGCGAAGCCCCTAAGGGACGGGGTCCGGGGGCAGCTCCCCTGGGAGCAGGGTCCAAGGGGCAGAGAAAATTAAGGGACTAAGTTGTTATGGAAAAAGTTCCTCAAAAAATTAAATTTTAGGAATTAAGGGACTAATTTTGACAAAATTGAAACCATTGAAAAAAACTGCCTAAAAGGCAATTATTGCCCTAATCCCTGTTATATATTCATACGGATGTTTCTTTGGTCATTAATTTGCTGGTTCATCAATCTCAAACACAAGCATTCAAAACGTTCTCAATCTCTGAATTGTATCTGATTGAATAATTCGGGAGAACCACCGAATTGATTTGATCTGAAAGTTTTCACACTCCTTTCAGAGATTCAAATAATATCCGGTTGTGTTCGTTTATTCTGGTTATCCCCTACAAAGATCGAATCAATTATTGAAGATGATGAACCCTGATTGTGTGAAGGATATGAATAATCATATCAACACATACATTAATATCAAAGTGATAGTCAAGATTGGTGAATCTGTGTTAGGGGAACGAGACATGCATGACATCAAAATTCGATTAGACAATATTGAAGAAAGGGATCTTGGGAGATGGTTGAAGGAATAAAATTGTGGGGTGTGTTATGTCAGAATGTGTTTTCTGGGATCTACTCCGTATAACATAGGATGTAAACATAAAATCAAATTGGAGTCAGTTATACTTGCAAAGTTACAAGACACTGTCAAGTTTGAATCATTTGTTCTAATGATGAAATCTGGAAAAACCATTTATTCGCAACATCGGTGACGAGTACGCATTTTTCCATTCCTATTTATTTTATAATTTTAAAGTATTAATTGCATGACATATATGGTAACATGTGGTATAATAACATGGTTAATTATCTTTAATATGTTTCTATTTGATTGCGTTGATATGTAGATTAAAATAATTAAAATGTGGTATAAGTGCATCATTTGTTACGTGGCTAATTGAAAATAATTGCTGCATGTGGAATTGAATATTAATGATCGAATATGTTATGTTAGTGTAACATATAAGAATGATTCTTTGCTTAATATTTACATGAGTTGCTGGACAATTATTAGCCCCTTCAAAGTTATATTCTAAACATGATAATGGAACATATGTCTAAATAGTATCGGTCTAATATATAAATTTATATATATGACATGGCATGCTATGGAAAAGTATGATTGATATATAGTTTGATTCATCCAATATTATAATTGCATGATAACTTGATCACTTATACGAAATCATGTTTGTGTTAATAATAAATATGGAAAATGATAACCGAAGGCATATAAATTATTTTTTGTGTGCATTAGTTTATGGTCATTATCTATTGGTCGGATAAGATATACTGGAATGAATTGAAAAGGCAATTCTTCTTACTTAGTTAGTTTGACAAAAATCCACTTTGGTGGGTAACTATAAACGCACTGTTTAATTTGGCGATAACCATAGGTTTTTCGGTTGTTTGCTTGGCCAAAGACTATAAACCAGAAAGATATCTGGATGATTAATCATTTACGTAATTGTGCGTTGGTGTCGGTATACTCATTTGCTAAGTAATCGAAACACTGGTCTTAGTATTAACAGTTTTGTTAAAAGACTTGTATATTGCATGGTCATCCTAGTATGGTAAATTGTTCAAACAAACAGAGATTTAATTGCCACTTGAAATTTCATTCAATAATCATAAATGAGAAAAATAGTTTGGTGCCAATACTGTTTTCGGTGGCAGTTCTTGATGATTATACTATGGTTTTTGTTGTATTAAAACTAAAGGAATCTTGGTTCATAAGATTGCACCGTTTTATTACGATTATTTTGAAATTTTGTGAAACTCCTTGTAGAACGTGATGAGTCACAAGAACTCATTAATTGGTTCAATTGAGGGTCTTATAAACATGAGTTTGTAATTTTCTTATAAACATGTGGTTGTAATGATGATGTACAAATCTTTACTTGTTTCCTTGGCTTTTGAAAAGTTGACATATTTGTTGAAATGTTGCATGGTTCATTTTATGAATTTTGAAGAAAATTTACTAAAAAGAAGTTAGTTTCTTAAGTTTAACAGAAATGTGTAAAATCTATCATAAAATTCTTTGAGAAATTGTTTGTTAATGTTACAGGAATTATCAAAGAATTTTATGATTCTTGGGTTGTCACTGTAATGTGCATAACCATATATCCGTCTGTATGTATATAGCATCTCGACAAGTTATCATTTGCCTGTATCTTAATGATATGTTGGGATGTTGAAAACCAAGTATTTAATTACTTGTAGGAAGCCATAGATTGTGTGGTTTGGAACAAAATGGGAATTGTTGAAAATTTAAAGTGATACAATCATTGATGCAACTAAGTTGGATAATTGATCAAAAAGATTATGGGGAATTAAGTGTTGGATTTTACACTTGGTATAAATGTAGTATCTTGTGATCAAAGGAAAAGTTGTATAACGTATTCAACGATTACAAGTTCTAGTAACTCTGGTACATCTGACCAAGTGACTGATACCCATCCTGAGCCTTCTGAGTCTAGGAGGAGTGTAAGAGCAAGAAAATCCAAATCTTTTGGTGACGATTTCCAACTATATTTGGTTGAAGGATCAAGGAATAAAATTAGCTTTCAATATCAGTATTGTTTTAATGTTGATGATGATCCGAGGACCTACAGTGAAGCTATGGCTTCAAGGGATGCTGCATTTTGGAAAGAGGCAATCCAAGATGAGATTGACTCTATTATGCACAATAATACTTGGAAATTGGCTGATTTACCACCTAGGTGTAAACCATTGGGTAGTAAATGGATCTTCAAAAGGAAGATGAAGGTGGATGGAAGCATTGACAAGTATAAAGCCAGATTTGTTATCCAAGGCTTTAGACAAAAGGAAAGCATTGATTTCTTTGATACCTATGCTCCTGTTGCTAGGATTACCACCATTAGATTATTGTTAGCATTTGCAGCTATACATAATCTTGTAATTCACCAAATGGATGTTAAAGCAGCCTTTCTGAATGGTGAATTGGATGAAGAGATTTACATGAAACAACCTGAAGGTTTTGTCATGCCTGGTAATGAAGAAAAGGTTTGTAAATTGGTTAAGTCTCTTTATGGTTTGAAGCAAGCCCCCAAGCACTGGCATTAGAAATTTGATGATGTTGTTTTGTCTAATGGTTTTGCATTAAATCAAGCTGACAAGTGTGTATACAGCAAGTTTGATGCTTCTGGTAAAGGAGTAATCATTTGCTTGTGTGTAGATGACATGTTGATCTTTGGTACTGACCAAGATCAAGTTGATACAACTAAGGAATTCTTATCTTCTAAATTTGATATGAAAGACATGGGGGAGGCTGATGTGATTTTTGGCATTAAGATCATACGTGGAGAACATGGCATTACTATCTCCCAATCACATTATATTGAGAAGATGTTGGATAAATTTAATCAAAATGATTGTTCTCCAATAGGTACTCATATGGATCCCAATGCAAAACTTGTGTCTAATAAGGGAGTTGTTGTGAATCAACTTAAATATTCAAAGGCTATTGGATCTCTCATGTATGCCATGATTAGTACTAGACCTGATGTAGCCTTTGTTGTTGGAAAGCTGAGTAGATATACTCACAATCCAAGTTTAATCCATTGGCAAGCAATTAATCGAGTATTTAAGTACTTAAAAGGAACAATGGATTATGGTTTGACTTATACTGGATTTCCTTCTGTTCTTGAACGATATTCAGATGCAAGTTGGATTACCAATATGGAAGATCATTCTTCCACAAGTGGTTGGGTATTCCTACTTGGAGGTGGTGCCATATGCTGGGCATCAAAGAAGCAAACTTGCATCACTAATTCAACAATGGAATATGAGTTTGTGGCATTAGCAGCAGCTGGTAAAGAAGCTGAATGGCTAAGGATTTTAATATATCAAATTCCATTGTGTCCTAAACCGATATCACTCATTTCTATCATATGTGATAGTGCAACTACCTTGGCTAAGGCATACAGTGAAGTGTATAATGGAAAGTCTAGACACTTAGGTGTTAGATACAACATGATACGTGAGCTTATCACGGATGGTGTGATATCTGTGGTGTTTGTGAAAACACAACACAATTTAGCCGATCATTTAACCAAAGGGTTGTGTAGAGATCTCGTGAAAAGTCGGCTATAGGGATGGCATTAAAGTCCACTAGAAATCTCTGATATTAAGATACCCAATTCCCACCTAGTATGACGCTAGGTGCTGAATTCAATGTGGAAGGCTTAATATTTAGAGATTGGAACACATTAGAAGAATCATCCCAAGTTATGTGTTCAGACCTGCAAGTTAGGGAGGTTGAATGGATATATTATTAATAGCTCTTTTGACAAATTGCATTGCAGGTGCAAGACTAAAAGAGCTACCTATATGAGCATGAAGTTTAGCCGTTTCAAGAAGCTGGGACTTGGCTTTGACATGCTTATGAAGGATAATGACATAGGCTAGTAAAACATGTGTCAAGATAGAACTACTATGCATGTAAACTTTTGTGTACATTATCTTCGTGTATTCAAAATGAATTCCCAGGGTTCAATCCTAAGCGACACCCTGGTATTCGAATATTCGGAATGTGTAATGTACTATTGTGAAATTCAATCGTCACGACATTTCATTTATGCAAAAGTTTGATGGTTTGAGATAACTTGTTTTAGTTAATCAAGGATTGCACTAAAATAGGGGAGGAATGTTGGATATTTTAGTGTAATTGGATTAACTTGTTTGACCAATTTAGTGATAATAAGACATCATTTAGGCTTGGAGGTACGGAGTGCACGCCTATTTGAATTTATTATAATCTTCGGGGCGAAGCCCCTAAGGGACGGGGGCAGCGCCCCTGGGAGCAGGGTCCAAGGGGCAGAGAATTAAGGGACTAAGTTGTTATGGTAAAAGTTCCTCAGAAAATTAAATTTTGGAAATTAAGGGACTAATTTTGACAACTTTGAAACCATTGGAAAAAACTGCCTAAAAGGCAATTATTGCCCTAATCCCTGTTATATATTCATACGGATGTTTCTTTGGTCATTAATTTTCTGGTTCATCAATCTCAAACACAAGCATTCAAAACGTTCTCAATCTCTGAATTGCATCCGATTGAATATTTCGGGAGAACCACCGAATTGATTCGATCTGAAAGTGTTCACACGCCTTTCAGAGATTCAAATAATATCCGGTTGTGTTCGTTTATTCTGGTTATCCCCTACACCCTATAAACCCGATAGCCTACTAGGGTCGGGTTAGGGTCTTAATTAGTTTGTTATCGGGTTACCGGGTTGACCCAATAAACTCGATAAGCTATAATGACCCATTAACATATCTATATTACTTTACCAAAAAAAAGTTGTGTATGTTGAGGATCTACTGCTCATAGTTTCCGTATACTACAATTTTACATCAAGATCTTAGTTATTGTACTCAATTTTGTAATTTTGGTGCTACATTGGGCAAAATAGCAGCATCCCTGCTGTGAAAAACTTCAATGCCATACATGCAAATCGTACATTAATCTGTTACTCCTTTTTCTTTCGTTTCATATGGGGAAAAAATGCATGGATGCTCTATTCGTAAATTATAACTATTATACAAAAGGCGTGGATCGGATGAACGATGAACAGTACTGCAGTACAGTAGCTACAATAATTTTTTTTTTTTTTTTTTTTTTAGAAACTTAAATAAAAAAAATCCCGCCGCAACGCGCGGGTGCACCACCTCATTTTTATATTAAAAATCGTTTTAGGTGGTATTTCAATAAGTGATCCAAATTTTGGGTTGAATTAGCATCTGACCCGATAATCCGATAGACCCAACCCGATAACTCGCAACCCGATAGACCTGACTCGATAACCCGATTGACACCCCCTACATGTAACTACTTCATTAGGCCAACAATATATTAGAAAGTGGGAGTTGTTGAGGGATAAGTATGAAAGGTAAGCAAGTAAACTCCAAATTCTCTAAAAACCTAATTAATCAATCCTAACTATTCTTTCTTTCTTTTTTTTCTTTTCTTTTCTTTTTTTTTATTTTTTTATCAAAACCAATAACACTTTTTCATCTCTTTAAAAAAAAAAGTTAAATATCTCACAAATCTACGTGAAAAGAATCATATCATCAATAAACTTTCGACGAACTTTTTTTTTGACTTTTTTTGTGAGTGTTTAAATTTACGTCTGGAAAAATCACATTTGATTTGTAAAATCACACGTGATTCCTAACACGCAAATCACATGAGATTTTTTCAGACGCAAATTTTAATACTAAAACAAAACTCGAAAAAAAAAGTTGCTCGAAAGTATATCGAAATGCCCGTGTACTGAAAGATAAAAGATTTCTCGTCACGATGGTATATTTTTTATCGCTTAACGATTTACCGTTTACAAAATATTTTATTTTAAGAAAAAGATAAAAAGTGATTTTTTTTTTCTTTTCTTTTTTTTTTTTAAAAAAAAAAGAAAAAGAAAAACCCCAATGGCCAATTAGTTGTGTTATTGATCAATGATGAGTTGGTCTAGTGGTTGGGACTTCCCTTGATGACCTTTAGGTCTCAAGTTCAAATCCCACTAATGCTAACTTTGAGATATTAGGAAGTCTCTCTATGAGGGCTTGGCTTGGGTATACTCAGGTTCAAGTCTGAGGGGGCAGGGTTTACCGCTATTAATCGTCGTGCCTTCGGGCGGATTAGTAGGGGGTTTTCCCCCCATCAGGTATTTGAATAGGCATTCCTACTTCGAGGGAGTTCTCTAACGCGGATCCGGTTAAGACAACATAAGCTAAATCTCCCACTGTCGAATCGCGACACGAAGTTTCAACGAAATTCACCTTTAAAAAAAAAAAAAAAAAAAATTGTGTTACTGAACTCATCTAAAGTTCAACCAAGTCAACATTTTGGGCTATATTAGGTTGCTTCCTAGAACCTCACTTCAGTGTAAATGCGCAAAAGACCTTCCAGATATCCTGCATAGTCTACTCCATTTTCGACATAATACAAACGTGTCACCATCTCATCGTCACCAAAAGTCCACAATTTGACCAACAAACAACCAACCATATTCTTTTCATATTCATATTTAACCAAAATTCAACAACATTGTTCTTGTACAATTCTCTCTGCTAGCTAGCTAGCTAGCAAACTCTTTTTTTTCTTTGCGCTTCTAGGAAAAAATAAATGAGTGGAACCATGTCTAGATCCAACAATCAATGGTCGCAATTCTACAATAATAACACCCAGCCTACAACGACCACAACTACAGTAACAAATAACAACAACAGTACTAGCAGTGTGGCTAGTCAGCTAAACCGAGTAACACGACCAAGTAACACCCGAAGGCGATCCAGGGCTTCCAGGAAAACCCCGACCACGTTACTTAGTACCGACACGACCAACTTTCGGGCTATGGTTCAACGTTTTACTGGTGGAGGCAACAATAATAATGTCACTTCTGGCTCGTTTATGTCAAATGATCAGTCGTCTGTTACTTCCACTCATCAGTTTTTCAACACGTACAACAACGTTAACTCATCGACTAGCTCGGGGGTATCCATACCTTCTAACGACGGATATAACGTGCACTTCCAGCCTCTAAATAGTCAGCCGTATTTCACTATGACGGCTGACGAAGGTGGAAGTACTACAACTACAACTGCTGCTCAAGATGGAGATGATACAAATATTGGATATAGACAAAGAGAGTCTTATAGTAATTGGTAAAGAGATGATTATATGTTATAAAGATGTATGCCACTATATATATTAGAAGAATAAGAATCATAGAGTTTCAGTTTTCATTCTTGCTATTTTTTTATCCAGTTTTTCAGCATGGTGTATATGCTTTGACGAATTTAATTGAATTAATGTGTTTGAATGTATTTGTATGTATACTATCTAATATATCACATTTTTTCCAAACTTTCTAGTTAATTTTTTCTTAAGATATCTAAGCCTATGGTTGTAAACGTGTCTTTAAAAGAAATTTGAATTCGTGTTTTCAAAAATCCGGGTTTGTGCTGCTGTGATTTTAGCATGGACTATTTATACCCGTTTTTGCATAAGAAGTTTTGAAATAATTAATGAGAATCTTTTTATAATTAGCTTCCTCAATAAGTTAGCTAAAAAACATAAAACTCTTGCCCTTAATCAACAACTATAGCTTTTTGATTCAAAACTCTTGCCCAGAACCCATGAAACAAAAAAGTACTATATCCTAGGATACATTCTACGTGTTCCATCAATAAGCTTTCTCAACAAGCTAATCAGTAACTATTGTGTTCAATATTTTTATTTGGCATATCATATCACTGATTGATTTTGTGTAGAGACAAATATTGATGCGGACCGTTGTCAAATGGCTACAATCAAGAATAAGTAAGAAAATACCCGAAGGTTTCTTGTATTATTAAACAACCTATACTTTTAGGAAAAGTAGTATTTTTAAACACGCAATTGATTAGGAATATAATTTTGTAATCAAAGTTTGAGGTGAGATCCCAGAAGTAATATCTAAAGAACAAAATAGATGATCTCAACCATTCATCATATATTCATCAAATGGCTAAGATTGAAGCAGAAAGTAACAAAAGAAGGGCAAAAATGTCATTTTGCATCTTCAATAAAAGAAAGAAATATCTTAGATCCATCTCATTTTATTGAGACACTTTCTTTGTCCTCAAAAACACACACAAACAAATTTCTCTCTCATCTCCTTACTCCATCGTCGACCTTCACCTATAACCGCCGTCGGAATCACCATGAAGCCACCGTCGGAATCATCGGAATCACATCAAGACCGTCGGAATCACACGAATCAAAATAAAAACACCGAGAATCAACATAAAACTGTCGTCGTCTCCGCCGTTCCTCTTCTTCCGATTCACCGGAAAACACCGCCGCTGTCTAATATGGTTGAAAATCAACAATTAAACAATGTTATAGATGAAAATCACTTAATAGAAGTTCCAGTAGATGATGTAGTTACAGAAGATGTTTTAGATGATTTACCAGATCCAATACTAGAAGATAAAGATAAAGACGATGTTATAAAAGAAATTGAAGGTAAAATCTCTTGAGATTCTATATTGCGAGAAAAGTGTAAATCTCATGGGATTTACACTTTGCTTTATATAAACTGGAAGTAGAAAATCATTGAGATTCTATTTTTGTTGTATAATGTTGTGAGAAAAGTGTAAATCCCATGAGATACTAGATAAGCAGATAAGTTGCTTATATTATTGTTGTGTAATGTTGTGTAATGTTGGAAGAAGAGCTATTTTTATGTGGTCTTCTTGAGCCCTATTAGAGTAACAACAATTACGATACTAGATAACAGTGCTTCTGGAGCAACGTATGATTCAAAGTATAAAGAAGCATGTTAAGTTCTTGTAAGTATTTACTTTCTGTTGTAAAGTGTTGTATACAGAATCCCATATGATTCTTTGATGAATCCCTTGTGATTACAGAATCACATATGATTCTAGATGAATCCTTTGTGATTGAGACAAAATCCCATATGATTCTATTATTTATACAGAATCCCATGTGATTCTTTGATGAATCCCTTGTGATTTATACAAAATCACATGTGATTCTTTGATGAATCCCTTGTGATTCATACAAAATCACATGTGATTCTAGATGAATCCTTTGTGATTGTGACAAAATCCCATGTGATTCTAAATGAATCTCATGTGATTCATTGTAACACCCCAAGGGAAAATCTGAAAATACAAGGTTACAATGAAAATTACATTAAGTACTAAGTCTAGAATAATCTCTTCTAGTCATCTCTAATCCGGAATGTCTATCAAGGTATAGCCTTCTAAGTCCAAGATACTTTCCACTCATACCTAGCTTCCCACTAAAACCTGTCGCAGGAAAAGAAATGCGGCTGAGCTTAAAAAGCCCAGTGAACAGATATAAAGGTAACAAGCAGTAATAATGGAATAGTGAAGCAAAGGAAACAATGCAAGGTATAATAAGAGTTAGGGAAAAAGTAAAAGATTATAAGGTAAAGGAAACAGTAATCCACCACGAGCCCAAGTCAAGTCAAGTATCAAGTTAAGTATCAAGTAACCATGTATACGGAGGAGAGACCTCGGTATACCAAGTACAATATGAGGGGATACCTCCAGGGGGTGGAGTCATGAGCTCCCAGGATGTGAAAGACGTGTATCGCACACACCATCAGTCACCAGGTATATAACAAGTAATATGATAAATCCATCGAAACAGAAACAAATCTAGGATGCATCCATACGCCCCAGTAGGCCAAGTTCTTCCTCTACGTAAACAAGTCAGGTCAGGGACGGGATAGGTCATCACTCTCCTACCCTAGAGTCAAGTCATCGGTGCATCAATGACAAGGACATGAAACCCTCATGCCTAGTTATACAAGTAGTGGCTCGTAGTATCAAACTGTGGGTCAAGGGTCAAGTATCCAGTATCAAGTGTCCAATTTCAAGTATCATATCAAGTGGTTCAATTCAAGTTTCATATCAAGTGGTTCAAGTCAAGTTTCATATCAAGTGGTTCAAGTCAAGATTTATATCAAGGTTCAATGTCAAGGTTCGAATCAAGAGTCATAGCAAGGTTTATAGCAAAGGTTTAAATCAAGTGGTTCATATCAAAGGTTCATAATCAAATGATTCGTAGGTTCATAGTAAAGTTTTAATTCAAAGGTTTCATATCAAACGCGTATTTAGAAAATCTTTCAATAAGTGGCTTTCATAAAATGATGTTTAGTAAAGTTTTTCATAAAGATAGTCTTAAAAGTAGTTTTCACAAAACTTTTAGTAAAATTTCATATAAAAGTGGCATCGCATCGTGCTCAACAACATCGTTTTAAAATAGCTTTTCTCAAAACATTTTCATATATAATTTAGAAAGGTTTTAGCATCCAGTTATAATATCAAATGAACCTTCAAGGTATCCAAGGGTTTGAATATTCATGTCACAGGGTGATGAACGAATTATATCAAGTATCAAGGGAACATTGCAAGGTTTAATTTATCAAGGAAAGCATAGCAAGGTTCACAAATCAAGGGAAACATAGCAAGGTTCACAAATCAAGGGGATCATAACAAGGTTCAAGGGAGTAAGATAGTCAAGAGAGAGAGAGAGAGAGAGTTCATGAGAAACCTGTGAGAAGGTCAGAATATCTGTACCTTATTAAGAAAGCAAGCAAAACACAAGAATAGCAAACACTGACAGGAATCAGATCACTCCTTCTTCACACCTAAAGGAGTAGAAGATAGAATTACAAATGGTTCTTAATTCAGATTACTAATTTTAGTTTATCTTTCCATTTTAAGTAACTTTCCAAATTTAGCAACTTTCCATATATAGTAAGTTTCCACTTTAAGTAAGTTTACTCATTTTAAGTAAATTTCTATAATTAGCAGATTTTCATAATTAGAAAGATTTAGTTTTATAAATTAAGTTAAATTATCAATTAATCATTATTATGGAAAATAGGGTTCATTTTAGCAAGTTATAATGGTTTAGGGTTAAATATGACAACTTTCTATATTTTAGGGTTTTAAATGCAAATATGCCAAAGATAAGGTCTAAAGTGCAGATATTAAAAGTTATTCATTTTAATCCATAAGTTTCCCATAATTACGATTCAAATCCTTTAACTTTAACAATTTTACAAGTTAGACCCTTTAATTAATTAAATTACAATTTAATCCTTATGATATTCATATTTACACATTAAGCCTTTAATTATCCAAAATTACACATTACACCCTTTACATAAATGTTTATATGAGACACCCTCTATTTTCCCGAATTTACGAAACAAACCCCTCTAGTTTATAATTTTGCAAATCGAATTCATAATTTCATGATTTATCATTTAAACCTTTTAGTTACAAATTTTACGCATAATACCCCCATATTATATTTTATACGATTTACCCCTGATCTAAAGTGACTTACAAAAATAACCCACAAGTTTATAAAATTACAAAACACACCCAAAACTTTTAATTCACCAATCGGTATAAACAAAAATGTATAAACCCTAACCCTAAAATTTTCCAATCATTACCAATCATTGATTTTACTTTAAAACACATTTATTATACCAGATTAAACACCAAGAACCCTAACCCTAAATCCAAACGATTTAGCTTTTTATTTGTAACCCTTTTTCCTTTTTAATCCGGTTTGCAAAATAATTCACCAAGGTGATATTAGGATTCGACAATTTCAAGTATCATTTTTCCAGTGTTATATGACATGTATAGGACCAGAATAAAATAGGTACAAAGCATGGAAAAATCGTATGGCCTGTTTTAGGTTTATTTTACGATTTCGACATATATAATTATCAAGATTTATCTATGGTGCATGGTGATGATTCAAACATGTAAACATGAAGAGAATGATTAAAAAGGATGATATAAATACCCTTTTGCAGGATTCGAACCAAGGATGAACAAGAAATAATTTTTGTGTTCTCGGCTAGAACAATACGACACCAACAACTCCCACGAGCACCCTAGCAATCTAGCAACCTTGACACTATTTTTAACACCTTCCTTGAACTTGTAAAAACCCAGGAAAATTGATGTAACAGCCTCCAAAATTCATATGGTGTGTAGGTGAGTTTTTGTGTTGTTTTTAGGGTTAGCGAAAGTGTAAAATGGAAACAATTATAAAACCGTGTGTTATGGTGAGGGGAGGGCATGATTTTCGGCCCAATGTGATGGATGAGATCAATTTACTGATTTGTAATTGATTTCCTTTTAATTGCAATGCTTATCTCCTTTTTATTTGATTTAATTTATTTAACAATATATTAAATATATATATATATAAGAAATTTTCGGTCCCAAAATATTTTAAGTGATGTGACAAGTATTTTTAGGACATTTAGAATGTTAAAATGTTCACGCAAAAATTGTCATACTTCATATGTTGCTAATTTCCAAGAGTTTGTGATTTATTTGATGTTTTTATTTAATCATTAATTGAATTTTTAAGTTACAAGGGTATTTTGGTAATTTTGCATGTTTTGAAATTTTGGGTATTACAACTTCTTCCCCTCTAAAAGAAAAATTTTGTCCTCGAAATTTGAAGTCGCAAAGTTAGACGAAGTCGTAGCAAATCGCAAAAGATCGTCACAAACATTCTCACGCCCGGGGAGGTTCTTCCAAAAAGGATCTTCAAACCAAATAGTTTCTCATGACTCAATCAAAACAAGGTGGGTTCAAATTCCTCAGAAGGAGACAAATTAGGTTGATTCTGATCAAAAGGTCCATGCAACATAAAATGGATGATAGGTGAATCTTAGCTCAAGATTTATAACTGAGGTCAACAGAATGCAAAACGAGAGTCCAAACTCATCCAGATATCTAATGAACGAAGGCAGAGTATACGCATAGGTAGAATGAACCTAAAGTCTCACTAATCACGGATAATCCAACGGAGATCAAATTCTAAACTTCTTAGGTACTCCTCAAGATATCCTATGGCCACAATGAGTGCACGTTATATGGTGTAAGTATTATCACGTTGATCAGGCGTCATAATACTAGCACCACATAAATATGCCTTCATGATGATCATACTTTATCTCGAGTCGTGAGCAAAACAACCTATCTTAATCCACCTAGTACTTCTACAGTGTCAGAGGTCAACAAAATCAAATGTCATAGTCAAGAGGGAAAACAAAACTACTCACAAGAGTATCGGAATCCCATATTGCCTAGCAGAAGTAACGTACGCCGTCCACAAGCATCAGATCTTCCACAATTCGCCAAAATTCCCCAAAACAAAGCCATCATCGATCATACTAAAAATAAACACGGAACTGAAATGCTTCTAGGGAACTTAAATCATTAGAGGATCTTATTACTATATAACGAAACTTAAGTGAGTCAACGGAAGTGAAAGTTAGTCGTCAATAACTACTGCCTTCACAGAATCAATTCTTCCAAACATAAAAGGTCTGTTTCAAAAATCCGTTCATTCAAAACATTCAATCTCTTCAAGTCCGGTTAATCTGTCTTCGTTTGTCCATAAATCTGGAAGTGAAACAAATCGTAAACTTGTGTCTGATTCATCAAGCCTCCTGTGCAGTTCTTCTTGGAATGTGATGGAGTAATGTGGATTTCTGGCACGCTCTGTAAATTCCTTCATCATCCAGTCTGCTTCCGCTCTCAATTCATCTTAGTACAACCAAGATGAATAGGGAAGTGAGACTGCACGTCTTCATCAGTTCCAGGTTCGCCATCTTAACTAGCTCTTCTGCATCGCCAACACTTCTGCCTTGTAAGGAATGTCTTCACTCTTCAGGATAGCCACCGCTGTTGCCAACTCCAGGTCAGGTATTGATGTAATTCTTCTGATACGCTTCTAGTTGTCTTGATTCATACGCAAAACTTTCTGTGCAGCAAGGGAGTATAACCGTGTCTCTTTCTAAATGTCCCAAAATTTGTTCCGCCTGAAGGTATGGAAGCTAATTTCTATTTCGGCTTTTCCAAAACTCCATTCACAATCAAACTAAGCTGTTTCTCTCTGTTCATGAAATTTATCACTGGTAACGCAAGTTGTAAACATCTTCTAGAATTCTTCTGCAAGTTCAAGAGATTTCAGTTCTTCACTCTGTTATTGGTCTTGACCACTTGGTGATAGTTTCAAAACTTGCGGGATTTAAAAAGATATCGTCAATTAAGAACACCGTTGTCTCAACAAATATCAACCTCCCAGAATGCACAAATGATCGTCAAATTTCTAACAAAGTGAAAAAAATGATTTTCATGCTCTTCCTCGTCTCCGAATGTACTATTAAGTCATGCAATGACCATTTGCCCAAGTACTCGCGAGAAAACATCATTTATCAAATTCACAAAACAGTCAGAGCTTTAGCTAATACTATTAGCGTCACTAACCGTCATAGCAGTCGTTAGGAATACGGAAGGCGATTCCAAGAATAACCTCAATTTATACTTCCATCGGAAGGAAACTTCGCGATCTGAAATTGAACAGATACATAGTCGTTTCAAGGTGGAGAAATATTGGTTCCTAACAGCAGTACGGGTCAGCTTCCAGTAATCAATATATATCCCCAGTCACCATCCTTCTTTATCGCGAACGAAACTGAAACACGCCCAGAAGATACACTTAAGCAAACTCACTTCTTGGTCTTCGGTTGCTGCTCTTCCCGGTTGCTCAATTCAACTGGTATGATCCCGGACACATCTGAAAGACATCTTCGCTTGGTGACTAGACAATCTCTCGGTATCATGTCAAATCCTACTTCACACTCCGGTGGAAAACTTGGTGGTTCAACCAGGAATCATATTCAGAAAACTCAGGGTGCCAAATAACTTTCAAGATAAGGTTCATTCATTGGTGTACGAAATGGGTTCTAGGAAAACTTCATAACCGCGAAAGTAACACACGAGTCTCCAGAGTAATAGTAATAGCCAAAAGTTTAACAATCGGTAATCATGGTAGGGAGTTCAAAATTGTTTCAAACACCAAAGGTGAGACATAGGAGGATAGTTGTCAATATTTTGAATGCTCAATCAACCAATCCCTTATCAGAATAAAATCGAAGTTAACTATCCAAAGAAAGACAGATCAACAAAGCAAGTCTTATCATTCAAAAGTGAGAGGGAAACATTCTTATACTCGTGGTTAAACACCACAAGAATTCTCATAGGGACAGAGATGGGTAAGACGAAATCAAATAGCGTCAGAAAATTATAGATGCTTATCAAAAGCAAGAGACAAATAACAGAATGTATCAAGTACGTTATCGCCATGGAGATTCTCAGAATGCCCGAAGAGGCATCGAAATGATTAACAAAAGGATCAGAGGTCAGATTCGGAATCTGAAGATGAGGATCAAATAGTGTCAGGTAATTACTATGCAATTCTCAATGCCTTCAAGATTTATTTAGGTTTCAAATCTTAGGTGGTGCAAAGCATAAGCTTTCAATCTCCAAAAGTGATCTCAACAGGCTTTAATCAAAAGCAAGGCACGAATCAGAGTGATGCGGAAGCAATGATACTTAAACAAATGCCTTATAGTCTACCCATTCCTCACTAGTCAAAACTTAAGTTCATATTAAGAATCCTAAAGCAAGTTCTCAAGGTGTTCTCCTATGTTCTTACAGTGGAAACCTAATGGTCCAAAACTCACAGGCCAAGGGTAAATGTATTACGAGTCGCAGCCTGTTTCTCTGATACCATAATTGTAACACCCCAACCTGATAAGGGTAGAAGTATTACGTTATGGTGACATATCAAAGTAAACACAAGCATATGACTAATTAATACAAAATGAATTTCAATGGTTACAAGGGAAAATCTGAAAATACAAGATTACAATGAAAATTACATTAAGTACTAAGTCTAGAATAATCTCTTCTAGTCATCTCTAATCCGGAATGTCTATCAAGGTATAGCCTTCTAAGTCCAAGATACTCTCCACTCATACCCAGCTTCCTACTAAAACCTGCCGCAGGAAAAGAAATGCGGCTGAGCTTAAAAAGCCCAGTGAACAGATATAAAGGTAACAAGCAGTAATAATGGAATAGTGAAGTAAAGGAAACAATGCAAGGTATAATAAGAGTTAGGGAAAAAGTAAAAGATTATAAGGTAAAGTAAACAGTAATCCACCACGAGCCCAAGTCAAGTCAAGTATCAAGTCAAGTATCAAGTAACCATGTATACGGAGGGGAGACCTCGGTATACCAAGTACAATATGAGGGGATACCTCCAGGGGGTGGAGTCATGAGCTCCCAGGATGTGAAAGATGTGTATCGCACACACCATCAGTCACCAGGTATATAACAAGTAATATGATAAATCCATCGAAACAGAAACAAATCTAGGATGCATCCATACGCCCCAGTAGGCCAAGTTCTTCCTCTACGTAAACAAGTCAGGTCAGGGACGGGATAGGTCATCACTCTCCTACCCTAGAGTCAAGTCATCGGTGCATCAATGACAAGGACATGAAACCCTCATGCCTAGTTATACAAGTAGTGGCTCGTAGTATCAAACTGTGGGTCAAGGGTCAAGTATCCAGTATCAAGTGTCCAATTTCAAGTATCATATCAAGTGGTTCAAGTCAAGTTTCATATCAAGTGGTTCAAGTCAAGATTTATATCAAGGTTCAATGTCAAGGTTCGAATCAAGAGTCATAGCAAGGTTTATAGCAAAGGTTTAAATCAAGTGGTTCATATCAAAGGTTCATAATCAAATGATTCGTACGTTCATAGTAAAGTTTTAATTCAAAGGTTTCATATCAAACGCATATTTAGAAAATCTTTCAATAAGTGGCTTTCATAAAATAATGTTTAGTAAAGTTTTTCATAAAGATAGTCTTAAAAGTAGTTTTCACAAAACTTTTAGTAAAATTTCATTTAAAAGTGGCATCGCATCGTGCTCAACAACATCGTTTTAAAATAGCTTTTCTCAAAACATTTTCATATATAATTTAGAAAGGTTTTAGCATCCAGTTATAATATCAAATGAACCTTCAAGGTATCCAAGGGTTTGAATATTCATGTCACAGGGTGATGAACGAATTATATCAAGTATCAAGGGAACATAACAAGGTTCAATTTATCAAGGAAAGCATAGCAAGGTTCACAAATCAAGGGAAACATAGCAAGGTTCACAAATCAAGGGGAGCATAACAAGGTTTAAGGGAGTAAGATAGTCAAGAGAGAGAGAGAGAGAGAGTTCATGAGAAACCTGTGAGAAGGTCAGAATATCTGTACCTTATTAAGAAAGCAAGCAAAACACAATAATAGCAAACACTGACAGGAATCAGATCACTCCTTCTTCACACCTAAAGGAGTAGAAGATAGAATTACAAATGGTTCTTAATTCAGATTACTAGTTTTAGTTTATCTTTCCATTTTAAGTAACTTTCCAAATTTAGCAACTTTCCATATATAGTAAGTTTCCACTTTAAGTAAGTTTACTCATTTTAAGTAAATTTCTATAATTAGCAGATTTTCATAATTAGAAAGATTTAGTTTTATAAATTAAGTTAAATTATCAATTAATCATTATTATGGAAAATAGGGTTCATTTTAGCAAGTTATAATGGTTTAGGGTTAAATATGACAAATTTCTATATTTTAGGGTTTTAAATGCAAATATGCCAAAGATAAGGTCTAAAGTGCAGATATTAAAAGTTATTCATTTTAATCCATAAGTTTCCCATAATTACGATTCAAATCCTTTAACTTTAACAATTTTACAAGTTAGACCCTTTAATTAATTAAATTACAATTTAATCCTTATGATATTCATATTTACACATTAAGCCTTTAATTATCCAAAATTACACATTACACCCTTTACATAAATGTTTATATGAGACACCCTCTATTTTCCCGAATTTAAGAAACAAACCCCTCTAGTTTATAATTTTGCAAATCGAATTCATAATTTCATGATTTATCATTTAAACCTTTTAGTTACAAATTTTACGCATAATACCCCCATATTATATTTTATACGATTTACCCCTGATCTAAAGTGACTTACAAAAATAACCCACAAGTTTATAAAATTACAAAACACACCCAAAACTTTTAATTCACCAATCGGTATAAACAAAAATGTATAAACCCTAACCCTAAAATTTTCCAATCATTACCAATCATTGATTTTACTTTAAAACACATTTATTATACCAGATCAAACACCAAGAACCCTAACCCTAAATCCAAACGATTTAGCTTTTTATTTTTAACCCTTTTTCCTTTTTAATCCGGTTTACAAAATAATTCACCAAGGTGATATTAGGATTCGAAAATTTCAAGTATCATTTTTCCAGTGTTATATGATATGTATAGGACCAGAATAAAATAGGTACAAAGCATGGAAAAATCGCATGGCCTGTTTTAGGTTTATTTTACGATTTCGACATATATAATTATCAAGATTTATCTAGGGTGCATGGTGATGATTCAAATGTGTAAACATGAAGAGAATGATTAAAAAGGATGATATAAATACCCTTTTGCAGGATTCAAACCAACGATGAACATGAAATAATTTTTGTGTTCTCGGATAGAACAATACGACACCAACAACTCCCACGAGCACCCTAGCGATCCAGCAACCTTGACACTATTTTTAACACCTTCCTTTCACTTTTAAGAACCCAGGAAAATTGATGTAACAGCCTCCAAAATTCGTATGGTGTGTAGGTGAGTTTTTGTGTTGTTTTTAGGGTTAGCGAAAGTGTAAAATGGAAACAATTATAAAACCGTGTGTTATGGTGAGGGGAGGGCATGATTTTTGGCCCAATGTGATGGATGAGATCAATTTACTGATTTGTAATTGATTTCCTTTTAATTGCAATGCTTATCTCCTTTTTATTTGATTTAATTTATTTAACAATATATTAAATATATATATATATAAGTAATTTTCGGTCCCAAAATATTTTAAGTGATGTGACAAGTATTTTTAGGACATTTAGAATGTTAAAATGTTCACGCAAAAATTGTCATACTTCATATGTTGCTAATTTCCAAGAGTTTGTGATTTATTTGATGTTTTTATTTAATCATTAATTGAATTTTTAAGTTACAAGGGTATTTTGGTAATTTTGCATGTTTTGAAATTTTGGGTATTACATTCATGCTGAATCCCAATTGACATTTTCCCAGAATTCTAGTAATTTATGCTCTCTTTTTTATAATTTTGTAGAAAACGTTGTTTGCCCGTCATTTGAAGTTGTAAGGTCACAAAAAACATGCTAACATTGGTAAAGTCAAGCAAAAAATCCCAAAGCTGAAGTGGAGGACCAAGAAAAAGTTCTGAGATTGCGGTATTTTCACTATGTTACATATGGAATCTTACACCGGTGAAGCTGCTTGAAAATGGGATTGTGGGCTGGTTGCCGAGTCGGAAGGCCAATCTGACATGTTGACGCTATTGATATTTTTACACGAGCTTAATGATCATGCGGAGAAGATGCTTGAATTAGCAATGGAGTTTGATAAACTTGCTTCTCCTGAAAAGATGTCTATAATTGTTGAAGCAGTTAGGAATAGGGAGGAACGTGAGCGTATCTAAGCATTCAAGAAGAAGATCGTCTTTTGTGAAGTTGAATGTCTTTTTTTGAAGTCATTGAAAACATGTGAATGGTAGAACAGTTTATAATTGTATAAAATACATCAGTTTGTCCTTATGCTAGATCAGTTTGTCCATGATAGATCATTTTATGTCCATGGTAGAACAGCAATACCATAACTAATCTTTTATGATTTTTTGTCAAGTAACATTAGTGTAGTTTCTTATAAATCTGTCTTCTTATGATATTTTCTGGTCAATTATCTTTATGTGATTCATACAGAATCCCATGGGATTCTTTGATGAATTACTTGTGATTCATCCCTAATCCCATGTGATTCTATATGATCCGATGTGATTCATATAGAATCCCATGTGATTCATACAAATTACCCATGTGATCAAGTTATTGATGGAATCTGATATTTTGTCAAGTAACAGTAGTGTAGTTTCTGTATGAATCTCATAAAAGATACTAGTAACAGCAATACCATAACTAATGTTTTATGATTTTTTGTCAAGTATCAGTAGTGTAGTTTCTTAAAAATCTGTCTTTTTATGATATTTTATGGTCAAGTATCTTTATGTGATTCATACAGAATCCCATGGGATTCTTTGATGAATCACTTGTGATTCATCCCTAATCCCATGTGATTCTATATGATCCCTTGTGATTCATATAGAATCCCATGTGATTCATACAAATTACCCATGTGATCAAGTTATTGATGGTATCTGATATTTTGTCAAGTAACATTAGTGTAGTTTCTTTGATGAATCCCATGGGATTCTTTGATGGATCACTTGTGATTCATCCTTTATCCCATGTGATTCATCCTTTATCCCATGTGATTCATAGAGAATCCCATGTGATTCATACAGATTACTCATGTGATCAAGTTATTGAAAGAGAATATAAGTAACAAACATGATATATTCAAAGTAAACAAGATATATTCAAAGTAAACAAGAATTTCCTTTGCAAATCATCTATATATTCAAGTAAAGAAGAAAAAGAACTAACAAAAACAAGAATATAAGTAACAACATCAGGGTGCCTTCTCATTTGCCTTATCAGTAACAACATCCGGCGCTTTCTCCTTAACAACATCTGGTGCCTTCTCCTGAACAATAACCGGCACCTTCTCCTTCTCCTGAACAACAATCGGCGCCTTCACCGTAACAACAGCCGACGACTTCTCATTAGGATTGAACTGAGACAATGACGTCGAGTTCAAAACTTCATTGGCAGGTTTGTCCGTTGACTGACGCATATCCTTGGTAATCCACTTCTTATTCCTAGGCGAACCACTAGCAGTAGCATTAAGAACACCGAACATTAAAAAAAAAAAAAAACAAAAAAAAAACATAAGCATTAGTTATACAATAAAAAAGCATTAAGAATCACATGAGATTCTGTATAAATCTCATGGGATTCAGAATTAATCACATGGGATTCAACATAAATCACATGGATCAAGTTATATGTTACAAGTCATGAATCAAGTTATATGTTACAGCAATCTTGTATATCCAAAAGAGCTACAGAGAGTGCTAACAAGCCTATCTCATAAAACAAATGATCACTACAACGCGCAATCTAGGCTATACCCTTAGACTATGATATCATGTATGATTAAGTACAGGACCACAAAATACAAAACGGAAATGTAACATACTCTAACTAACATCATACCGCCTTAGCACACACAGACGGATGACTAGCAGTATACAGATGACTATCTAATCATACACATCCCATATATGACTATCTAATCAAAATCACATGTGATTCACATAAACCATAAAAACAGTAAGTAACTAATAATAATAAAAAATAACTAACTAATAAAAACAATAATCATAATAAAAAACACTCATCATCAAAAAATCACATGTGATTTAGATAAAACATCAAAAATAACTAACAAAATAAAAAATAACTAACTAATATCAACACTAATCATCATCCAAAACACAAAAAAAAAAAAAAAAAAAAAAAAAAAAAAAAAAAAAAAAAAAACTCACCAATATCGCCGATTGGTAGCTTATTTTGATCAGTTACAGCCGGTGAAGACGATTGGACCAATGGCTGTCCTTTAGATAGTTCTAAGTCATGTCGTATGTTGATTGAATAGCAATGAATTAGCGGTTTGAGAGATGAATTTGGCGGTTAGGGTTTGAGAGATCAATTGTGGGGGGGGGGGGGGAATTATTGAGAGAGAGAAAGAGAATGATTGAAAGAGATGAGTAAATGAGATATCTGATGGTGAGTAAATGAAGATACAGTGAAATTACGTAACTGCCCCTCCATGTAATCTAAAATGAAAAGAAGTTTTAATCTCAGCCGTCGGATGATGAAACAATGAAAGGCCAGGATCACGTGGATTGATCTTTAGATAAAAGTTGTTCCTTATGGAACTTTTGTCATCAAAGTTTATTATCACACAGGAAACGAACATAAAAAGAAAAGCAAAAAACTTGATTAAAAGCAGCTATGTTGACATTGATCCAATGCCCCTGCATCAAATATGTTGGCGCTCCAAGGGTCATGTAATATTTTATGTTTTGATCAATGATAATTTGAAGTTGTTAACTTTTTTTTTTTGAACATAGTTGTTAACTTGTTATACATGATGAAGTTTTACATGAGTTTGTTATAGGGATACGTCTAATGAATGTATTTTGGGTGCTTTAATATATTGTAGTCTTCTTATCCGGATTAATTTTATGATTATTAAATGTATTAAGAAAGGTTGTATTGTGCAAATGAGGGACGAGTATTATTAATTTTGATGATACAATTTAAGAAAAAAAGTTGTTATACGAAAGTTCATTCCAAATTTAAAAGAACGATCTATAATTTTATTTATTTATATATTTATTTTTTATCCTCATTTAATAATAACGTGTATGAATATATTAGGCTTTGCTTGTGGGGTGTCAAATGGGCCGACCCGACCCGAACCCGATAAGGGCTTATAGGGTCGGGTTGATTCGGGTCCAACATAGCTTATCGGGTTTATCGGGTTGACCCGATAAACCCGATAGCTTAATAGGGTCGGGTTAGGGTCCTAATTAGTTTGTTATCGGGTTAACCCGATAAGATACAATGACTTATTAACAAATCTTTTTGCATGAGCTTACTGCTTCTTTTTTTTACACGAGCTTACTCCTTGAAATGTATTGTATTCTTTTTGTTAGTTGGATTACAAAGCCATTTTTTTTTTTTTTTTTTTTTTTTTAATTTGGACCTTGAATGTAAAGTTGAGGTTTTTTTTTTTTTTTTTTTTTTTTTTTTAACTACTAGATAGTAAAAAAATACTAAACTTATTATTCTTATGATCTGTTGTCTCTGTAACGCCCCGTACCCGTTTAGACTAAAATTTAAAACTTTTTGACGCGGAAACGTTTGACTAAAACGGACTCATACAAATTCTTCATTCAAAGACAAGAATCTATAACATTTAACCCTTTAAAATACTTGCAGGAACATATACTCAAAAACCTTTCAAAACATTTCACACAATTTTATAACACAACCAAACAGCCCTTCTGTGACCAACGATACGCCGTATCCTTTTGAGGGATACGCCGCATCACATCTGAGAGACCATGCGCCGTATCAACCTGAGTGATACGCCGCATCACCTTAAACTTCTGATAGGCCGCATCTAATATATTAGATATGCCGCATCGACCAATTGAGACAGAACATCAGCAGGAAAACCTGCATAAACTCAACACACCACACAACCCACTTGACACCTTTATACAACACTATAACTTATGCCGCAACACTCATTTAGCATTCAAAACCATAACAAACCATTATACCCAACAAATGACCCGTTTGACCCCAAAATGGGTAAAAACATGCTTAAACCAAACACCCCATTATCATTATTCATAAACACTTAAAACACACTTTGACCCATCGTTAGACTCTCAAATCGTTATGACCTCTTTGACATACATTTTGACACACGACTACACTTTACCAATCGACAAAAGACTCTCGGGGGTACAAACTTATACACTTGAGCTCGGTGTTCTAATACTAAGCTCCTAATTACGGTTTATCATCCATTCCGCTTCCAAATCCTTAAGCTACCATCCAAGCCCTTACATATCGCCGCACATAAACCTACAAAAACATTAACAACTAAAAGAATAAGCTTACGCTTAGTAAGTAAAACGATAATCACATACCATCATACTTCAATCAAACACATAAGCATCACATCTCTCCAAACACTTACTTAGCTACTCCGCTCTTTAATTCTTGCATAACCATCTAACATCAACTTACCATCATAACCAAATCACCACCTAGATCATATTCATCCTAGCACATAAGCACATATCCAATCCCTTATCACTAGTCACAAAACACACATAACACATACATGTTAGACATCCATATAATACATGCCATCATCATTTTACTTACCTTATCTCCAAGCTAAGCATATCCAAGCATCCATCATCATAAACACCCTAAGACACATAATCATACATAACATATAATACATAATCATTAACTATAATCATGACTAATACAACCATAACTAACCTCTAAACACTTCTAATCATCATATAATCATATATTGATTATATGAGAATAAATCCCATCATTTACTAACTTAAACCCATTATAAACTCATCACATAATCATCATTACCTCTTAATTATCTTAAAACACCATTTACCCAATCCTTCCCAAGTTAGGGTTCATAAACCCTAACCCTTAAATCACCAATTAAACTCTAATTAAACATCATGAACATCATACCTTATGTAAGAAACAAGCTATAGGCTTAACCCTTGAATTATCACCACTAAACCATCATCATCTCATCACCAAATGCTCCATCATCTTCCCTCTCTTCTCTCTATCTCGACATCACAGGAACACACAAGAATTGTGTGGAGATATCTAGAACCTAACACATATAAACTAGCTGAGAGGGCATTTCTGTCATTTCTGCTTATTTAAGGTCTATGCGCCGCATCTATATTTTAGATGCGCCGCATCTTATATACGCCGTATCTCCTTCTCCAATACGGCGCATGGACTATAACAAGTCGGTTCTACTTCCCATTCTACCATACGCCGCATGTAACTTTCTTGATGCGCCGCATCTAGGCCTCATCAGACATCCACTTAAAAGATTCAACCACATATCCTTAGTCAAACATACTTAGGCTCGGGTCAACTTCATCTAGGGTGGGGCCTATTTGTATTCCGGAAAACGGGTCTAACAGTCTCTACCTTATTAGCTTATTGTCTTTTTAATGTTAGTGCCATGCATATTGTGATGTAATATGATTTGTTACTAATTGTTTTGGGATTGAATTTGCCAATTTGGCTACTGGAATTGCAATATGCAGTTTTCTAATGCAGTAATAAGCATAAAGCTTGCTGCGTATTCAGTATTTTTTTAATAATTTTCGCTTTGCTTGCTTCTTTGATACTTAAAACATGTTCGGTTTTATATTGAGTTGATAATACAAAACAATAAAAGAAGAATAAAGCAAATATAAAACTACAGGGACTTAAAAGACAAAGAAGGAATTCTACAACCTATGAAAGATTATAGAAGATTCCTTTTAGAAGATAATGATTAAAGTTAGGAAGATTTGTTTTCTAATATTGTTATAAGTCTTTGTAAACCCTAATATCTCTATTATATAAAAAGATACAGGGTCTTAGGTTTTAGTGTGCACAAGTAAAGATGTAGTCGACTAGTAAAAGTGTGTGTGTCTAGGCGTTTGGTTGTTTGTGTAAATGCCTAGGTTAGTATTGGTTTAGCCCCAAGGATCTTTGATCCCTGTTATTGTTGAGTAAACGTACTACAATTGATCAAGTAGTATTGGGGCTGATTGTGTATGTAATTGTTATGAATGATAATGATGAAAACCTTGTTACAATAACATTGATGTTTTGTGTAATCCGCTGCGTATATTGTTAACCTTTGTTATTGTTATTCCTATAGCTCAAAACGATCTAAGGAGTTCTAACAAACTCCACAATTGGTATCAGAGCTCAGGGAGCTCGTGATCTAGGATTTTACAAAGTTTTTTGTAAAACCCAAAAATTTCAAAACATGCAAAATTACCAAAATACCCTTGTAACTTAAAATTTCATTTAATGATTAAATAAAACATCAAATAAATCTCAAACTCTTGGAAACTAGCAACATATGAAATATGATAATTTTTGCATGAACATTTTAATATTCTAAATGTCCTAAAAATACTTGTCACACCATTTAAAACTTACGTGAGCCGAATTACTTAAATATATATATATATATATTTAATAGATTGTTAAATAAATAAAATCAAATAAAAATACGATAAGCATTCTGTTAAAAGGGGAAATCTTGCAAAATCAGAGATTGATCTCATCTAACCACCTAGGCCGAAAATCATGCCCTCCCCTCCTCCATTTACATGGTTTCTTAATTGTTTCCTTATTATTCATTCTAAAAACCCTAAAACACAAACAGAAACTCCCAATCGGCCACCGTAATTTTCCATGACCTCTTATCATTTTTCCTGGATACCTTGGTGTTAAAAAAAGTCTAGAAAAATAGGATTTAGAATATTGAAAGCTTGGATTGCTTGGTTTTGATTTTTGTTCGAGTTCCATTCTTGCCGAGAGGTATGAAATTCCCACACCTCATCCGACCATTCTAAAGGCTATCTGGTATTTTTATAACACTTCTTACATCATATATGATCTATATAAAATGTGTATCATGATCCATGCACGCTACATAAATCGTAAGAATTTTAAATACCAAAAACGTGAAATAAATCCAAAATCGTCCATGCGATTTTTCCAGGCTTTGTACATATTTTATTTCGATCCTTTGCATGTCATATAACACTAGAAAAATGATACTTGAAATTATCGAAGCTTAAATCATCCTTGGTGAATTTATTTTGAAACCGGATCAAAAATGAAAAGAGTTCGAAAATAAAATAAAAGTCGAATGGGTTAGGGTTTGAGTTCTTGGTGTTTAATCTGGTATAATAAATGTGTTTTAAGATTAAATCAATGATTGGTAATGATTGGAAAATTGTAGGGTTAGGGTTTGCGTTTTATATTAATACCGATTGAGAAATTAAAAAGTTTTGGGTGTGTTTTGTGATTTTATAAACTTGTGGGTTATTTTTGTAAGACACTTTGGAACAGGGATGATTCATATAAAATATTATATGGGGGTATTATATGTAAATTTTGTAATTAAAAGGTTTAATTGGTAAATTATTAAATTAGTAATTCGATTTGCAAAATTATAAACTAGAGGGGTTTTGTTTCGTAAATTCTGGAAAATAGAGGGTGTCTCGTATAAACATTTATGTAAGGGGTGTAATGTGTAATTTTGGATAATTGAAGACTTAATGGGTAAATATGAATATTTAAGGATCGAATTGCAATTTATTTAATTATAAGGTTTAATTTGTAAATTAATTAACTTAAGGGTCTAATTCGTAAAATTGTAAAAGTTAAAGGATTTGAATCGTATATATGGGTAACTCATAGATTAAAATGAATAACTTGTAATATTTGCACTTTAGACCTTTATCTTTGGCACATTTGCATTTAAAACCCTAAAATATAGAAAGTTGTCATATGAAACCTTAAACTATTATAACTTGCTAAAATGAACCCTATTTTCATAATAATACATAATTAATGACTTAACCTAAATTATAATATTTAAATCTTTCTAATTAAGGAAACTTTCTAAAAATGGAAACTTGCTAATTTTGGAAACCTGCTAAAAATAGAAAGTTACTTAAAATGAGTAAACTTACTTAAAGTGGAAACTTACTATATATGGAAAGTTGCTAAATTTGGAAAGTTACTTAAAATGAAAAGATAAACTAAAATGAGTAATCTGAATTAAGAACCATTTGTAATTCTGTCTTCTACTCCTTTAGGTGTGAAGAAGGAGTGATCTGATTCTTTCAGTATTTGCTATCTTGTGTTTGTTTTCCGAATAAGGTACAGATATTCTGACCTTCTCACAGGTTTCTCATGAACTCTTTCTCTCTTGTTTATCTTGATTCCTTGAACCTTGCTATGCTCCCCTTAATTTGTGAACCTTGCTATGTTTCCCTTGATTTGTGAACCTTGCTATGCTTTCCTTGACAAATTGAACCTTGCTATGTTCCCTTGATACTTGATATAATTCGTTCATCACCCTGTGACATGAATATTCAAACCCTTGGATACCTTGAAGGTTCATTTGACATTATAACTGGATGCTAAAACCTTTCTAAATTATATATGAAAATGTTTTGAGAAAAGCTATTTTAAAACGATGTTGTTGAGCACGATGCGATACCACTTTTAAATGAAATTTTACAAAGAGTTTTGTGAAAACTACTTTTAAGACTATCTTTATGAAAAACTTTACTAAACATCATTTTATGAAAGCCACTTATTGAAAGATTTTCTAAATACGCATTCGATATGAAACCTTTGAATTAAATCTTTAATATGAACCTGCGAATCTTTTGATTATGAACTTTTGATATGAACCACTTGATTTGAAACTTTGCTATAAATCTTGCTATGACTCTTGATTCGAACCTTGACTTGAACCTTGATATAAATCTTGACTTGAACCTTGATATAAACCTTGATATGACATACTTGAATTGGAAACTTGACTTGAACCACTTGATATGAGACTTGAACTTGGACACTTGATACTTGACCCTTGACCCACAGTTTGATACTACGAGCCACTACTTGTATAACTAGGCATGAGGGTTTCATGTCCTTGTCATTGATGCACCGATGACTTGACTCTAGGGTAGGAGAGTGATGACCTATCCCATCCCTGACCTGACTTGTTTACGTAGAGAAAGAACTTGGCCTACTGGGGCGTATGGATGCATCCTAGATTTGTTTCCTGTTTCGATGGATTTATCATATTACTTTTTATATACCTGGTGACTGATGGTGTGTGCGATACACGTCTTTCACATCCTGGGAGCTCATGACTCCACCCCCTGGAGGTATCCCCTCATATTGTACTTGGTATACCGAGGTCTCCCCTCCGTATACATGGTTACTTGATACTTGACTTGACTTGGGCTCGTGGTGGATTACTGTTTTCTTTACCTTATAATCTCTTACTTTTTTTTTCCTAACTCTTATTATACCTTGCATTGTTTCCTTTACTCCACTATTCAATTATTATTGCTTGTTACCTTTATATCTGTTCACTAGGCTTTTTAAGCTCAGCCGCATTTCTTTTCCTGCGGCAGGTTTTAGTAGGAAGCTGGGTATGAGTGGAGAGTATCTTGGACTTAGAAGGCTATACCTTGATAGACATTCCGGATTAGAGATGACTAGAAGAGATTATTCTAGACTTAGTACTTAATGTAATTTTCATTGTAACCTTGTATTTTCAGATTTTCCCTTGTAACCATTGAAATTCATTTGGTATTAATTAGTCATATGCTTGTGTTTACTTTGATATGTCACCATAACGTAATACTTCTACCCTTATCGGGTTGGGGTGTTACATTTTTAGTCAAAGAATGAAGAACAAAATCGACTTTGGTTTTTATTTTCGTAGTTTTCTGCAGTGCTGTGGTAAAAAGGCGATATCTCATTCGTTAACCGTTGGATCTTAACGAAATTTTTACTGAAGGTTCTCTATATATCAAGGCATATTCTCACTGGAGGGATCTTCAATCTGAGCTTTTTTTAAAAGATATTAATCGTCAAGCATGCTGCAGAAAAGGTTAAAGTAAGTCAAATTTTTAGGGTTTTTCTAATATCGACCTTCCTGAATTCGTGTTTACTCGTTTTAATTCATTATGGAAGTTGGTTATACATTGTTTGGTGTTTATAATTCATGGAAGAAAGCAGCTAGGGTTTCTCGGATCTTTTGATTTGGATTGGTTTGGGTTGAAAGATCAGGTGGTATTCATTGTTCTATTGATTTTATTCTTCATGGAAGTTGATCAATCAGATGTTAAAAGGTCCAGTCGATTAAAGGTTTTTCTATGTTAAACGCTAATTAGGGTTTTGGGTATATGCTTTTGTGATTACCTTCAAAATCGATTAAGGTTTCTTTTGTACAATGTTGGTCGAAACTCTAACCTTATTCTGAGTATAACAAGGCTGTTAAATATGATTATCTTGCTGGTCTTGGTGATTGATGATACATGTATAAGTGGTGCAAAGCAAACCCTAATGGTGAACCTGACATGAATAGAAACTTAATGCTGCTACTTTGGTCGTCTTGTTGCTGCTATATCTGATCATTAATACTGCTACTTTGAACAGAAACTTAAAGTTGCTTATGTGAGACTTTGTGTTGCTTATGTAAGTTAATACTGTTGGTCACACATAAGTTAGTACTACTTGTTTGTTCATTAATACTACTAGTAGTTGTATCGTGGTTACTTGATTAAAGCTGCTACAACTCGTTAATGTTGCTAGTGGTTTTTAAAACTGCTCGATTATTACTTAATGCTGCTACGCTTGATTAGTGATGCTCGTGGGAATTTTAGTACTGCTAGCATGTTCTCTGATCTTTCCAAGGTTAATGTTGCTCTCGTATTGTACTTAATGTCTCTATTGTATTTTAGTGCTTCTTGATTAATATTAACACTGCTCGAAGATATTTTATGCTGTTGTGTTTTTAATACTGCTACGAGAGTTTATGCTGCTGTCTTCATGATTAAAGAGTTTCTTGAATGCTTTGACTTTTCAAAGATGAATTGAATAAGAAGAAGAAGCTTCAAGTTTGGTTCGAATATTGGAAGATTGATTGGTTTTAGATATGGAGATGTCGAACAACACACACTGAAGATTGTTTTGTTTTAAATGTTCTTAAACATTTTAAAAGGCTTGATTTGTTCGAATTGGGATAATTGATTACCAAGAAGATGGATTATCACTTATTTGAAGTAGAAGTGGAGTTTCATGGATGCGTGTTCTTATCATATCTTAAACAGCTAACAACGTTTAGAGATAACTTGTTTGTGCTTTAACGTTGTGACAAAGACTTGTCAAAATCTAGCAATAGGGATTTGCTATCACTTAAAGGAGTTAAATTGTAGTTCTCAGTGTCTCATAGAAGATGAGGATTTTGTCAAGAGGTTGCGATCTACTAATATATTTGGTTTTAGTATAAATTCAAATTCATGTGGATAGTACAAGACATAAGACACAAGTTTGAGTTGTTCTACTTCATCATCAAGTTTGTTATACCTAGTATTCTTCAACAGTAATCATGACAAAAAGCCTACAAAATTGAAGATTCAAGAAATGGTTAACGCATGGATTTCAGGGGAATCATATTTTAGAGTGTTTAATCATTTACATGCACCATTTGAGGGGAAGGTTTTTACTACTGTAAGTCTTTATTACTACAAATAGTTCAAGTTTCTATTGTCTTGAATTCATTATTAGTGCGGAAAACTTCATGGAGTGTAATTTGAGACATTGGAAGGCTGGATTAGAAGTGTGATATTGATTTGTGGTTGTGAAGATCAAAGTTGCATCTACTTAGCATCCCCTAGTGGATAATGACAAAAAGGGGAAGAAGTACATAGAAGTTTTGCAACTTGAAGATCCTTTGTGGTACAGCATGTTATGTAAGTTCACGAGTTGAGCTTAAGGGGAAGATTGTTTCACTCATGGAAGATCTAGAAGAATGTTTTGTAATTATCAACTAGGGGAAGATTGTTGGGTTTTATATTGAGTTGATAATACAAAACAATAAAAGAAGAATGAAGCAAATACGAAACTACAAGGACTTAAAAGACAAAGAAGGAATTCTACAAGCTATGGAAGATTATAGAAGATTCCTTTTAGAAGATAATGATTAAAGTTAGGAAGATTTGTTTCCTAATATTGTTATAAGTCTTTGTAAATGGAACGCCCCGTACCCGTTTTGACTAAAAATTTAAAACTTTTGACGCGGAAACGCTTGACTTTACCGGATTCATACAAATTCTTCATTTACATATCCAAAATCTATCATATTTAACCCTTTAAAATACTTGCAAGAATATATACTCGGACACCTTACAAAACATTTCATAATCAATTGTATAACACAACCAAACAACCCTTCAGACCAATGATACACCGTATCCTTTTTAGGGATACGCCGTATCTAAGCTGATAGACCATGCGCTGCATCGACCTGAAATGATGCGCCGCATCACCTTAAACTCCTGATACGTCGCATCTAATATACTAGATACGCCGCATCACTTTAACTTCTGATGCGTCGTATCTAATATACTAGATACGCCGCATCGACCAACTAAGACAGAACATCAGCAGGAAAACCTGCATATACTCAACACACCACACACTCCACTTTAACCTCAATACAACATTATATCTTATACCAAAACACTCATTTTACATTCAAAACCACAACAAACCATAATACACGGCAATTGACCCGTTTGACTCCAACATGGGTACGAATACACTTAAATCCAAACGCCCCTTAAACATTCACTAAAAACACTTAAAACACATTTGACAACTCGTTAGACTCCCAAAACGTTACCCGACTTTGACACACAATAAACGACTCATAAAAGAGACTCTCGGGGGCACAACCTTGCCTCGAGCTCGGCGTTCTACCTAGCTCCTAATGCTCACTATCTTCCAACCGCTTCCAAATCCTTAAGCTACCACACATAATCTTTCATTCCGCCGCACATGAACCTACAAAACGGTTAAACATCTAAACCGTAAGCGATAACGCTTAGTAAGTAAAACGATAATCACATACCATCATACTTCAATCAAAACACATAAGCATCACCTATCTCTAAACACTTACTTAGCTACTCCACTCTCTAACTCTTGCATAACCATCTAACATCAACTTACCATCATAACCAAATCACCACCTAGATCATATTCATCCTAGCACATAAGCACATATCCAATCCCTTATCACTAGTCACAAAACACACATAACACATACATGTTAGACATCCATATAATACATGCCATCATCATTTTACTTACCTTATCTCCAAGCTAAGCATATCCAAGCATCCATCATCATAAACACCCTAAGACACATAATCATACATAACATATAATACATAATCATTAACTATAATCATGACTAATACAACCATAACTAACCTCTAAACACTTCTAATCATCATATAATCATATATTGATTATATGAGAATAAATCCCATCATTTACTAACTTAAACCCATTATAAACTCATCACATAATCATCATTACCTCTTAATTATCTTAAAACACCATTTACCCAATCCTTCCCAAGTTAGGGTTCATAAACCCTAACCCTTAAATCACCAATTAAACTCTAATTAAACATCATGAACATCATACCTTATGTAAGAAACAAGCTATAGGCTTAACCCTTGAATTATCACCACTAAACCATCATCATCTCATCACCAAATGCTCCATCATCTTCCCTCTCTTCTCTCTATCTCGACATCACAGGAACACACAAGAATTGTGTGGAGATATCTAGAACCTAACACATATAAACTAGCTGAGAGGGCATTTCTGTCATTTCTGCTTATTTAAGGTCGATGCGCCGAATCTATATTTTAGATGCGCCGCA
The DNA here is from genome assembly GCA_021014915.2 of Artemisia tridentata subsp. tridentata. Taxonomy (NCBI): domain Eukaryota; kingdom Viridiplantae; phylum Streptophyta; class Magnoliopsida; order Asterales; family Asteraceae; genus Artemisia; species Artemisia tridentata. The sequence goes on along the minus strand of CP139501.1, from coordinate 24,181,446 downwards.
TCTTATATACGCCTTATCTCCTTCTCCAATACGGCGCATGGACTATAACAAGTCGGTTCTACTTCCCATTCTACCATACGCCGCATGTAACTTTCTTGATGCGCCGCATCTAGGCCTCATCAGACATCCACTTAAAAGATTCAACCACATATCCTTAGTCAAACATACTTAGGCTCGGGTCAACTTCATCTAGGGTGGGGCCTATTTGTATTCCGGAAAACGGGTCTAACAGTAAACCCAAATATCTCTATTATATAAAGAGATACAGGGTCTTAGCTTTTAATGTGCACAAGTAAAGATGTAGTTGACTAGTAAAAGTGTGTGTGTCTAGGCGTTTGGTTGTTTGTGTAAATGCCTAGGTTAGTGTTGGTTTAGCCTCAAGGATCTTTGATCTCTGTTATTATTGAGTAATCGTACTACAATTGATCAAGTAGTATTGGGGCTGATTGTGTATGTAATTGTTATGAATGATAATGATGAAAACCTTGTTACAATAACACTGATGTTTTGTTTAATCTGTTACGTATATTGTTAACCTTTGTTATTGTTATTCCTAGAGCTCAAAACGATCAAAGGAGTTCTAACAAACTCCACAAAACATGATATATTTGTTGGGCCAAACTTTGTATTGTGTCATTAACTTCCAACCCGATAAACCCAACCCGACTAACCTACAACCCGATAGACCCGATATCTTATCGGGTTGGGTTGCGGGTTAGTTTTTATTTTCTCAAAACCCGATAGACCCGACCCGATAAGCCCCAATGTTGGGAATTAAATATTCTGAAGATTAGTATCGGGAATTAAAGGTTTACAAGATCAGTTATGCTCAAGGAAATACACTAAGTATCATTCTACTGCTAGTGCATTTCATTCTACTGCTAGCGTTAAGATTCTGCTGCCGCAAACATTCTACTGCTGATGCAACAGATACTGCTGCTAGATGGATAAGTGTCGAGTATTCTACTGCTGGTTGGATAAGTATACGAAGATATTTTGTACTAAAGTCAAGTATATACGGTAGATAATATCTTAGACAATGTGATCAGTCACCATGTGGTTTACACAGAGTAAGTTGTAAACACAGATACATGTTGTATCTTAATGACTGACACACTCAAGCAAGTAGTTCGACAAGACTTATCATAATTGTAATGATCTCCTTTGTTTGTATAAAAGGGAGATCTTAGACTAGATATTAAGTGTGTTGAAAATAAGTGTGAATTTGTGATTAATGTAACTAGTCGAATACAGGGAAAACTAAGTTGATAGAATAAGATAGAAAATAAGTTTTCTTTGTAATAGAGATTCAAGGTTTTGTAACCCTAGTGATAGTGAAGATCACTCGTATTATTCTTGAATAATATTGAATCGTTTTGTGTTAACATTCATTGTTCATTATCAAATTCAACAACCATCACTGTTTCATTTCCAATAACAAATAGCCTTCTAAGTGTGATTAAGTAGATTCCGCATACTTAATCATATTCATTCAAAGTATCACATACACTTGTACTAAAGGACTAACATCCTCAATAGTGTATCGTCGCATCCTCTCAATTGGTATCAGAGCAAGGCTGATATCTTTGATTTAGAAGAAGAAGAAATGGACGTTGAATCTATTCAGACGAATGTAGCTGCAAAACTACCCATGCTCAAACAGAATGAGTTTGAGATGTGGAGGCTGAGAATAGAGCAGTATTTCCAAGTGCAAGACTATGCACTTTGGGAAATTATTGAAGATGGAAACTCTTACCAGCCTACAACCACTACATCAACAGTGGAAGGCAAAGTGGTGACAACTCTGCAGATGCACCCAACATCTGCAGAAGACAGAATAAAGAAGAAAAATGACCTAAAGGCAAGAAGCATGCTGATGATGACCATTCCCAATGATCAACTTTTAAACTTCAGCAAGTTCAAAGATGCCAAGTCATTATTTGAAGCTATTGTTGCCAGGTATGGTGGAAATGAAGCCACCAAGAAAACCCACAAGACTTTGCTCAAGCAGCAGTTTGAAAACTTCTCCTCTACCAACAATGAATCTCTTGACCACATGTTTAATAGGCTTCAGAATATTGTGAGCCAACTTGCTATTCTTGGGGTTGAAATACCTCAAGAAGATTTAAACTCAAAATTTCTGAGAAGCTTACCAGAAGAGTGGGCTATACATGTTGTTGTCTGGAAGAACAAGCCAGACCTTGACACCATGGAACTAATAGACTTGTATAGCAACTTTAAGATTGTGGAACAAGATTTGAAGAAAAATGGAGGTACTAGTTCTAATACTGGGAACATGGCATTTATGTCATCTCCTAGTACCTCAAATCCAAGTGAAGAGGTTAAGGTTGTTGATGGTGTTGGTGCTGCTAGTTCATCAAGCAGTACCATGGGTATTTTGGATGAGAAGACTTGTTGTGCATTTTTAACAAGTCGAAATGATGGGTCCATGCTCACTTATGAAGACCTCCAAGAGATCAATGATGATGATCTGGAGGAAATGGACCTAAAATGGCAAATTTCTCTTCTTAGCATGAGGGCTAAGAAGTTCTATCAAAGGACGGGGAAGAAGCTCACAATCAACAACAATGATAATGCTGGTTTTGACAAGTCAAAGATAGAATGCTATAACTGCCACATGATGGGGCACTTCTCAAGAGAATGTAGAAGGCCAAGGCAGCAAGATAGCAAGAATAGAGGTTTTGGAAGCAAATCCAAAACAGGGGAGGTTTCTGAGCCAAGCTCAAAAGCTATGGTAGCTATTGATGGGCTAGGTTTTGATTGGAGTTTCATGGCTGATGAAAAAGAAGCTTCTTCACAGATGGCACTCATGGCTTTCTCTACTGAGGTACAAAATCATAAAGTTTGTTCTAATACTTGCACAGCTCTTTCAGAACTACAAACTTTAATCAAACATTATGATGACCAAAAGAAAGTCTTAAGAAAAACTCAACAAGACTTAGTAGATTATAAATGTGGTTTAGAATCCCTGGAGAAGCAGATCATTCATTACAAACAAAATGAATTTGCTTTTTCTGATGACAAAGCTCTTCTTAGATAAGACATATTCTTTAGAGATGCTGAAATTAAGCTTTTAAGAGAAGCTTATGATAGGATCAAAGAGGAAAATGGAAACATTCACTTGACTGTAGAAACACTAGAACAAGCTTCTAGAGGTGTAACCAACATGATTGAATGTCAAGTGATTAATAGAGCCAAGTCAGGGTTAGGATATAATGCTGTCCCACCCCCTTACATAGGAATCCCTAAACCCCCAGGGATTAACCTAGAGCATTCAGGCTTAGCTGAATTTCAACAACCTGAGCTACAATATGGTGTACAGCCAAAAACCAAGTTAGTTGTTGATGAACCTAAGAAAGTAAAAGAAAGTTTAAGTAAAACTTCACTTCCTGAGGACAAGGTGTCATCTGATAGAAGATCAGATAGTGTAGTCATTGAAGACTGGGTATCTGATGATGATAAAGATGAACAGGTTATGTCTAAACCTGAAGTGGTTAAGAAAGCAGGAACAAGTGTTCCTAAGATAGTCAAAACTAATACTGATAGGCCTAAAACCAACATTAAACATGTTAGGCAACCAGTTAGATATTGTGAACAATACAGAACCACAAACAAGCCTAAAGGCAACCAAAGAAATTGGAATGGCCTTAAGTCTCACCAACTAGGTAATGACTTTGACTTCTTTGACAAAGCTTGTTTTGTATGTGGAGAATTTGACCATCTTGCAGCTTTCTGCAACCAAAGGGTATCTGGGTATACAAACAATAAGGTGAATTTAAAAAGGCATACTCCTAAAAGTCACTCTAAATATACAAGAACCACACCCAGAGAAGTTTCATCAAAGTCTGGACCAAAAGCAGTTTCTACTGCTAGACCAAAAGATTCTACTTCTAGACAAGCAGTTTCTACTGCCAAACCTTTTTACTCTGTTTACCCTAAACAAGCAGTACAAAGTGCAAAAACATCTTACAAACATGCACAAATAACTGCTAAGAGACCTTTTCCAACAAAAGCAGTTTCACTAAAACAAATTTGGAAACCTAAGGGTTCTACTGCTAGGGAAAAGAAGGCCAATGATGTTAAGGCCTCAGCATGTTGGATTTGGAAACCTCTCAAATCCAATGGTGCATCAACTGTTCTCAAGAGATTTAATTACAATGATGCACATGGCAAATCCAAGTCAGTAATGGCTTGGGTTCCCCAAGGAAACTAATTTCCTTATTTGTGTGCAAGAATATTCACCAACAGATCATGAAGATCAAGGCTATTCAGATAGTGGGTGTTCAAGGTACATGACAGGCAACAAGTCCTATTTTTCGGATTTTCAAACATTAGATGGAGGCTATGTTACCTTTGGAGGTGGTATCGGTGGAAAGATTACTGGTAAAGGTACTCTTAAAACTGGTAAATTAGATTTTGAAGATGTGTACTATGTGCAAGAGCTAAAGTATAATCTTTTTAGTGTCTCACAAATGTGTGACAAAAAGAACAAAGTTCTTTTTACTGACACTGAATGTCTTGTACTTTCTTCTGATTTTAAGATGCCTGATGAAAGTCAAGTACTTCTTAAAATTCCAAGAAAGGGCAACATGTACAGTGTTGATATGAAGAAGATTGTTCCTAAAGAAGCACTTACTTGTCTAGTTGCAAAGTCCACATTGGATGAATCTATGAAATGGCATAGGAGGCTTGGTCACATTAACTTCAAAACCATAAATAAGATTGTTAAGAATGGTTTGGTAAGAGGTTTACCTCAAAAATGATTTGAAAATGATCAAACATGCATTGCTTGTCTTAAAGGCAAACAACACAAAGCCTCTTGCAAGCCCAAAATTTTTAACTCTATTGATCAATCATTGTTTATGCTTCATATGGATTTATTTAGACCTACTTCTGTTAGTAGCCTAAAGCATAAAAGATATTGTCTAGTTGTTACTGATGACTATAATAGATTTACATGGGTTTTTTTTTTTTTTAGGTTCTAAGGATGAGACTTCTTGCATTCTTAAAACATTCATTACACAGATAGAAAATCAAGTAAGCAAAAGAGTAAAAGTCATTAGATGTGATAATGGGACAGAGTTTAAAAATAAAGTTATGGATGACTTCTGTAAGGAAAAAGGTATTAGGAGAGAATTTAGTGTAGCTAGAACTCCTCAGCAAAATGGAGTTGCTGAAAGGAGAAATAGAACACTCATAAAAGCTGCTAGAACCATGTTAGCCAACTCTAAGTTGCCTATCACTTTTTGGGCTGAAGCAGTTAATACTGCTTGCTATGTTCAAAATAGGGTTTTGGTTGTCAAATCTCACAATAAGACATCATATGAGCTTTTTAGAGGTAGAACTCCTGCAATAGGATTTCTTAGACCTTTTGGATGTCATGTGACAATTCTGAATACCTTAGACCATATAGGAAAGTTTGATGGTAAAGCAGATGAAGGATTCTTAGTTGGATATTCTCTTAATAGTAAAGATTTTAGAGTATACAACTCAAGAACTAGAAGAGTAGAGGAAAACCTGCATATGGAGTTTTTAGAGAATAAATCCAATGTAGCAGGTCAAGGTCCTAATTGGCTATTTGATCTTGAGACACTAACCCATTCTATGAATTATGTGCCTGTTGTTGCAGAAACTAATGATTTTTCAGGTTCACAAACAACAAATGAGGCAGGGTTAGAAATGGAGACAGATCAAGATTCTGTATGGATGCCAATAAGTACCAGTGTGGCTTCAACTTCAATAAATGATGAACCTTCTTCTGGTGAAGCTAAAGAAGGAATTGAAGATGAAAACAAGGAAGATAGAACAAAGGAACAAGAGAATGTTTCTACTAATGATAGTACTGCTGAGACAGAGCATTCTACTGCTAGGCTTAATTTTTCTACTACTGAGCAAATGTTTCTACTGCTGGCCCTTCAGACTCAAATGAAGCAGATTTCTCAGATGAAGAGGTGGATTTCAATAATCTCCCACATAACTATCAAGTTCTTTCTACACCACACACAAAGATTCACAAAGTCCACTCCCTGGACAATATGATTGGAGATGTACAATCAAGGGTGAAGACAAGGCAACAACTGATGTCTTCAGACCAACAAGGTCTTCTTGATGCCCTTTATACTTCAAAGCAGCATGAGTTTTCAAACTCTTGCTTGTTTGTATGTTTTCTCTCACAAGCAGAACCAAAGAATATTCTTAAAGCCCTAGATGATTCAAGCTGGGTAGAAGCTATGCAAGAAGAGCTTCTTCAGTTCAAGATTCAGAAGGTATGGGTGCTAGTTGATTTACCCAAGGATGTAAGGGTAATTAGCACTAGATGGGTTTTCAGAAATAAAAGGGATGAAAAGGGCATAGTGATTAGGAATAAGGCTAGATTAGTAGCCCAAGGGTACACACAAGAAGAAGGGATAGACTATGAAGAGGTTTTTGCTCCAGTAGCAAGGATTGAAGCCATTAGGTTATTTTTGGCTTATGCTTCATTTATGGGTTTCACAGTTTATCAAATGGATGTCAAGAGTGCTTTTTTATATGGTACTATTGAAGAAGAGGTATATGTCTCACAACCTCCAGGGTTCATTGATCCTGACCATCCAGAAAAAGTGTACAGAGTAGTTAAGGCTCTTTATGGCCTTCATCAGGCACCAAAGGCATGGTATGAAACACTAGCTTCCTACTTAATTGAAAATGGATTTCAAAGAGGCAAGATTGATCAGACATTATTCATCAAGAAGCACAAGAGTGATCTTTTGCTAGTACAGGTGTATGTGGATGATATCATCTTTGGATCTACAAGGAAGGAGATGTGTTTGGAGTTTGAGAAACTTATGCATGATAAGTTTCAAATGAGTTCCATGGAGGAACTTACATTCTTTTTGGGTCTGCAAGTTAAGCAATCTAGTGAAGGCATATTTATTTGTCAAGATAAATATGTTGCAGAGATACTTAGAAAATTTCAATTTGCTGATTCAAAAGTGGCAAGCACACCAATGGACTCTGAGAAGCCACTTCTTAAAGATTTAGATGGAGACAATGTAGATATACACACTTACAGATCTATGATAGGCTCTTTGATGTATCTCACATCATCAAGACCTGATATCATGTTCTCTGTTTGTGCTTGTGCAAGATTTCAAGTAACTCCAAAGGTTTCTCACCTCACATATGTCAAGAGGATTTTTAGATATCTCAAGGGTCAACCTAGGTTGGGTCTATGGTATTCAAGGGAATCACCTTTTAACTTGGTAGCATTTTCGGATAGTGATTATGCTGGTGCTAGCTTGGACAGAAAGTCAACAACTGGAGGATGTCAATTCCTTGGGTGTAGACTTATCTCATGGCAGTGTAAGAAGCAAACAATTGTGGCTACTTCAACGACTGAAGCTGAATATGTAGCTGCTGCAAATTGCTGTGGTCAAGTCCTATGGCTTCAAAACCAACTACTTGATTATGGGTACAATTTCATGAACACTGTCATACATATTGATAATAGTAGTACAATTTGCATAATTAAAAATCCAGTGCAACACTCTAAAACAAAACACATTGAAATTAGACATCATTTTATTAGAGACTGTAATGAGAAAAAGTTGATTCAAGTTCTTAAAATTGATTCTTATCACAACTTTTCAGATCTTCTCACTAAATCTTTTGATGTTGGAAAGTTTCAGTACTTAGTAGCAAGTATTGGGATGCTTAATCCTCAATGATTTAAAACTCTGTGTTTTTGTATATAAATTTTTGATTGTACTGTAGGCTTTATAAGTTACTACTATTAGTGAAAAGTTTGTGCTTCTAGTACAAATTTTTGTTTGTTAAGTTCATATTTGTTAGTCATACTATGATACTGCTATAAGACATATGCTATGCATTTTGTTTCTTGGTTTTGGACTAACATTTTCAGGTATGAACATTGAGCACAAAAGAAGTTTCAAGTGAAATGGAAGCAGCAGAATGATTCTAGTTGCTAAAATAATAGGTTTATGATGGACTGAGTTTGGGGATTTTTAACAAAGGTTTACACCTAAGTTAATTAAATTCTTTAAAACTTCTTTCTTGAAACCTAGTTATCATGTTTCACATTGACTTGATGGCTCAGTTGGTCAGATAGTAACTGACACAACTCACTTTCTATCATTTTATACTTTTAAGTATAATGAGCAAGTCTAAGGACATCTGATAGAAAGAACAGCTAGCAAAAGTGAATCTAACACTTGTGTTAGAGGCAACAATTGCTATGAGCTGGAAAACCTGTCAAGAAAGCCTTTTGAATAGGTTTATCTTTACACATGCATTTATTTATAACTGAAAATATTGGTTCTCACACAACCAGAGGTTACTTTAAACCGAATTCTTGATTAAGTGTCTGTTACACACTTAATCCTTTCAAAATGGTTGAGAGCAGTATGATTTTTCAATAATAAAATCATATTCATACTGCTAAAAGTTTCTTAAAAAGGATTTTCAAAGAGGCTCAGAAAAACCATCAAATGATGGACAATGAGTCAAAGCCCTATGATTCACCACTCATAGGAGTTAACATACCTAGAAGTGATAAGGGCAGCTAATTAAACTCTTAAGGAATTGATGGCCAACATGTACACTATTGTCTGAAAACATGTTCTCATTGGTAGATCAGATGATGGTGAGAGATCTTCCAAACAGAGGAGGAAATGATAAATCTCAGTGGAGGATAAATATTTTGGTACATAGTGAGAGATCTTCCAAGTCAATCTCAGGGGAGGAAGATTATCCAATAAGGGAAGGAAGTATGCTTAGGATTCAGGGGAGGAAAATGATCAAACAATGGAGGAAGATTGCCCAAAACAGATCAAGTTCAATCAGAAAAGACAAGAGCATACAAGATGTTGATGTTAGCTTTTTGAGAAGCTAAAATGTCTTATTATTCAGCCAATAATAAGAATGAGCATTCAGTTGATGGATGTTGGGAATAAGCTTTTTCAGTTGATGGAAACTGGGAATAAGCTCTTCAAATGAAGAAAGTTCAAATGAAGATTCTGGAGTATTATATATATTCAGAAGGGATGAAGCATTCAAATGGAGAAAGTTCTATATAGGAGCTTTCAGTTTCAATTTCAGTTCACTACGTTTGTTCATCACTTGCAAAGGCATGCTAGAAGATGATTTCACTTGATGAAAAAAGCATCCAAGATACACAACACCATTGCCTCTTATAATTCCTCCATCCAAGGAAATTGCACCATCTTTTATTCAAGGTATTGATTTTGTGTTCAAGACAAAGAAAGATGATGTTATTGCTGAAAGAGTTTCATAGAAGGTAGATGAGTTAGACAGATAGATATTTAATCTTGAAGAACAGAAGATAGCTCAGATCAAGAATCTGACTATAAAGTGTTTGAAAGATTCTCACAATCATAATTTAATTCAGAAGAAACATGTTGAAAAGGATTCACATGTTTAGGGGAGGATTGTTGGGAATTAAATATTCTGAAGATTAGTATCGGGAATTAAAGGTTTACAAGATCAGTTCTGCTCAAGGAAATACACTAAGTATCATTCTACTGCTAGTGCATTTCATTCTACTGCTAGCGTTAAGATTCTGCTGCCGCAAACATTCTACTGCTGATGCAACAGATACTGCTGCTAGATGGATAAGTGTCGAGTATTCTACTGCTGGTTGGATAAGTATACGAAGATATTTTGTACTAAAGTCAAGTATATACGGTAGATAATATCTTAGACAATGTGATCAGTCACCATGTGGTTTACACAGAGTAAGTTGTAAACACATATACATGTTGTATCTTAATGACTAACACACTCAAGCAAGTAGTTCGACAAGACTTATCATAATTGTAATGATCTCCTTTATTTGTATAAAAGGGAGATCTTAGACTAGATATTAAGTGTGTTGAAAATAAGTGTGAATTTGTGATTAATGTAACTAGTCGAATACAGAGAAAACTAAGTTGATAGAACAAGATAGAAAATAAGTTTTCTTTGTAATAGAGATTCAAGGTTTTGTAACCCTAGTGATAGTGAAGATCACTCGTATTATTCTTGAATAATATTGAATCGTTTTGTGTTAACATTCATTGTTCATTATCAAATTCAACAACCATCACTGTTCTATTTTCAATAACAAATAACCTTCTAAGTGTGATTAAGTAGATTCCGCATACTTAATCATATTCATTCAAAGTATCACATACACTCTTACTAAAGGACTAACATCCTCAATAGTGTATCGTCGCATCCTCTCAACCCGACCCGATAACCCGATTGACACCCCTACTTGTGGTTATGATAAATTGACTAATGTACATAAACAAGGTTTGTGGTTATTCACACAATGCTGTGATCTTTTATATTTCGTTTTATGTGTAAAATTTTTGTTTTAAATAGGTAAGTAATAATATAAATTAAAATTTTCAAAAGTCTTAGAAAACTATTTACTCTTTTCAAAAGAGATGACATATTTTAGCATTTTATAAAACATTGTAAAAATAAAAAGCATTTTATATTGATATCACTTTCATTATGTAAAAAGCTAAGGATGTTATAATATATTGTCACAAATATTTTGGTCTATGCTTGCACTATGTCACGACCCGCATGATTGATAGGGTTGTTTACAAGGTTAATCGGGATTTCGGATTGTTCTACACTTGCTTAGAAGACAATATGGAATTCTATGAAAGTTGCAAGAAGGTATTGGAAGCTCTTAGAAGCCCTATATGCTTCCTCCCATGGAAGGTTGTAGAACCTTGGAACTTTTACATAGTAGCCTTAGTTTTTGTACTATAAATAGAGGCCTCCTCATTTGGGGAAAGCATCTCTCAAATCACTTGTAATCCTTTTTTATTTTTTTTTTTTTTTTATTTTTTTTTATTTTTTTTTTTTTTTGTGTAAATTTTCTCAAGCAATACAAAGTATTTCCCCTTTCACTTGTTCCTTTCTTTAAAGCTTTCCTTAGTTGCCTAGATCGTTGAGTGTTCAAGCAAATTGATTAAACACCTAACAGTAGTCATTTTAACATCAGGACTGAAAGTTTTTCATAATTAATACCTTCTCTTTGACTTTAACCCTTAGCAACTAGTCTAGCTTTATATCTTTCAATTTCATCAGAAGCCTTGTATTTAATTTTATATATCCATTTACAACATATAGGTTTTCTTCCCTTAAGAAGATTTGTAATAGTCCAAGCATTATTTCTATTTAAAGCCTTAATTTTAGCATCCATTGCATCAACCCAATTTCTATCATTTAAGCCTCATGATAAGTATTTGGTTCAACAGATTTATTCAAAGAAGTAGAGAAACAATAATTGCTAGAACTGAGATTAGAATACTTAACAACTTTTACAAGACCATATTTCACACTGCTATTAACCACATAATCATTAAACTTAGCAAGCATTTTTGTAGTCCTACCAGATTTTTCTAGTCTCCACTGCCTGCACACTATCCCTGTTCTCATCAGAAAACTCAGTATAAGGAAAATCAATCCCAACAACATTAAAATTAGAAGTTTCCAAAACATTTTGAATGCTTTGAGAAGTGCCCTCGGGGATGCTTTTATCACCCATAGAAGTTGCAGTACCATCATTAACAAAATTTGAACTGCCAGGTGAATTTTGGGTACTACCCTCATCATTGTCTAAATCCTTCCGATAAAGTCTATACTCTCCCGACAAGATTCGGTCACTCGTGCCCTGCAGAAATGAGATGTGCTTATTGGCATCCCAAAATATTATATGAGCACACGTTACAATGTTATGCTGCACAACATAGACAAACTCACATTAAGAAGGCTTTTGTATTAAAGAACTTAAACATTTTAAGAAGGTTCATACCTAGAATTTGTATTCACAAGCTGTTTGATGAGATCTGTGGCTACAAAATCGAGTCCTGGAAAATCATGATAAGTAAAAGATCCAGCTTCATAACCAGGAAATAACTGATGCTCCTTGAAAATGTGTTGTCCAAGTGTCAAATAACTCCACCAAGTTCTCCCCAGCCTAAGCTTCTCTGTAGCACGGTATGTATGCACAACAACTGTTGAAATAAGTAAATAAAAAACATTAAAAAACTAAGACAAGAACCATTACGCTAGCAAATTATGCTCAATTAATCTAACATTGCGGTTTCGTGTAACTTTGGCTTGATCTTAACGTACAAATCTTTATTGCAACATCAGAAGGAGAAAATTTGAGCAACACATGTTCTGGAGCAAAGTTGTGGTGGAATGCAAGATTTGAATGAAACTCTTTTAGGGCTTTAACGATGCCCCTTGACAAAACAACAAGAGAAAATCACAATATTATAAAGATGACTATAAACAAGCATAAATAAATGGATTACTTTGATATACCTGATTATTTAAGTCGAAATTCTCGTTCTTGATCGTTTATGGTAAATTTCTTCGTTTTTTACGTCTCAATGTAAGTAGCCAAATTCATGTCCATTTTTTCAAAAGCAAAATAATGGAACTTCTCATCACTCTCGACTAGAAAAAGCTTAACCACACGTTCAAGTCGATTAATTTTTTGTATACAAGTTCAACGTTTTCCTTTAAATTGTTTCTATTAATCGGTACTCATTTTACAAACACGTCGATGTCACCAAGCATTCCATCAAAATAACATATTCACTCATTCTCGCCGGCTTCTTTATCCTCCGCTGCAATCTTTTTAGGATAATGAAGACGGATTTTTCTCTCGCCGTTTATTATAAGGGTGAGAATCCCATCTTCAGGAAAATTACACAAACCAAATTCATTGCAAAGGTATATCAATCGCTCAGCTGTACGAGCGTAATACACTTTGCACATTCGACGGTCTCTTTCAGCTAAGCTTTCATTAGCACAGGGAAACAGTATGTTCATGTTTCTATAACTAACACACAAGCTACCAATTATACCTAAATGCCAATCACTTATAGTAATCTTGAAAACATCTGGATCACCTTTCACACCCTCCACCCCCGAATCCTGCTTAAGATATAATTCGTCTTTCGTGTGGGTGTACTGAGCATCTTTTTCGAATATTTCATTTATCTGAGCATGTAGTTTTTCTTGGGAATTGCCACGTATCCGCTGGAAATTGAAAGGTCAAAAAGTTTGAGATTTCATCATGTAAATCAAACTAATACTATTAGTAGAGTATCATTCACATCAAACACAAGTTCGGACTGCGTGTTCATATTCGTCTTGTTTGTGAATTGTGATTGGGCTCGTTTTCGTGACCATGCTTAGTTATAATTCAATGGTAGTGTTAGTGCAAGCAGTCTCGTTGGGGAGATTGCTAGTGCAAGCAATCTCGTTTGTTTTGATTGATGACAAACATGTAACTTGATACATAACGTAAAATGTACAAGTTACTTGTAATCTTATCTTATCTCAACATACATTCAACACCTCTCAAGTCCTCGTATGATACAACACAGGTTCGTACATGTTTGTTATGTGGCATTATGATCAAACCTTAACAAACCATTTAGACTGTTTAAAATACGGTTAGGTAATTAAGTATTTTAAAAAGGCTAATCATTCTACTTAAAACCACATGTTACATGATCACTAGGATACATGTTACACATTACAAGTTTACTAGGAAGAACAACATATACAAGTTTACTAACTTATTTCTTTAAATGGAAACTTTATTAGTTAAATATTAGGATGACATCATGGCATGCATCATGTATGATATCTTAGGTAGATTGTGTAATATCTTGTTTAGATTTACAAGTTACAAAGTTGACATTTGTGGATCTTGGAAGATTTGGAAAGATACACAAAGATATCTTAGCTGTCATCCTACGGATCCAAACGTTAACAAGCACGGATCCCTTTTATGGGATCCGCCAGATCCGTGGGATGATTTTCTTGTTTTCCTATAATTAGTTACACATGGTTTTAGTTGTATACATGGTTCTAGTCTTACACATAGTTTTAGTTTACACATGGTTTTAGTTTACACATGGTTTTAGTTTTACACATGGTTTTACACATGGTTTTGCACATGGTTTTGTACATGGTTTTACACATAGTTTTACTATAAATAGTAGCCATGGTTTTACACATTATTCATCCAACTAGAACATACATTCCCTCACTCATTACATACACTTAGATCAGTAGCAAACCATGTAGATTCATACATTAATCACCCATTACATAATGATCATAATGTTACTAACTTTCATTATGTTGTAAGCATACATTGTTAATGATCCTGTGAAGCAAGCTCAAGATCATGAGACATCATCCATAGCATACTTCATGATCCACCAAGAAGATCTTAGTTGCATACATGAAGATCCATCACAACAAGTTTAGGGAGCTTGTGATCTTCATACATTGAAGGCTTCCGATCAATGGAAGTTCATATAGTGTAGGCATTCATATCCATGATATACTTATGTCATGGATCATTGTTGTAACCATCATTGTATCATTTAGATCAGTAGAGTGAGGTTAGTATTTTAGTCCTTAAAATACAAAGAGTGACGGGAGTGGTTGTACCCTTGTAAAGAACTCGACATCTAGCTTAGTGTCGGAAATTGTATAAGCGACGATGGGAGTGGTTGTACCCTTGTAAAGAACCCGGTGTTTAGCTTAGTACCGGAAAAGGAAGTAAGCGACGTGTAAAGGTTTTCTCCGCCTAAGAAAGGGAGCTTGTTGATCTAGTGAAGTAACTCTCGAGTTGGGTACTCGGGGAGTGGAGTAGGGCGGAGAGGAGCTCCGTGACCGAACCACTATAAATCATCGTGTTCGGTTTGCGCTTTCTTTTACTTATCTCTTTACTTTTATATTTGCATTATGTGATTGCTTGTGTTGTGATTATGTGATAATACTTGTGTGACAACTTGGTAGATATAAACTACAACAGACAGTGTTCATATTAGAACTAGCCGAATTGGAAATTTGATACAACTAGTTTTAAGTTTTAAAACGGTAAACGTATTCACCCCCCCTCTACGTTTTCACAATTGGTATCAAAGCGGGTTGGCTCTCATTTTCAAAACAAATGGTTTTTAAAATAGAGTAAGATCCATGTATCAAATTGCCTCTGAAGCAGAACATAATATGAAAAATGTTTCGCTAAGTATACTTTGAAATTTTGTTGTTAAATATCACTTTGTATACAAGCTTGAAGGTGTTCTTGAAAAATAAAAGAAAAATGTTTCTCAAAAGAATTTGTAAGTGTTAAATTATGTGCTCAGAACTAATTTACGAAAAATACCGTTTTGAAGGGAGTGTTTGGAATAACCATTAAGTTAGTTGAAAAATCACCTCCGTAATATTTAGATAAGTCACATAGGTAGAAATGTTGTTAATATTTGTAATATATGCCTAAGATTAAGTGTAGCAAGTCCCACACACTTTCGCTATGTCAAAATATGAGTTTAGGATAATCTGTCACAGGTCTCGGCGGATCCAAATCACATAAAGGGCGGATCCCTCTAAAAGGATCCGTCAGATCCGTCGGTGCAGTACTCAGTTTTTGTCAAACTTCAAAAAATCATAACTAATTAACCGTAAGTCCGTAGGAGTCGCGCCACCTATCATTTTGAAGGGAATTAAGTCTATTTTCATTTAAAAATAGTCTCATGGCCTAGAGATAAATTGAAGTAGGTAAAACAAATCAAATACTATAATCTGTTCAAAATGTTAAGTTTTATTTTGACACAGTAAGTTAAACTTTTGAGTCGAGCAATGTATATTGGTATCCTTTGCTCATAAATATGATTTCTTTTGAAACTAAAGAATTTGGTAATATAAAGGAAACAAATTAAACTTGGCATACATCGTCATATTTAAACGCAAAGTGACGAAAAGTATATTTTCATCTATGCTATGCTATATGACTAACTGTTCTATATTATTTGCATATATGTGATATGCTTGTTGATAAGTGTGATTGTACTTGTTTATTTGTAATACATAAGTGTCTTGCCATGATACTTACTTGCTTGCTTATCAATTGCTTGTTTTATGCATAATAGAACATTTGCTAGATATTATGCAATACATTGATAATCTGTGTTTGTTTCACTTTTAGATTTAGATATTCTTGCTTGATGATGTTATGTGAAAACCTTGCATAACTTACTTTGAAATGTGAACTAAGTGTAGCTAGTTTAATAGTATTGTCTTGCACAAACTCTTGCTCTAGTGTTAAAATGTGTAAACATGTAGTAACTTTGAAAAAGAGTGTTTGGTACAAACAATTTGAAACAATGATGTGTTGAGTTGTTATGCCTTTAGGATAGTATCTTGTTGTTAAACCTTCATGTGAACTAACCATATCATGCAGGACGATAACACTTTGATGTTATCAAGTTTCCGGGTTTAAGCCACTGTTTGGCTTAACTCTCATTTAAGGTAAGTTAATATGATCGGATTAAACTATGTGAGTATGTGTGTTAGAATAAACATTTTTAGTAGTTTTGCATTACATATTAGCTAATAGATATGTTCCAGGAGAATTTTCAGGTCTTGGTCGAAAAACGCGAATTTTGCATATCTCTCTGTTTGTTTTTAGTACTTTTGTTCAAACGGATCCGACGGATCCCTCATTTTGGATCCGTCAAGAGTTAGCTTTGGATCCGCCAGTCCAGAACCCACGGATTCCACGGCTCCCAAACTTTGGCTCCGCCTTTGTTGTCTATTGGATCCGTGGGTGTCAACAGTAATTGTTTCAAAATTCCCGACTAGTTCCGATCCTTAGATTATTGATTCTAATTCTTGGGATTCTTATCTCTAATGTTCACTCAAATTAGGATTAGGACATCTCACCAAACACCAAATAGGATAATCATATCTAATCACAGTCTCAAATTTCATGAAAATGCTCCAAGGTACCTTTTCGGTAAACCACTGAGTATTTGTGATCATTACACACAATCACTGCATCTTCCCGTCCTTTACTCATTCACTAGCTTGATTTGTAAATTGACAACTTCCAAACTAATCCAAACTCACTGTTTGCAAATATATCATAGATTACAAACCCAACTCATGACTGTGGATATTGTTCAGTTTCCACATATGTTGCCTTACTTGGTTAACATGTCATTCTTCAAGACGATGAGGATTTACATCGTGTCATAACTCACACTTAAGTTATAGATGTAATTATCAAGTCTTGCTATCCTTTTCTCAAAGTAAGATTGACAACTTAAGTATTTCATCCGAAGTATTCAAGTATATTTTGACTTACAAATGTAGTCATTAAAAGTCATATCCGAAAGAATCAACTCCCAAGTATTTTAACAACGTATGTTAAAACACTTATCCTATCACCTAAGTACACTTGTACTTTCACCATTATCCCAACACATTCACTTCTGTGATACGTCTCAAACCCTAAGCATTAGATCACATCACACACTAGTTATACCAACCAATGGAACATAAGAATTAGTCTTCATCATCTTCAGCCCCTAGGTTTCACAAACATAACCAAACACTTCATCCGCTAGTGAACCACAAGAATTAGTATCCATTCTTGTAATCTTCAACATTCATGAAACCCAAAAGTTCAACAAACTCCTTCATCACCATAATTCACGCCATTGAGTGCATTGCTCAAAAAGCCCTTAGTCCAACACTCATACCAAATCAAATGCAAGTTGAATCAACTCATCAATACCTTGCCACCTATAGAATTAGAACTTCACCATCAAATGAGCATAATGCTCACATTCATTAAGTAGTACCACAAGTCATCAAAGTATTGGTAATACTTTGTTTCATTAAATCTTGAATCAACATTGTAACAACTTATGTTATAATGAAATCTCAAAGCCAATCTCATACATCCCAAATAACAATGAATCTTGAGGAGTATACAAAAGAAACTCAAGTAAGTTTATCTTGTCATCATCTAGTTATCATAATATTGAAACCTAGTTTATTTAGGATAAGTCTATCCAATTAAAATACTTTGTGTTCATATCTTCATTTAGGAAAACATGATGTTTCGGAAAAACATTATGTGTTTATTTTTCATCTTGTTAAAAAGGATAATGTATATCCTATGCATCATTATTTTCTTGCAACATGAACGGTTATGTTACAAGAGATTTCATTACACCTCATCGGGCAAATAATCTTAAAACAAACATCCACTAGTTCTATGAACTATCTTCCTTATTGAGCACTAGTTAAATCTTACTTGTTGAAAGATACCATACGTATCTATTTCCTTTCAAGCGTACATTAAACCTTGGTCAAACCTTGTGCATATTCACATCTCTGAAGCATACACAAAACCTATTAAAGTTGGTAACTTTATTTAGATTCTTGTTCCAAAGAACTTTCTTCAGAATGTTCATGACATATCCTGTTACCACACACAAACACATGTCTTGATCTTAGATCACTTGCATAACTCATACTTAAACTCAACTTAAAGGATGTCATCCTTTAGATCATTCAACCTTAGATTCCAAACACAATGATTAAAATCTATCGACACATATTTGTCAAATTTACGTGTATAACATGACATCTTCATCACACTAGTTTTTATAGAAATAGTTGAGTCTCATTAAGTCATGTATTGGTGAATTATCTTGTCTTAGGAATAATTAATCAAACAATAAGTAGATGTGATTTTTCTTTAGTTTATTAATAAAATCACTTGCATTACATATACGTGTATTGATTACATGATATTTGTTTGATATCTTGATGTTATCATTGTCAAATGTGTAAACCTTAGAAAGGTTTTGTCTGCATGCTTATATGCTGTATGATTTGTATGATATGTTCATTCTTTTGTTATATGCTATTTCGCAAGATTAACGTATTACTTGTTAACTCACACTTACTATATGGTGTTAGATAGTCTTTGTCTTTAGTTGACAATCATTGAACTTTTTCGTAGGATAGTCTAAATGGTACATGCTCCTAAATGTTATAATGGTTTGCATGAATCTTAATCTCACTTCTTTGTCACACTATTTGTTTGCCATATGTGCAATTTGTCTAAGTGGTCTTGGTATGATGAACATTTAGAAGTCATTTTATTTTATACATAGATCATTGTGTTAATTAATGGGTAAGTATGCTTAAGTGACTAAGCCTAACTTAAAAACAATTTCACAATGTAGTATCTAAAACAATGCTATCTTGCAATATGATTATTTGTCTTTATGCTATGTGGTATCTTTATGTCTATTAGTAGATTATTTATTTTTATAAGATGTTGTCATATGATATTCACATCTTTTGTCATTAAGACTTTTTGTCTTGTAGGCTGATAACAAACTATTTGTTATTTCTCTTTGTTATGCTTATTTTGCATAATTGTTATCTCATTATTGCTACTTAGATTAGTAATATGTTTATGGGATCCATTTTCTTGCATATAGCTTTAAAAGCTAATAGGATTAAGTTTTAGAGGTTTGAAATTTGTGTTTGGATATCTTTCAATATACCTCTCTCCAAATCATATTGTTGCTTCCGCTCACCTAACAATATCTCCATCATCTTTTAGTTAAAACAATATATCTCCCATAAGGAAAACCACATGCCTCATCGTGCGATCATCTCGCATTGATAGAGAAGAGCTACGTAACTTCACGGATGAAGTTCTTTGTATGCTAACCAATATCCACTAAAACATTGCTAAGCTCATCGCTTTCATTAATCTGCAACATCCTAAACACTTTACCTTCATTCTTCATTTAATGCATCATAGATTATGTTGAATGACCACCAATTAAGGAGGAGAGAAATTCATTCACATAATTGTCTTTTCATTAAATAACATGTACTCATGTTTCTTACATTCCCAAATACCGACAAGTAGGTTCAAATCACTTAGTTAAATCAGTTCACAAAATCACAAAGTGTTTCTAACCTTATTAGCTCAACATCACAGCTCTGCACCAATATCTCATTAAAAGAAAAACACATCATGTGTTTGAAAAACCTCTTAAATGAGATACATTAAGTCTCCTTAGAATTTAACTAGGATTAGTGAAACCAAATTAGTAGTTATAAGTGAATAGACCATAGCATGAACCTTCGTTTGATCAAAAACGACAAAACATGACCTAATTGATTTTGGTCCCACGGAACCCTTCGATAAGAAGGACGGAACCAAAATTTTGGTTCCGCCAAATCCGCGGGTACCTGATCAGCTTTTAACCATTCAGAAACCAAACAACTTTAGGTAATCAACGAATCTAGGATTTTCATCTTAATCTCACAACTTAATTGTCTAGAACATCTTTAGTGTCTAGAACACCATTATAGGATCTCATCCTTTTTCATTCTTGTTACATATCAAGCATGTCATTGTCAGTGCAAACAGAACCATCATTCTCAACATGTTTGTCCAACCAACACTCTCATCATATGATGTCATTCTCATCCACATATAGGTATCTAGTATTTCCAATTGTTACATATGGAATCTCTATTCCTAAGTGATCATTGTCTTCACTTCCTCTCATTCTCATTCAAACATTTACTATGGCACGATTCATCTTTGGTAGATGATAATATCATAACCGTAACCGTCTTCAAATACTCTTATATCATTTGCTATACATTAGAGTTTCTGAATTCATTGCATTCATTATAATCACCACCATCCATCACTTCTTTCACTAATCATCAATCCCATGGATTAACGAAAAACCTACTTACATCAACCTTTAGTCATCCATTAAGTTATCATTCACTTGTAAACCAACATCATATTAACACCACTCACTTTAAGCTTTTTAACTTCACTTCATATCCTCCTCATAGGCATTGTTTTGTAGGATTTTATCATATGATATTGCTGAATCATATTTTTATTTGATTAGACAATCACAATTGGTATGTTGCTTGTGATTAGATTATTGATATGTTGCATAATATTTTTCTTTGAGATAAAATATATTGCACTAACCATTTCATTGTAGGTTCATCATCATATACGCTCGATCGTATATAGCTTACTCATCATAGGATAAAGTTTGCTTCGATTACTATTCCTTTTTTTATAGGTTCATCTTGACGCGCTAGAGCAAGGGGGAGCTTTCGTCAAGTAGTTTTTAGGATGCATCATATACACACATTGGTGTATATCATATACTTGTCCAAGGACAAATATTGTTTTATACTAACCTTTATTTTGTAGGATTCTTCATCCTTGGATCATATACGTTGGTACCCTAGCAACGGGGAGTATAGATCAAGGGGGAGGACATCATGAACTAACTCATTTTTTTTTGTAGCATTTCCCATCCTTGGAAAGTATACGTTGGTACTCTAGCAATGGGGAGTATACATCAAGGGGGAGGATATCATATTCTAACTATTTTTTTTGTAGGATCATACATCTTAACCTTGTCACTCCAATTAGGGGGAGTATTATCCAAGGGGGAGCCTTAAAGTTCTCATTATCATTGCATTATCATACTTAGTACTCTAAACTAGGAGGAGTAATCACCAAGGATTGGTTACCACATTCCGCTACACATATCTTCTTTTCGTTTTGAAAAAAAGGAGGAGATAGGTCTACATAGTCCAACATAGATTACCCACGTGTATCGTTGGCTATTTGCATTTCATTCATCATGCATTTTTTCATATATATTCTTTTTATTGCACACCACTAACCTTGATGTAGGTTAAGAGTCTTAATTTGATCCATGGATCCGCTTACAACCTTGGAGACGCAACAACCATAGGAGATTGGGAGTAGTCTATTTAACTTCACTAGGGATGATGCAAGCTCGCCATTTCGGGGAGAAATTAAGTTAACTCCAAGGACACACCCTTTTTGCTTCGACAAAAGGGGGAGAAAGGTGTAAACGGAGAAAGTAAGTAATTACGGACACAAGGAGAAAAGGGAGAAAGGTGTAAACGGAGAAACGGACACAAGGATAAAGTAAGTCATTACGGACACAAGTAACTTTTTGCATTTTACTTTCTATCACGTTTACATATTTTGTCATCATCAAAAAGGGGGAGATTGTTAGTGCAAGCAGTCTCGTTGGGGAGATTGCTAGTGCAAGCAATCTCGTTTGTTTTGATTGATGACAAACATGTAACTTGATACATAACGTAAAATGTACAAGTTACTTGTAATCTTATCTTATCTCAACATACATTCAACACCTCTCAAGTCCTCGTATGATACAACACAGGTTCGTACATGTTTGTTATGTGGCATTATGATCAAACCTTAACAAACCATTTAGACTATTTAAAATACGGTTAGGTAATTAAGTATTTTAAAAAGGCTAATCATTCTACTTAGAACCACATGTTACATGATCACTAGGATACATGTTACACATTACAAGTTTACTAGGAAGAACAACATATACAAGTTTACTAACTTATTTCTTTAAATGGAAACTTTATTAGTTAAATATTAGGATGACATCATGGCATGCATCATGTATGATATCTTAGGTAGATTGTGTAATATCTTGTTTAGATTTACAAGTTACAAAGTTGACATTTGTGGATCTTGGAAGATTTGGAAAGATACACAAAGATATCTTAGCTGTCATCCTACGGATCCAAACGTTAACAAGCACGGATCCCTTTTATGGGATCCGCCAGATCCGTGGGATGATTTTCTTGTTTTCCTATAATTAGTTACACATGGTTTTAGTTGTATACATGGTTCTAGTCTTACACATAGTTTTAGTTTACACATGGTTTTAGTTTACACATGGTTTTAGTTTTACACATGGTTTTACACATGGTTTTGCACATGGTTTTGTACATGGTTTTACACATAGTTTTACTATAAATAGTAGCCATGGTTTTACACATTATTCATCCAACTAGAACATACATTCCCTCACTCATTACACACACTTAGATCAGTAGCAAACCATGTAGATTCATACATTAATCACCCATTACATAATGATCATAATGTTACTAACTTTCATTATGTTGTAAGCATACATTGTTAATGATCCTGTGAAGCAAGCTCAAGATCATGAGACATCATCCATAGCATACTTCATGATCCACCAAGAAGATCTTAGTTGCATACATGAAGATCCATCACAACAAGTTTAGGGAGCTTGTGATCTTCATACATTGAAGGCTTCCGATCAATGGAAGTTCATATAGTGTAGGCATTCATATCCATGATATACTTATGTCATGGATCATTGTTGTAACCATCATTGTATCATTTAGATCAGTAGAGTGAGGTTAGTATTTTAGTCCTTAAAATACAAAGAGTGACGGGAGTGGTTGTACCCTTGTAAAGAACTCGACATCTAGCTTAGTGTCGGAAATTGTATAAGCGACGATGGGAGTGGTTGTACCCTTGTAAAGAACCCGGTGTTTAGCTTAGTACCGGAAAAGGAAGTAAGCGACGTGTAAAGGTTTTCTCCGCCTAAGAAAGGGAGCTTGTTGATCTAGTGAAGTAACTCTCGAGTTGGGTACTCGGGGAGTGGAGTAGGGCGGAGAGGAGCTCCGTGACCGAACCACTATAAATCATCGTGTTCGGTTTGCGCTTTCTTTTACTTATCTCTTTACTTTTATATTTGCATTATGTGATTGCTTGTGTTGTGATTATGTGATAATACTTGTGTGACAATGTAACACCCCAACCCGACAAGGGTAAAGATGTCACACAAATGGTTTCATATCAGATATAACAAAGCATACATTCAAACGTAATACAAAGATTCTCAATGGTTACAGAAGAAATAATGAAATTACAAGGTTATAAAAACGAAAACAAATTCTAACAATGAAATAACTTCTAATCATCTCTAGGCCAAAACTATCACGTCTTCTAAGTCCAAAAGTCTCTTCACTCGTACCCATCTTCCAACTAAAACCTGCCGCACACGAAAAGAAAACGTGCGGCTGAGCTTAAAAAGCCCAGTGAACAGATACATAATACAAGCAAAGATAACGAAACGGTAATACAATGAAGTACTGGAAGTGTCATAAGGTAAAATCAAAGCGAAAGAGAAATAAGGAAGTATAGGATAGTCATCTACCACGAGCCCATAACTCAAAGTCATAATCTCAACATCAGAAACTCAAAGTCATAATCTCATAATCAGAGGGGATACCTCTCAGGCAACCAGATAATATGAGGGGTGGCCTCATGTATCAAAAGGGGTGGAGTAGCTAGCTCCCAGAAATGTGAAAGGCGTGTATTGCACACAAGCACCAGTCACCTCAAAGTCATACTCAAAGTCATAGTTAAATCCACTAAACATACATGCCTAGGATTGCAATCCATACGCCCCCAAACTCAAAGTCAATCTCAAAGTCAAGTAGCCATGGCAGATAATATAAAAGGGACGGTGTGAGAAATCACTCCCCCACACAGGAGTCATGCCAGTGGTGCATCACAGACATGGCCAGGTTACCTTCCTGGCTAGGAACAAAAAGGTGGCTCGGGTATCAAACTAAGAGTCAGGTCTCAAGGTCATGCAAACGGGTTCATCTCAAAGTCATATCAAAGCATATCTCAAGGTCATGTCAAAAGTGAATCTCAAAGTCATATGAAAAGGTTCATATCAAAAGGTTCATAGAAAAAGGGTCATAGCAAAGGTTCATAGCAAAAGTTCATAGCTCAACATCGAAGCATAGGTGATAAGACACCCTTTCTTAAAAAGGGTAGAGTATCCGTACCTTATGACGAAAGCACAAACAGAAACAAAGCACAGAAATGGGGGAAAGCTCAAAGTCTCTCCTTCTTCACACCTAGAGGAGTAGAAGGGGATTACAAATCATTCTTAATTAATCATCTTTCCATTTTAAGTAACTTTCCCTTTTTAGTAAGTTTCCACTTTTAGAAAGTCTCCATAATTAGAAGGTTCCCACTTTTAGAAATATTTAGTATATAGCTTAATTTGATTAACATTTGCTGGAAATAAAGTATCTTTATCATATTTACACCTTTGGTCCTCAGGTTTTCACAATTTACATTTTATACCCCTGAACTTCCAAAATTACATTTTAAACCTTCAACATGCATAATTACACATTAAACCCTTGGTTTATCATATTTACTTCATGAGTACTTATTTTAGTGAGTTATACAATCAGACCTTTAATTATTCCATATTTACACATTAGGTCCCTCCATTTAGTAAAGTTACATATTAAGTCCTTAGAATTTACATTTAAATCATTAATTAATAATAATTACATATTAGCCCAATAAATATCCAAATTTTCACATTAGCCCCTGAATATCATTCATAGCACAAATCGACCTCAACTTTTCAGGAATTACATGTTTAGTCCTTGTATTTAATAAATTTACAATTCGAATTAACAATTTCAACTAAATTCATTATCTCATGAATTTTACATATAGGCCCTTCGTTTAATAATTTTAACAAGTCACACATGATTTATAGAACATGACAAAAATAGCCCAAGAGTGTTAATATTGACAAAACACCCCCTTTCATATTTATTTACAAATCGGTAAAGGCAATTTCTAACCAAATAAAACCCTAATCGAACCCCATCATTATGCAATCATTTCAACATCATTTTTATTCACTTTTAATCAGATCTAATCCTTTTTGAACCCTAGGTTTTCTCGTTAGGTATTTTGTTCTTATTTTCCCTTTTTGCCGATTAATACATAGTTCACCAAAAATAGTTTTAAGCCTCAATAAATCAAATGAGCATTTTTATGGTGTTGTTTGATGATCATAGAGCCCACGAAAATTATTCACTAGGCCTGGAAAAATCGCATGCATGATATCTTGATTTATTTCGATTCTAGGGTTTATAAACACAATAATTATCACACGAATTATATACAATGCATGGATCGTTTTTATTATTTTTCTCATGATATATACGATCAATAGAAGCTAGGAAAAATACCAGAAGATTTTTAGAACGAGTGAATAAGATCACACGATTTAATGCTTCTCGGATGGATACTCGACAAGGGAAGAATTCACCACGACTCCAAATGGGATCAAATCACCTTGTACATAATTTTCGCAGATTATACATGATATAAGAACTCCAGGAAAAATGAGAATCGAATTTTTCAAAGCTTTGTTGAATTTTAAACGAAATTACCTTAAAAGCGAGTTAGCGATAGAAATAAATCCTCCACAAATGAATCGGGCAACAAATGAACTCAACACTATTTTTCTAGGACTCCTTGAATTGTGTTTGAACTCAGAAAAATGCCTTGGTAATTTTAGTGGATCGAATGGAGGCTATGGAATTTCTTTGTGTGTTTCTTTCTACTCGGCAAATTAGGGTTTTAGAGAAACAAGATGTGGATTGGTGTTTAATAGGGAATGCCGAGTCATAGGAGGGGGGGGGTTGACCAGAATTTCGGAAATTTTGGTTGGGAAAATATTTGATTGCTTATCTTCCATAATTACACATTTTAATACATTTTAAATTCTAATAAAACTAGATATTATCCATTCGGTACCAATAGGGGTATTTTAGTCTTTTTGCCACTTGTATAAATGTTAAATGAGATTGTCAAAATTATTTGGGATCATAACATGTGCATTGCCAGAAGTTTGGGATTGTTTTGATACTTTATAAGCCTTTAACTAAATTTTCAAACTTGTAGGGGCAATTTGGTCATTTTACATGCTTTCAGATTTTAGGTGTTACAACTTCTTCCCCTCTAAAAGAAAATTTCGTCCTCGAAATTTGAAGTCGCAAAGTTAAACGAAGTCGTGGCCAATCGCAAAGGATCATCAAAACATTCTCACGCTCGAGTGGGTTCTTCTAAAAAGAATTTCCAAACCAAGTAGTTTCTCATGACTCGAATCAAAATGAGGTGGGTTCAAATTTCTCAGAAAGGAACACAATTAGGTTAATTCAGAACAAAAGGTCCATACCACATAAAATGAACTATAGGTGAGTTTTCATGAAGTTCATATGAGATACAAACGAGAATTCAATTCCAATGATAACGTACCAATATACGGATGCTAATCGAATTTCTAGGAGGAGGTAAAAACAATACGTAGGGTTTACATCGAATTGATTAAGCACATTAGGTGAGCGTACATCAAATTGTAGCAACCATGAGGTGATGCAATTTTATAACTCTTTAGCTTTTCAAATAGTTTCGGCTTTAACAGAGCCTTCCAAAGGTGTTCTCATAAACAAACAGGTTTTGTTTTCTCAGAATCCAAGATGTCATGGCATACCCATAGCGGATCACAATGAATAGTTTCAACGAATGCGAAACGTAGATATAGAAGAATAAATTGAATCCATACGGACAGAAAACATATCGTTAGATATCATTAATTAGCAGAAGCTCCATATTAGCATATAAGATTATTATCGGAAGTGCAGAGGTCAGCAAAACGCTCGCTGAGTATTTAAACGTATCAAGTCGCATATCAAAGACAGCAATTAACTGGATAGGTAGAATGAATCCAAAGTCTCACAAATCGCGGATGTTCTAATCAGAGGTCAAATTCTAAGCTTCTCAGGTACTCCCTAAGATATCCTATGCCCACGATGAGTGCACGTTATATGGTGTAAGTATTATCACGTTGATCAGGCGTCATAATACTAGCACCACATAAGTATGCCCTTATGATGGTCATACTTTATCTCAAGTCGTAATCAGAACCACCTATCTTAATCCACCTAGTACTTCTATAGACATCAAAGATCAACTAAATACAAATGTCAAAATCCAAAGACGAAACAAAACTATCCGCACGAGTATCAAAATCCCAGATTTCCGAACTAACGTGAGGTACGCCGTTACTAACATCATATCTTCCATCATTATCCAAAAAAACTCTTAAACCGGTTATCATCGAACATACGAAAATAGGCACAACTGATATGCTACTCGAGAACTTAGATCATAAGAGAATCTTTTAACGATATGACGAAACTTAATAGAGTCAACTAAAACGAATTTTAGTCGCTAAGAATTCCGGTCTGAACAGAATCAATTCTTCCAATTATGAAGGATTTGTTTTACAACTTTCGCTCATTCAACACATCCAACCTCTTCAAGTCTGGTAAATCTGTCTTCATCTGTCTATCAATCGGAAAGTGAAAACCATCATCAGGAACTTGTGTCTGGTTCGCTGAGCCTCCTGCAGTTCTTCTTGTAATGTGATAGGTATTGTGGATTTCGGGAATGATCTTTAAGTCTCTTCATCATACAGTCTGCTTCCGCTCTCAATTCATCTTAGTACAACCAAGATGAATAGGGAAGTGAGACTGTGCGTCTTCATCAGCTCCGGGTTCGCCGTCTTGACTAAACTTCTTCTTCTGCATCACCAACACTTCTGTCTTGAAAAGGAATGTCTTCACTCTTCAGGGTAGTCTCCGATGTTGTTAACTCCAGATCAGGCAAGGAACACCATTGTCTCAACAATATCCAACTCCCAAATTGCACAAGTGATCATCAAATTTCTAGCATGGTGCAAAATAGTCTCCATGCTCTTCCCTTTTTGTTCCAATGAATAGGTATGATCTGTCCGACGTCTTTGCTAGATACCCAGACAATCATGTCAAATCTTACTTCCTATGCCGGTGCAAAACTTGGTGGTCCATTGGGGACTCAAATTCAAAAAGTTCAGGACGCTAAACAATGTTCAACACCATGCTCATGTTCAGAGAGTTCAAACGCTAAAAGCTTCTAAGATAAGGTTTAGTCGTTGAAATGCGAAATGGTTTCTAGGAACACTTCAGTACTCGAAACAACATAACTTCAAGGGATGCCAAAACCAATGCGGAAAGTTAAAGTTCTGACTTATATAGCTGAGATGAGTTCTAACAGATTTACAAAGGTGAAGCACACATCGCACAAAATTTATTTCAAACATTTCTCAAATCTTGTTCGGAAAAATTCTCATAATTCAACGGAGGTACGCGAAACGTTAATGCCATAAGAAATTCGAGATAAAATTCTAAACAATACAGCTACTAGGCTCCTAACTCCATGCTTAGATTGGTTTACTTGCAGTAGATTCCAAGTCTGAATCCTTCTCCTCTTCCTCGCTGATCCATCCGTTCCGGTTTCCTTCTGGCTGGGGAAGTGGCTGGCTTGCGAAACCCCCATAAGTGTATCTTCCTTCATCTTCTATGCGGTCCACAAATCCGTACAAATTGCGAGGTTCAACTCGTACCACTCCTCTTTCTTCTGAAAACCTGGGGCCTCTTCTCTGGTATCTAGTTACAATGTCCTCTTCATCTGTTATTTCTGTCACGTGCAGCTGTTCTTCCGTCTCACTTATATTCATGATGGTCCTCCCTTCTTCGATCCGGCCCGGCCACATCCTAGTGGGGATCAATATCCTCTTGGCAATCCTCCTCAATTTTCTGGTCCTCTTCCGGCCGATGGCGAACCTAGTTGTCCAACGATATCTGTGGCGTGCTGGAGGTGCCATGCTGAAAATGACATAAACGATACTAGGTATTAGAATTCGGTGGTGTCAAAATTTACTCGAAACTCAAGAAATTCACGAAAATATCATCGAACGAGCGATCGGTCAAAATTAATCAAGCAGATCGGCAACGTAAATCTTATTATTCGGAAATGCGATGAGAATATCCTTATACCCGTAGTTATGAACTACAAGACTTCCTGCAAGGACATGGATGGGTGAAACAACTCGAATAGGGTCGGGAGATTCATAGGTACTTATCAAAACAAAAGACAATTAACAAAACATATCCAATACGTCATCGCCATGGAGGTTCTCAGAATGCCTGAAGAGGCGTCAAAGTGGTTAACAAAAGAATCAGAGGCAACTGAGAGTCTTTATCCAAAATGACTACCAAAAGGGATCTGAAGATAAGGATCAAATAGTGTCTGCCAATAATTATGAAATTTCTCAATACTTTCCAAATTTTATCAGGTTCAAATCTAGGTGGTGCAAAGCATAAGCTTTTGATTTCCAAAAGAGATATCAACCGACTCTAATCAAAAGCAAGGCACGAATCAGAGTAATGCGGAAGCAATGATACTCACACAGATGTCTTATTCTACCCATTCCTCACTTAGGTTCCTATAGGGAGATCCTAAAGCAATTTCTCAAAGGTTGTCCTACGAGCGCCTACAGGGAAAACTTAGTGGTCCTAACTTACACAGGCCAAGGGTAAATGTATTACGAATCGCAGCCTGTCTCTCTGATACCATAATTGTAACACCCCAACCCGACAAGGGTAAAGATGTCACACAAATGGTTTCATATCAGATATAACAAAGCATACATTCAAACGTAATACAAAGATTCTCAATGGTTACAGAAGAAATAATGAAATTACAAGGTTATAAAAACGAAAACAAATTCTAACAATGAAATAACTTCTAATCATCTCTAGGCCAAAACTATCACGTCTTCTAAGTCCAAAAGTCTCTTCACTCGTACCCATCTTCCAACTAAAACCTGCCGCACACGAAAAGAAAACGTGCGGCTGAGCTTAAAAAGCCCAGTGAACAGATACATAATACAAGCAAAGATAACGAAACGGTAATACAATGAAGTACTGGAAGTGTCATAAGGTAAAATCAAAGCGAAAGAGAAATAAGGAAGTATAGGATAGTCATCTACCACGAGCCCATAACTCAAAGTCATAATCTCAACATCAGAAACTCAAAGTCATAATCTCATAGTCAGAGGGGATACCTCTCAGGCAACCAGATAATATGAGGGGTGGCCTCATGTATCAAAAGGGGTGGAGTAGCTAGCTCCCAGAAATGTGAAAGGCGTGTATTGCACACAAGCACCAGTCACCTCAAAGTCATACTCAAAGTCATAGTTAAATCCACTAAACATACATGCCTAGGATTGCAATCCATACGCCCCCAAACTCAAAGTCAATCTCAAAGTCAAGTAGCCATGGCAGATAATATAAAAGGGACGGTGTGAGAAATCACTCCCCCACACAGGAGTCATGCCAGTGGTGCATCACAGACATGGCCAGGTTACCTTCCTGGCTAGGAAACAAAAAGGTGGCTCGGGTATCAAACTAAGAGTCAGGTCTCAAGGTCATGCAAACGGGTTCATCTCAAAGTCATATCAAAGCATATCTCAAGGTCATGTCAAAAGTGAATCTCAAAGTCATATGAAAAGGTTCATATCAAAAGGTTCATAGAAAAAGGGTCATAGCAAAGGTTCATAGCAAAAGTTCATAGCTCAACATCGAAGCATAGGTGATAAGACACCCTTTCTTAAAAAGGGTAGAGTATCCGTACCTTATGACGAAAGCACAAACAGAAACAAAGCACAGAAATGGGGAAAGCTCAAAGTCTCTCCTTCTTCACACCTAGAGGAGTAGAAGGGGATTACAAATCATTCTTAATTAATCATCTTTCCATTTTAAGTAACTTTCCCTTTTTAGTAAGTTTCCACTTTTAGAAAGTCTCCATAATTAGAAGGTTCTCACTTTTAGAAATATTTAGTATATAGCTTAATTTGATTAACATTTGCTGGAAATAAAGTATCTTTATCATATTTACACCTTTGGTCCTCAGGTTTTCACAATTTACATTTTATACCCCTGAACTTCCAAAATTACATTTTAAACCTTCAACATGCATAATTACACATTAAACCCTTGGTTTATCATATTTACTTCATGAGTACTTATTTTAGTGAGTTATACAATCAGACCTTTAATTATTCCATATTTACACATTAGGTCCCTCCATTTAGTAAAGTTACATATTAAGTCCTTAGAATTTACATTTAAATCATTAATTAATAATAATTACATATTAGCCCAATAAATATCCAAATTTTCACATTAGCCCCTGAATATCATTCATAGCACAAATCGACCTCAACTTTTCAGGAATTACATGTTTAGTCCTTGTATTTAATAAATTTACAATTCGAATTAACAATTTCAACTAAATTCATTATCTCATGAATTTTACATATAGGCCCTTCGTTTAATAATTTTAACAAGTCACACATGATTTATAGAACATGACAAAAATAGCCCAAGAGTGTTAATATTGACAAAACACCCCCTTTCATATTTATTTACAAATCGGTAAAGGCAATTTCTAACCAAATAAAACCCTAATCGAACCCCATCATTATGCAATCATTTCAACATCATTTTTATTCACTTTTAATCAGATCTAATCCTTTTTGAACCCTAGGTTTTCTCGTTAGGTATTTTGTTCTTATTTTCCCTTTTTGCCGATTAATACATAGTTCACCAAAAATAGTTTTAAGCCTCAATAAATCAAATGAGCATTTTTATGGTGTTGTTTGATGATCATAGAGCCCACGAAAATTATTCACTAGGCCTGGAAAAATCGCATGCATGATATCTTGATTTATTTCGATTCTAGGGTTTATAAACACAATAATTATCACACGAATTATATACAATGCATGGATCGTTTTTATTATTTTTCTCATGATATATACGATCAATAGAAGCTAGGAAAAATACCAGAAGATTTTTAGAACGAGTGAATAAGACCACACGATTTAATGCTTCTCGGATGGATACTCGACAAGGGAAGAATTCACCACGACTCCAAATGGGATCAAATCACCTTGTACATAATTTTCGCAGATTATACATGATATAAGAACTCCAGGAAAAATGAGAATCGAATTTTTCAAAGCTTTGTTGAATTTTAAACGAAATTACCTTAAAAGCGAGTTAGCGATAGAAATAAATCCTCCACAAATGAATCGGGCAACAAATGAACTCAACACTATTTTTCTAGGACTCCTTGAATTGTGTTTGAACTCAGAAAAATGCCTTGGTAATTTTAGTGGATCGAATGGAGGCTATGGAATTTCTTTGTGTGTTTCTTTCTACTCGGCAAATTAGGGTTTTAGAGAAACAAGATGTGGATTGGTGTTTAATAGGGAATGCCGAGTCATAGGAGGGGGGGGGGGGTTGACCAGAATTTCGGAAATTTTGGTTGGGAAAATATTTGATTGCTTATCTTCCATAATTACACATTTTAATACATTTTAAATTCTAATAAAACTAGATATTATCCATTCGGTACCAATAGGGGTATTTTAGTCTTTTTTCCACTTGTATAAATGTTAAATGAGATTGTCAAAATTATTTGGGATCATAACATGTGCATTGCCAGAAGTTTGGGATTGTTTTGATACTTTATAAGCCTTTAACTAAATTTTCAAACTTGTAGGGGCAATTTGGTCATTTTACATGCTTTCAGATTTTAGGTGTTACAGACAACTTGGTAGATATAAACTAAAACAGACAGTGTTCATATTAGAACTAGCCGAATTGGAAATTTGATACAACAAGTTTTAAGTTTTAAAACGGTAAACGTATTCACCCCCCCCCCCCTCTACGTTTTCACAGGTAGAGCTTCGTGTTTGGTTAAGTTTGAGTGCGGTTTGGGACCACAGATATGGGTTCACGACGAGAATTGCTAGAGTTTTAAGTTAGTGTTTCTGATCGTGTTCGTGTTTGTAACCGTATCCGACTCAAAGTTTAGTTTGTGGTCCAGGTAAATCTTGGCCATAATCGTTTAGTGACATATGTTTACGATAAATCATAATAACAAAATAAATAACCCTTCATAATTTAATCTGTAAGCACAAACTTTTGGGTCTCAAACGAAATCGAAACTGAAAAACATGTGCACATAACCAGGTTGATGAACGTTGATACATATATAAAAAGGGAAAAAGGTATACCCTTATCGATACGGGAAAGTAAAAGTATGGAGTATCGCCATTCACGCCAACATCGACATATTCCTTCACACATGGATACTAGAGAGCTTGGTAAGGAGTTTTGTGGGTGTCATGAGACCATTTGATTTCGCCAGTAAGCATATTCCCATAGTACAATATTCCTGTATGAGTTAGTAACATAAACATATCCTCTTCTCTTGTTTCATTTCTGTCACTGAATAACGTCATTACAAATAATTACAAATTAGCAAATCACAATAAATTTCACAAAACAAACATATAAACAAAACGTACTTATGACATGTCTTTTGAAACGGATTCATGGCGTATATAAGTGTAAGAAAATTCAAAAGCAATTCACACCTATTAAATTGCATGGAACAAAAAAATAATAATAACCCTCCGTCCCATAATAAATGTCCACTTTGACTTTTTTGAGTATTTCTTGTTTAACTTTGACCATAAATATTTTTATTTGTGTTATATAATACTTGATGAAAAATTATTTTTCATCAAGTATTATATAACACAAATAAAAACATTTATCGTCAAAATTTAATAAGAAAGACTCAAAAAAATCAAAGTGGACACTTATTATGGGACGGAGGTAGTAATAAAAAATAATAATAACGAAGCTATAATATTATCATATAAATCAAAACAATTACAACAAAATTAACATTTAAATTGATTACACACAGTTAATGACGTAAGATTACCTGTGTGGTTGGTTTGGAAGACGGTTTGGTAAGGATTTATCTAGTTTGGAAAAAGGCTGTTATTGTGAAGATGATAGCGTTTTTAGGGTTTTGAATCTTTTTGCCAAAATATAAACCACAGTTGGTCCAATTGAGCTTTAGAAACTCCATATCATTGGGGTCCACTTGCATTAGTATTACGGGTTAAAAAAAAATAAGGTTAGAGAATCTCTAGAAATTCGCGGGATCAAATTTGAAACTTGGTAAGTGAGGATATAGAAATATACAGTAGACCGACTCTAATCAATTAAATACAGACTGGTGGATGCTCATAACTAAACAATATATTTTATCGAAAATGTATAATAATTTAAGTATCAACGTACATATGTAGTATAACAGGGTACAAGTGCGTTACGACGGCAGGTATTCATTGATTAAAGTTCACGCATCAACAAAATAACCTTGACGAACTAATTAACATGGGAAATATAAGAAAAAATTGATCTCGGCCACCCCCGATTCACCCATTTTACCAGTTCTGATGGTCCTCTCATGTTCCTTTTAAGATAACTTTTATTTGCTAGCC
Source organism: Artemisia tridentata subsp. tridentata (assembly GCA_021014915.2). NCBI lineage: Eukaryota > Viridiplantae > Streptophyta > Magnoliopsida > Asterales > Asteraceae > Artemisia > Artemisia tridentata. The sequence goes on along the minus strand of CP139501.1, from coordinate 24,146,518 downwards.
GAACTGGTGGTGACTCCGGTTTCTTGTTAAACCGGTTGAACCCGTTGGTCCGGTCCAGTTTTTCAAACCATTTGTACCATAAACTTGTTTTCATATAAATTGTATGAAGCTTTGTGCTGTAACACCCCTAAAATCGGGTCAGCAGCGACTGACTTAGTCGAGAGTAAATGCCGCACGGAAGACCCTTGTTGAGACAAGTCCGTGACAAGTGGTAATAGAGCGAGTCGATTCGAGGTGATGGCAAACGAAACCGAGAAGAATGGTGCTACTGGAAGTACGGTTTTTGGACGAAAGATATGGGGGGAGGGGAAAGAAGTGACAAGTGAAGTAGGTGAGTAGGGTTTGTGTATTATGTGTAAATGTATTCTGACGTGCAAATATAAAATGTATAAAAAATTAATAAAACTACAAGATAACCGTCCAAGCAGGTAACTATGTGAAAATGACCGGCCATGAATCGATTCCATAGTTTAGAATGAGTCTTTTTTTAATGTCCCTAAGAAAAGATTGAAACGGTAGTTCAATTAAATCTTAAACATCTTGTACGATGTAAAAATGTACTACTCCCTCCGTCCCAAAATGATTGTCCCATTTTGATTTTTTTAAGTCTTCTTTTTTCGAATTTGAACTAACTATTTTATTTATTTATTTATTTTGTTATATAATACTTCCTGCAAAATATATGAACGCTTTCAGTTTTAAATGTATTTTAATTGGTATAATTTTTATCAAAAATTATATAACACATAAAAAAAAAAAAAAAAAAAAAAAAAAAAAAAAAAAAAAACTTAAGATCAAAGTAGAAAAAGAAAGAATTCAAAAAGTTAAAATAAGATAATTATTTTGAGACGGATGTAGCATATTTTAAGTCATAAAGTCTGATGTTATCACAAAGGGATTAGATTTTGGTACCTCTTAAAATACAAGTAATACCCTCTATTTTATTTTTTATTTATTTAATTTTATTTTAATATAAAACTGTAAAAAAAAATAATTAAAAAAAATGTAAAGTGGCGTTTGATAAGTCAAAAGTAGTAAAACACAAAAACTACGGAGCAAAAAATCATAAAAGACTGTCTTGTCTTGTTAATAAAGTGTGTAAAACTGTCAAAAAAATTGTGAAATAAAAACTACTCCCTCCGTCTCAATTTATTTGTCAGGAGAGAGAAAACACAAAGTTTAATAAAAGTGGGGCCATTTTAATTTTCAACAACTAAAATGGAATATTCCTCCACTAGATTCTTTAGTTTTTACTAAATAAGGAAAGTGGACAATTAATTTGAGACATTCATAAAAGGAAATATGGACAAATAAATTGAGACGGAGGGAGTATAAAATTTGACAAGTAAAAAATAGGGGTGAAAATAAGTCGAGCCAAACCCTAGCCTGCTAGAGCTCTTCACAAGCTCGAATTGGGGTTAGGCTCGACTAACTTTTAAAACATGTTGAAGGAAATCAAGCTCAAATGAAAATTGGCTTGTTAATAGCATTAGGCTCGAGCTCGTTTATTTTTCTTTTAAGCTCATTTATACATAGTTATACATATAACTATGCAGACAATGTATATACGTATATATCTGCAGGGCTCGTTTAAGCTCACGAGCCTAGTCGATCTTTGTATAAAAAGCTCGTGCTCGAGCTTGATCATTAAATGAGCTCAAATTTAGGCTCGAGCTCAGGCACGAGCTCGTTTAGGTTCGGCTCGTTCGAGCTTTTTAAGATCTGATCCCGAGCTTGTTACGAACGGCTTGACTCGTTTCCATCGCTAGTCAAAATAATAAAAGTCAAAAAATACGAAACAAAAAGCTTAAAAAACTGTTTCATCCCGTCAATAAAGCGAGTATTAATGTATAGTAGTTGTAAGGGGAAATGTTACGTATACGGATACACCTATAAATATGTTTCGGATGTTGTTCCAAAAGATGGGGTCCACACTCCAAACAAAAAGTGATATACATGAAAACCAACGATCCGAAGAAGAAGAAGACACACTTCTCTCTTTCTATCACTTTCTCTCTCTAGAATCTTCGTAACCTTAAAACCAAATTCTATTTTAATACAGTAATAAATTAATACAACAACCATAAAGTTATTTTATTATGCTCTTTTTTCAACAACCCTTCTTTTAGCTCATTTCAATCAACCAGGTGATTAATCTTTTTCTTTTAATTATTATTTCTTGTTAAAAGAATGAATGATCAAATTCTGATATGTGAATCTGGTTATTTGCAGAAGAAAAGAATACCCTTTTGAGAGAAAGTAGTATTAGTGTTAGTGTTAGTGTCAGTGAGTGATTGTATTATCATGGCTGTTGTTGAAAATAACAATCATGTGGAACAAAATGATGTTTCTGATCAGTCGAAATTGTCCGTTTCGAAGGCGAATTCTAATGATCATGAAAATAAGACAGTGATGACTTCTAATGGTAATAATAACAATGAATATCAGACTAATGATCAGAGTAATAAGAAGATAGTGATGAGTACTAATGGTGTGTCGAATAATAACAACTATAATGATCATGAGGAAGAAGAGGGGTTTAAAAAAGATATGAGGGATTTAGCCGAAATGCTGTCGAAATTGAATCCTATGGCTGCAGAATTTGTGCCTCCTTCACTTGCCAACAATAGTCATATTAGGCCAGTTATGGTACCAGCGTCGCCTGTTGCTCATTTCGGTTATGCTGCTGTCAATAATTTCTTGCTGCAAACTAATAACGCTGCGTTCGCCAATGTGAGTACCAATGGTGGTACTGTTAGACGGGTATACTCAATACTTGCGTGCCTATTTAGCTTTGTTTTTGTTTCATACCATTAGGATTATGATTATGATTATGATCGGTGTTCCGAAATTACATATGTCTATTAGCAAATATAAAATAGAATGTTTTGTCCTGTATATTAGTAAGAAAAAAACATAATTCAAGTATTTTGTGGGTTTATCGGCTGATTTTTTGGGGGCGTTTTGATGGTTTTGGCTAGAAGAAGAGTAACTTTAGTCATGGGAAGCGGAGGATGAATAGCCGAACTAGTTTGGCACAACAAGAAGATGTCATTAAGAGGACGGTTTATGTTTCTGATATTGATCACCAGGTATAGAGCTACGTAATTAATTCTTTTATTGCTGTTTCTAACTATCTTCTAGAAGTTTTGATCTGTATTTACTTTATTGGGTTTGTGGATTTAGGTAACTGAAGAACAACTTGCAGCACTCTTCATCAATTGTGGACAGGTAAAAATATATATTTTTCAATATTCCTTTGGTTTCTGCGTAATATTGCTTGTGAAAAAAATTCTGACCGTTTTTTCTTTTTCTTTGTATCACCTAATAGGTTGTGGATTGTCGTGTATGTGGTGACCCTAACTCTGTTCTTAGATTTGCCTTTATAGAGTTCACGGATGAGGGTATGCCAATACAAGCTTGCACATTTTTTCAGTTAACATATAATTTTTTTAAAATTTTTTTATCGGGTTACATCTTCTTATGTGTCATTTGGTTGCAGAAGGTGCAAGGAACGCATTGAGTCTAGGTGGAACTATGCTAGGATATTACCCTGTTAAGGTACTGCCTTCGAAGACTGCGATTGCACCAGTAAATCCTACTTTTTTGCCCCGGGTAGGAATTCTTAAACGGTGTCCGTGATTTATGAACCTTCAATAAACTATGCATATGCAGTTTTGCTGATGCAAACATTGTATATTGTTTTAGTCTGAAGATGAAAGGGAAATGTGTGCAAGAACTATCTATTGTACTAACATCGATAAGAAGGTATTTTATTTCTTTCTTAGTTGTGAGTACATTTCATAAACGCTAGTATAATGCCATGTACGTGATTTGTTTTGTTTGAACAGGTTACTCAGGCAGATGTCAAACTCTTCTTTGAATCACTCTGTGGGGAGGTCTGTCATGCTCTACTTGTCTAATCTGCAAAAGAGTTTGCTTATTAAACTTTTTTTCACCATTTCATAGGTCTACCGCTTAAGGTTGCTTGGAGACTATCATCATTCAACCCGTATTGCATTTGTGGAGTTCGTGATGGTAATTTTTAAGCTTTTATTTTGATTAGTTGTTTCGAATATGTGCATTCATTTTGTTAAATCAGATAACATATCTAATTCGAAAGAGCCATAATTTGATGCTCCAGTCTAGTTGAGTGAACTTCACATGGATTGTTTAGGGCTTAGGATTTTAATTATACGAGCTAATGCTAATTGCTATGGAAAATTTACTTGATGTGTCAGGATTCCCAGTTGACAGTACTTCATTTTAACACATACGATATGTCTTCATCTTTCTTCCATGGTCTAGATAGCAATAGTTCAAGGGGAATTCATATGAGAATAAATATTAGGAGAGATCCTTCTTTGTTGTTAGTATACTTGTATTTAGAGATATAATCCTCATAATTAGTTTTTGGGCTGAGTGAATAGAAGTTACTGAGAGTTCTTTCTTTGATTGCGTGAAACAATCACCTTTAGGTGAGATGCTTTTGGTTGTTTTACGTGTGCTGCTCAAGGACCAAGTGTTTCTTTATTTGTCATGAACTGTAATGGTTTCTATTTTTCTAAATATGTCCTGCATCACTACTCGAGGATGATCATTTTCAGGAGGTACATCTTTATTACTAGGATAATATGGACAATTATATTTGTTATGCTGTCATTTCATGAGATAATAGCATTGGACGTCTTTCCCCGTGGAGGGTGGTTTCTGACTATGATGAATTGCCTCATTTAAGCTGGACAGAGCCATGAAGAACTTGTTCGAATCCCCCTAAGCAGGTGTGGTTCAATGAGACAGTGGTCTCTGTCTATAAGCTAAATGTTACTGTTTGGGTCTGTGTCAGGTAACGTGCAGCAGGGGGTTGACACAATATTCAAACAAGGAGTCTTTGAGGACGGGTGGCTGTGGTTAAGAGAGCCAAAACTGAAGTTGACAAATGACATAATGCGTTTAATGTCGGTCAAGGGAGTCAGGCTGGGATGATGGTATATGTGGTGTTGGGTAGGAATTGGCGATAGGGCATCGCTGCCAATAACCAATGGGTGTGGTGGCTAAGAAAATGCTAAGGTTTCAGTGTTTTGGTGGGATGGGTTAGGTTATAAGTTCTGCAACAAAATCAAATGCTGATGATACCATGTTGAGATCTACGGTTTGAGGTGATAGCGATTATATATGGGATTATCAACGATGAATTGAGAAGGTGGATTTTTAGAGAAGGTGGTACAAGGGGCGTGACAACAGAAACCTGATTTCATTGTTGCACGAAAGAAATAATGCTACCAACTATCCACTTCATGACCTCTTGGTTGGATTTCGCTATAATCTTAACGTAACCTTAAACAAGCACGACTGATAGTGATAGTGCACATCTTTCTTTTCAGGTAGAGATGCCTTTGTGAGGCAGGTCACAGTTTAGTTTTAGATGGAAAAGTAGATCAGCTTCGAATTTGTGTTCTTCGAGACAGAAAAGTAGACGAATAGGTAATGATGTGTTATTATTCTTACTTTCATTTCATTGGCTGTCGGTTGCGACAATTGTATATAACTATATATGAGCCATACTCAGCTATGTGTCCCATGTAAATTTGTTCATTCTGTGAATTAGGAAGTAGATTGGAACTCCACATGTAAAGAGGTGCTACAACCATTTATAACACTAATATTATAGATAAGGACCAATGCGTACTCTGAAAGAGCTTACAGATTCTTGCAAGTAGCCTGGACGTGCAATTACACGTGTCAGGCTTATTAACACCGGGTTAGTCTATTTTACTACTCAAGTGTCAATTCATGTTTATTACAAGAAGAAACTCTGGTGTAGCGAAATATGAAGGTAGGATTCAAAAGCATGGAGAAAGGAGAGTAAACATGATAATGTGGCATGATTCAAAAGCACGAACTATGAAACCCGTCACATCTAAAGTTAGGTTAACTCTCAGCTGTTAAATATTCAATCCCAAAAGGAATACAAAGGTAATAGGACATTATGACAAATGAAGACATCCTATGAAACATGTGAGAGTTATGGTGATGTTTACAAACCCGGCAATGGAAATCCAAAACTTAAAACTAATGACAGATGGAACGACCTTGGGTTTGTTGCTTTCTGCAAGTAAATTATTGGTCTAGCATCCCCTACTCACATGATTACTCTTCTCTGGTTATCAGATAAACCCATTCTCTGTTGTTCTCCATAGTAGTAACCCTTAAGAAAGTGTAATTATGTGTCTGCATCCAAACATGGTAATTGCTTCGTGATTATGATGATAGATATCTTCGTTTATGGTGGCATTCTCAATCTCTCTTCTTGGGCTTTGCTTGGTTCCAACAGTTTCTGTAAATAGGTCTTGTCCATTCCATTAAAAATTCAGATGCTCAGTGGTGTTGAGGTCTTCCTCTTTCATTGTTAGACACCATTATTTTTTCTAGGTAATCCCCGTCTTCTAATTCAGGGGTTCCTGAACACATGTAACGCTTGGAGCTCTTCAATCATCTCCTCGATAGGCGTCTTTTGGGTGATCATTTGGTTACTGCAAGGCACAGAATCGTTTCTGGTTCCACATGACCCTTTTGTTTGAATTCAGATGTCCTACGTGTTAATTATTAATATAATATTTATGTGCAGAGATCCGAAGTTTTGTTGTGTGATATTTGCGTTTAATTTTATATTTCCATTACTTATAAATTGGAGCCAACTAGTTTAGGATACACTTCTTGATCTATATTATGATTGGCGGTATCAGACAGTGTCAGCTTTTAATCAACCAATGAATTCAACTTCCATCCACTCGTGTACATACCAGTTCCCTAAGGAGAATATTTATGTTCAACTATGTATCTGTTGAACTAATAGCTTGGATTTCTTTTTCATTTCTGGGTGAATATCTTTTTGAGATCAATATGCCAATGCTTATTCAAGAGCCTTAAGAAATTTAGTAATCTTTCTTTCTCTCGAAGCCCATTTTGTCTTGTCATTCTTCGCCACCTGATTTTTGACAGGTTGAGCCAATGGTATTCCACTATTCTTATATTTAAGAATACAGAGGTACGGGCCTGTAGAACAGATACATATACATATACACTTTTTTCTGACTGCCTAATGCCTCATGTGAGTATAAATCTCCTTAACTGAGCTTTAATATGTCGGTTTTCACAGATAGTATGCCAATTAATATATTAACAAAAGGGCGTCTCCCCACGATTTTGTCATCACCTATTTGGTTCTTATGTTAAACTATTTGATTAAATGAATTGTACCAAAAATAGATTCCATGTGTTGTAATCTTGGTTTTGGATCTTACAGGCTGAGAGTGCTATTGCAGCTCTGAACTGTAGTGGTGCAGTATTGGGATCCTTACCAATCAGGTACCGGTGGTCGTTGTTACTGTATTTTGCACCATAGACTTTGTTTTGCCGTTACTGCCTTGTTGACGTATTTATGGCCTATGTTGATGCAGGGTAAGCCCTTCAAAGACCCCGGTTCGTCCACGTCCACCTCGCCCTGTAGCGCACTAAATTGATCATGTTTTCCTTTTCCTTGGAATTACCTACGGGCTATAGTCATATCTAATCTAAACATACATATATAGGTGAACAGGAACTGCTTTACGGTATTACGGTGACATATTTATGTGTCTTGTTTGTGTTCGAGTCCAACTATGTGCACGGATATGTAGAGTTTGGATTAAAGTTTCACTCGGTCTGGCATGTAATGAAATCATAATCGTAGTGAGGATTTATTAAAATTTATTATGATATATTCAGGTTTTTTCCTTTTGAGATCATGAACCTTTTACTTGTATATACTACTACAATACATTTGGCGTCGTTAATGACGCTGTAGTGAAAGGTTAATAATAAACTGTCGAGTTGCGAGGTAAATTGAAGTATTAGTGAATTCGACATCTGGTGGAAGCTTAGCCCACTGGTAAAGGTGGAGTTTCTTTTGAGAAATGGTGCTTCTTTAACTTTTGTTTACAAAAATGGGTTCATTTTTTTCTTAATGTAAATATGGGTCTTTTTTTCATTTTGCGGACCACAAGCCTTTTATTATAAATTTTACATATTTAACCCTTAACTTATAAAAGGATGTTATATATACTAGCTCATATATACTAAAATAATTGTTAATAAGTTGATTGATGCCAAAACATGTACGTTAAAGTCAATATTTTGATATATGAAATTGTTATAAATTGTTGGGTCCGTCAGTACCCAAGAATACTTAAAACAAGATTTGAACACAAATTAACTAAGTGTTAACTTAAACCGAGAACAATTCAAGTCACTGAGAGAACAGTCTCTCAGTGAGTCATCTTCAGGATGCTTAAGGCGAATTCAAGAAGAAGGATTCACTACTCAGGAAGGCGGTACTCCCTGAGTAGGACTTAAGCCAAAAAAGAAGATGATGGTTCAGTGAGTGTTGGACAAGAACTCACTGAACCCCAGTCTCCTCAACGACAATTGTGATTAATAAATGAAGGCGTGTACTGAAGAACCTAAAGCCTGAAAGAAAGGCGGGAAGATCTAGGAAGAGTTTAAGATAAGATCAAATCTTATCTTGTCAGGAAGAAAACTTCACTAAGACGGCTAAAAGTCATGGAGTGTCAGACCAACCACTCCTAAAGACTTTTAGCCCATTCCTATTGGTTCTTGGAAATGTCAATTACTGTTGTAATTGTCAGACACGCATGCTTCAACAACTTGTATTATTTTTAATCACTTTTACTCTTTATACTTGTGTATAAATAGGTTCAGATGGGAGAGAAGTTAAGTGTGTTTTTATACATTGAAAGCTTAGACTTTTGCAAAGCAACTTCTCACCTACAAAGAGTAACGTATCCCTGAGATAGCTCAGTGGGTCGAATTGTTACCACTCAAAGCAAATCTTGAGTTTAGATAGGAGACACCACTATACCTTGTCTATTCAATCCCAAGTGTTTGTTTCGCAAAACACTTGGGTAATAGATTCTTTGATTCATTTCTAATAAGAATTTAAACGTTGAAAAATACTTATGTGTTTTTACTTTTACGTTTCATTAATTTGTTAGAATTAATCATAACATTGTATTAGTCATAAACACGAATAGATTAACTTTCTAGTTAACTCTAAGCGAGTGAAGGGAACAACAAGTGGTATCAGAGCCTCTGGTTTATAAAATCTTTCAAAACTAACCAAGAGTGCTCAAGGTTTTTAAAACCAAGATCCTACTATGGCTGATATTAATGTACCCCAGCTGGTCGATAAAAAGGGTGGCAGCTATTCTGCTGTTGCACCCAGACTAGAAGCTGGAAAGTTTAGCAAATGGAAAAAACGTATGATTTGCTATTTAACTGGTATGGAACCTTACTACATCACCTATATCAGGGATGGCCCATTTGTCCCTAAGACTGCTGCAGGGCTAAACAAGCCTGAGGCACAATGGACCATTGATGAGAGGAGGGTGGTCAATCAAGACCAGCGCCTTAAAAGCATCCTTATATCTTGTCTTCCTGACGATATAATGGAATCAGTCATCAACTGTCTAACAGCCAAGCAAACTTGGGATGACTTGGTTAATAGCTTTGAGGGCCCCTCAGATACCAAGGAAAACAGGGTCATGGACCTGAAACTTGAGTATAATACTTTCAGGGCAAAAGACTCTGAAAGTCTCTCTCAAACTTATACCAGATACAAGACTTTGATAAACGAACTATCAAATGATGGTGTAGTATTATCTAAGCATGAGAAAAATGTTGGCTTTGTCAACAGTCTCCCTGAGAAGTGGCTAAACTTCTCACAAGGCCTGAGGAATGCTAATCACATTCAGACCCTTGAGCTCCCTGAAATCTATGGGAAATTTGTCTATGAGGACAACTTGATCTCAAGGAGATATCCTGACTCAAAAGCTCTTGAGTCCAAAAAGGCCTTAACCTCCACACCCATATCAACTGCTTTTTATACTAATAGTGTTGTGCAGGACTTTCAAGAGGAGTCTGAGGATGAAATTGATGAAAGGACTAGTGATGAGTACCTAAAAGATCTAAACTTGGAATTCGAAGAGAGGGCACTCCTTGCTAGTTCAAAACGTTTCATCAAAAGAAACCAGTCCAATTTTTCAAAAGGAAAAGCAAATGAAACCACTGAATGCTTTAATTGTGGTAAAAAGGGTCATTTTGCTAGGGACTGTTATTCTAAAACAACCTCAGAACCCTCTTACAAATTTTCAGGAAATAGTTCCTCAGGAACTAGCAAGTTTCAACCTAAAATGTTTCAGTCGACCCAACAATTTCAAAACAAGGGTCAAAAGGACTTTGAAGCAAAATATAGGAAAGCCAAGGCTAAACTTGCAATTCTTGAAACTAATCCCTCAATGTCTCAGGCTGCTCAAACACCCAAACCTGTTCAGGCAAAGAATAAGGTTTTAGTAGCTGAAGCTTATGACTGGGATGATGAAGAGGTCTCCTCAGATGAGGAAATTAGAGTGAGTGCACTGATGGCACTCTCTGAAGGTGATCAGGTGGCTGTTGGAAAAATCCATGCAAGGAATGAAGAGTGGGTAAACATCACCATGAAAAAAGGTAAACACTTTACTTTCTATGGATGATGATTCTGATTGGCAGTCTTACATGAATTATATTTGTGTAGATCTTAAATTTGTTGAGGAACAAAAGCTTAACATGTGTTCAAAATATAACAACATAGTGTCAGAATTGAATAAATGTAGAGATGAACTGCTTGTACTAAAGCAAGCCAAACTAGAAACAATAACTCTACAAATTCAGAACACTGAAATTTTGAAACAAAACCAAGCCCTACAAACTGAACTTAACAAAGAAAAGGCTGTCATCCAAAGCTGGACCAAGAAGAACCCCAAGGTTTTTGACACTGTGGGATTAAGCTCTCAGAAAACCATTGGAATTGACCCTCTTATGGTTGATCTCAATGTGAGTCACAGTGAATTAACCTTTGTTCCAGCTGGCATATCTTTTGAGCAAGAAATGCTTCCCAAGTCTAATGACTGGATTGTCAGGGACAACCCAGTCAGTAAGTTACCAAACTTTGAGACTGGAAAGATCTTGCTTCCTGAAAGTCAGGCCTTGAAAAATATGCTTGGACTTACTGAACAACTCAGTAAGCTTGAACTCACTGAACAACTCAGTAATACTGAGTCTGTGAATGAGTCTGAATCAGAATCATACCCACCACTTCCTCCACTGAATACCCTTCAGGGTGCTGCACCAAACTTAGGCCTCCTACCAATGGTCTTCTCACCACACTCTCCAAAGGAGAGATCAGGAATGGGAACAACCATCCTGAAGAGACCAACCCTTTAAGTCTCAGTAAATAATGATGACTCATCAACTTCAGTCCCTTCTGAAGTAACAACCCAAAGCCCTGATTCAAAATTTGATCAGTTGGCTGAAATGGTCAGGAAGCTGGGAGAGAAGATTGCATCTTCTGAGAAACCTTCTCAGTCCAAGAAGGAACAAAAACCAGCTTCCTCAAAGACCAAACCCAAACCCACAAAACCCCTGAAAAGATGTGAACTGTGTAACTATACCAATCATATCAATGATGATTGCTATAGAATTCTTTATTGCTTGATTTGCAAAAAAGATGATCACAGGACCTCTGATCATAAAACACATACAGTCACATCAAACATGGCAAGTCTTAAAGCTCAGTCTTTAAACTATCCTTCTGATTCTAAACAGAAACAGAAACAAAAGGCAAAGCCTTTTGAACCTTGCTCTTACTGTGGGTTTAATGACCACCATCCTAAGGATTTTCAAATTGACAATGGTTGTGAAAATAGTGGAAGTTCCACTCATAACACCTCAGGACGTGGTAAGGCCATTCAGGCCAGTAGAGGTATGACAAAGTCAGCCTCTCAGTTCACTGAGTCTACATCAGCAATCAAATGCATAATATGTGGTAGCTCAGTCCACTCCACCACTGACCATAAATCACTTGAAAATGTTAATAAGACCCTCAAAGCTAAACCCTCCAAGAAGTGGAGTCCTAGAAAGAACTGACCCAGTTTACCATTTGTGCAGAAACATGCCAGGGACCCTGTTTGGCATCTTGATAGTGGATGTTCAAGGAGCATGACTGGTGTGAAGGAATATCTGCACAAGTATGTGGATGAATCAGGACCCAAAGTGATATTTGCTGATAACTCATCATGTCTCACTGAAGGTTATGGTTCAGTAAACTGCAATGGTATAGTTTTTACTAGGATAGCTTATGTAAATGGTCTAAAATACAATTTGATAAGTGTCAGCCAACTATGTGATACAAAATACACAGTTCAGTTTGATGATAACAAGGAATCATCTTCAATGCGAATAAGGAAGTTGTCCTTATTGCACCAAGAAGACATGATGTTTATGTGTTAGACATGTCCAGTCTGACTCAGAATGGAACTTGTCTCTTTACCAAGGCCACTGATACTCTCAACTGGCTTTGGCATAAGAGACTCTCCCACCTGAACTTCAAAAACATAAACAACCTTGTAAAACAAAACAAGGTCCTTGGCTTACCATCTCTTGTGTTTTCAAAGGACAAACCATGCTCAGCTTGTGAAAAAGGTAAACATCACAGAGCATCCTTTAAAACCAAAACCAACTTTTCCATCAGGAATTGCCTACATCTTCTTCATATGGATCTATTTGGACCAATTAGTCCTAGATCTATTAACCATGAGAAGTTATAACATCCCGTAAATTTCCCTTTCATTTGTAAATAGTAAACGAAGACTAATCTATCGTCACTGTTTACTTAACCGTTTTTACGAACTATTTTTTTTTTCACTCAACATTATTACTAAACGGGACATTGTATCGCAATTTGCATTCTTTGTATCAAACTCATACACATACCCCGACATTCCAATTCGGCCAAATCCAATCCAACCGGACCCTTAAATATTATTACAATTGGCCTAGTTATTTTTCCAGCCCACCAAGCCATATTTGGCAATATCAAAATCGATACACACTCTATCAAATCTCGATATGCTTTGCCTCATTTTAATGTAAGTTGGCACACGACATATATATTAAATCATGTCACACAAATCTTCACTATATCAAGAATCAAGAACAAGAAATACATTGAACATATATTATATCGAATGATCAAGGAACAAGTGCTAAAGTGAATCGAATTCACCAAATATCAAATATATCAAAGTTACAAAAACTCATTCTAAATGAATTACATTGTACGTACATGTTAATCCACGAAATCACAAACATGTTTAAGAGTTCTTTGTGTCATTTTGAAACCAACTCGATCCAAAAAATCTCACTCGATCACCTCTTTATTTTGGTCACCTTTCTACAATTGCTTAACCCTTGGAGTACACCAACGAGCCAACAAAAGCCAACATCAAATCCATTTGTCTTCTTTCTTTTGATCCATAGCGTCGGCTAAACATTCCACAAGCAACCATTATATGGTTCACTTACACACTCCACTGTGACCATTCAATGACATCTCTTACACCCTAATCATGCCTCATCATTACTCTCACTCTAACACTCAACGTTTCACTCTTTAAATACCATGCACTCCATGCTTGTTTTTTTCACCCAAACAAAAACACAAACATTTGCAAAACCCTTTGCTTTCTGTGAATGTTGTCGAGTAGAAACAGGGTTCACTTCAAGTGATTCATGCACTCTCACGTAAATCACTCATTTAGTACAAACTCACAACTCTCTTAAGTCACTATCTTATTTGTGCCAAGTCGAATAGCTCTAAGTCAGTCCTAGGTGGATTCGTAGCATAGAAGAGCCAAGTATAAGCCTCTCTCAAGCCTTTGGTGTGCCAACAAACAAGTCACAAAGTCTTTTGCCCTCCCCTTGTTTCCACAGTAACGAGCGACCACCTTTTTATAGGTGTTGTAAGTCACATCTCAACTCTTGGTTTATACTTTGATTATTAACTAGTTACACGTATATATCACACAAGTTTCATACATATTACTTTATATAAATCTCGCTAAGTTAATAAAACACAAACACACTCACATGAAATCTCAACACTTGGTAAATATTTGAATACTATTAAGTTATTTTTCAAACTGTTCGAACCACACAAGTTTTCTATATATCTCGTATATATCTCGTTAAAACTTTTAGAGCATACTCGTTGGCTTGTATGACTCATTTAACGTATAAAACTCAATGAATGAGCTGATCATGAAGGCGTAACAAGTTTTGAAATGAAATGAAAACATTTGAATGTAAAAGCAATCGATTGCATGTTTTTCTTAAACATCGTCCTTGTCGAAACACTTAAAGAAACGAGCTTGTTTTCCCTATAAACGTAAACCAGCATTGGACTTTTAAGCCCAATCCGTTTCTAAGCAATCCCCACAACTTATTTACGAGCTCGTTGATATTTCGAGAATTTTTTTCCAGCTTATGACACACTGATAAGCAGTTTTGAAAACTTAAAAACACCCATCTCAACTTATTATGAAAACTAGAAACAAACACGAGACACAAAGCGGGTCTTTTGGTTTGCTGTGACATCAAAGTGACTTGTTCGAGTGTTTATGGTATAAGCACACGGTATGAAGGAGTCACGAGGTCGAAATCCACGCCCTTTGTCTAGGAAAAACACAAAAACAAACTCGAGTTTTATCGAGCCATTAAAACTCAAATGCCTACTCGAGAGCTTATTAGATAAACTATTAACATAGGCTCACTTGTTTCACTAACAAAAACCCACTGCTACTTTGTAAAAACTCGAAGAAATAAGTGGGTGCGTGATATGTTTTAAACTCAGCTCACGCTGAGTTATTAAACCAAAAATCCAACCCAACTACCAAACCAATAAAAGAAAATGGAATGGAGGAAGTAACAAATAAGAGTAGTTGGCTCATTTGGTTATGTCGTTTGGCTGTGAGGGAGAGGGCCTGAGTTCGAACCCGAGCAGTGGTGGTTTTATTTTTAGTTATTATTGCAACTTTTACCTATTGGCAGTTTTAGCCCCACAACTTCGCACCAATTGCCATTTCTTCTAACCGACTTTTATAAGTTTAAAACTATTTGTCTTTTACACCTTCAACCTTCAACTTTAACTCAATTGATATTTTCTTAAAAACTTTTATAAGTTTTAGACACTTATATTATTGTTTCAATTTCAGCCCTTAAGTTTAATACTTGACATTTTCCACCCCAAAACTTTATAAGTCTAAACAACTTATATATTTTTACCAAGTTTTTCTAGATAAATATGTTAATACATAATTTATTTTGACGACCACATCCGCGTAAATTGTAAATAATATATTATTTACTCACCACTTCAATAAATATATATTGTATATATATTTTCACGCCTCGAAATCAAACAAGTTTAATACATATAATTCGACATGTATTTATTCCCGCTATGATCGTACTTAAGCCAAAGCTGAGCCAACTCTTACATGAATATATTGTATATATTCCCATACTTATTCCAAGAGCCAATACATGAAAATATTTTCACAAATACATTTTATGTACACTATCAAGAATCAATTTAACTTATGAAACTTTCACATAAGCTACAATAACTCAAATATTGAAAACATTTGTTTTTGAACTTTAAACATTTTAAGCATATCACACTCACATCACCGATCAATTCGTCATACGATTCCTCATACGATCACATTCGTTATTCATGCTAAGTCAAATACTCAAACGTTAATATTATCCAGGTTGTGTGTGAAACTGTTCTGAATTCTTTATCCAACCAACAACTCAACTCAATCGTTGACAACTCAAGGTGAGTTCATAGCCCCTACTTTTAAACGTTTTGAACTACTTTTGGGGGAGATACATGCTCAAACTATATTCATTTACTTATACAAGTACTTTAGAAACTTTCACGGATTATCGTGAGTTTCATAGCCCCTATTTTTAAACGTTTTGAACTACTTTTGGGGGAGATACATGCTTAAACTACTTGCTCTTACTTTAACAAGTACTTTTACATACTACTGTGAGTTATCGCCCCACTTTTACTCGTTATAATTGTTTTATAAATGCTTTGGGGGTGATACATGCTTTATACTGTTAAAAGTACTCTTAATCTAAATATATGTTACTGTGAGTTCCATAGACCACTCTTTTACCTATTTTGAATTACTTATGGTGGAAATACATGCTTGTATTTCATATAAACTTTACTAGTTTACCTTTAACATTATACTCAGTTGATAAACCACTCTACTTGTTATTGAAACGTAACACTTATTTTTACTTGCAAGGACACTATAAACTTTTGAACTTATGAATCCACTTTTATATCTCATGGAGAGATACCTGCTATAAACATGATCAAAAAATGATTTTCAACTGTATGCTATACTTGATTCACTATTGCCTAAGTTTACCTTTATTGCCATGTTCGAAGTCCCTCATATCATGAACCTTAATCACTTGCGAGTGAACGTAAATAATTGTGAATAGATCTATTTGGGACTGACAATCCCCGTTTGGGTCTGCTAGGATGAGCCACCCAAGCGCACTTTATTTGAACAAACTTATGGGTTATTGGCAAATACCCATCTCGAGGGCCTATATACTTTACATCATATTTGATGCCTGTTAAGCGTTGAGTTTCATGAGACTTAGAGCAATAGAACAATACTGTAGTCATGATACAGTATTGCCATTATTTTTATTAAACTTGAACTTGTTTTCACTATATAGCAGAAAATCACTACCTGGCAAACAATAACTATTTTGTGTTGACCCGGTTAGGGCTAACAAACAAACTAGGGGTGTATAATATCATAACCCACCGCTTATTTTATTAATAATTGTATTTATTACAATTATTACCTAAACTTGGAACTATTGATAATCAACTGATTTTATGCAAACTCTATGGATTCACTCACACTTTGATTTTTGACAATCAACTGGTTTAACTATAAATACTATGATATTACTCACTCTTTGACTTCGATAATCAACTATTTATTTACAACTGCTATGGACTCACAAACTCTTTGATTTTGGAAATCAACAGTTTTTACTTACAAACTCTATGAACTCACCAACCTTTGTGTTGACGCTTTTAGCATGTATTTATCTCAGGTCCATAATGAGCAAGGATGGCACGGAGGAGCACGGATATTTATGAAGGCTATAAATTTTACTATCATTCGAAAACCTATTTAATAAACTTTGAAACCACTGGGACCTTATTTTGTAAACTCTGATATTCGAATGATAAATCTTTTAAAACGACTAAATTGGTGATCGTTTTCTACTATTCAACTGTTGTGCCATGAAGTAACACCCAATTTGAACTCCGCTGCATATCATGAAATTAGGGGTGCTACAGATTGGTATCAGAGCTACAGTTATAGAGAAACGGGTCTAAATGAGGTCCGAACTATAACTACTTTTACAAACAAAACATTTTATAGCCTTTCGCTCTCCGTGCTTACCATCCGCCAGACGCTTATGTGACTTCTAGATAGTTTTGCTACATCAACACTCTAATATATTGATATATATATACTCACCAACTATCTCGAGTATCGTACCAACCATCCCTAATTATCTTACTCATATCTTTATAGATGCGTGTGAAATACTTTTCCGGTATTTACGGAAAATCCGCGCATGGATTATTATGTGGATTAGTATGAGTGTTAAATCAGAAATTCTTAAGTAGGATGGTTTACAATGTCTTTATTTGAATGATTAGGATGCCTTTTATTTAAATAAAGGAATTGTAAAGCGCCGAACCATAAGTTTATATTTCCTTGTTTACATTATTTGAGACGCCTCTCTATGTAAATAACGAATTATAAATAAGTGGGCTTATTAGTATCTGTAATGACACGAGTATGAAACCGATAATCACATCAAACACACAGCCTAACTCTCATTAGAAACCATAAATATTGATACATAATGATATGATTAGCATTGGTAATGCTGACATTACAAATATCACTAAAAAAGGCATAACATCACCAATCGGTTGACCCACTATGCCAATGAAAAATACCACTACACCAGCAAGAGCAAGAACCACGACTGGGTGCAACACCTCGAATATCCTGTACGACGAAAATACACAAGTATTAACGCAATAAAACATTAATACATGGTGTCATTATACGGGTTCAAAGCAACAATCCTATCGAAATACTACCACTTACCCCCATATTTCATCTGCGCTGACGGCCAAAACCACGAGTGCTATGAGAAGCACTATGACCTCGGCCAAGGGCTCCAGATCTCCTTGCGGGACATAAGCCAAGAAGATGGCTGCAGCAGTGTACATAATTACGAGAATGGTGTATGTGTAAGACATTTCGAGAGTTTGGGAGAAGAGAAATTGTGTGGAGTGAGGAGTGAAAACTGGCGTATATATAGGAGAAATAGCCGGTAGGCTACTATCCTAGTCAATTGCGTTTACTATTCCTCACACAAGGACAAACAAGATTTCTCATCCCCTAAAGCTGGGATTCATCAACTTTCTCTACATATACCCAATCCCCATCCAAATATCTCTATGTAAGGATCTGTTATCAACAAAACTCTTTTGTTTAACGGGTAGGTCACCCGCACAGATCCTTGTAATTGGAAACCATGTGTAATTTCAAACCATAAAAGAATAACAATAGTCATTCCAAAAGAAATTTTTCCAAGTTATGTTAATTGTGGAACCATTGTAATCTCAGTTCCATCCACTATTAAGACATTATGAGCTACACAATGGTCTTACTTATTCCTTTAACGTTGTGAATTTCACGATGCTCCCTCTAAACTCCCAGACCTTGTATGTGATTACAATGGTCTCAAAATTATTTCGTAACCTTATGTCTTACCACTCTGAATTTATCACAAAACTCTAGTGGTCTCTATTTCTTTAACAGACACTGTAAGTAAATACAGTGGCCTCTACTTTTCTTGGACACTGTAAGTGATACAGAATTTCATTTCAAACACTGTAAATAAAACAATGGGCGCATTTATTTCTAAAACATGGTTACTAATCTAAATGTCGTAACGTGTTCTCACATTCATAATGTCATCCTCATTTGTACAAATCTCGATTTTCTAAACCAAGTACCATCTATAACTTTATGTATCGTGAAATAATGAAACGCGTGTGATTAAACATTTCGGACTCACGAAAACCAAACCAAACACACCCTGAAACATTAGTTATCGGCACATTGCTAACAGCAACCCAACGCACCCTTGTTTATCATTGGGCCTTTATCATAGAAACTCGAACCCAACTCTATTTAAGCCCAAAGACTAAAGTTTTATTTCTAACCTAATCGGCACATGCCCGTATACTTTAGGTCATTTTCTGTGAAATTCTCTTAACAACCTATCAATATTTTTACACGTCTCGATTAAGCACTTACCAAAGAATCATGTGTGACAAGTCTTTTCCAATTACTTGACCATGTGATGACCAAGTTATCATCAAAGCTCAGCCCAACTGTTATGTTCACAAATTGCCTCAACTAGGCCAAAAATCATATAGTGCCTAAGTACTTTGTTCCATTCGAATTCCAAACAACCTCAGCAAACTCAAACGAACCCCCACCTAGTTATTTGACCATGTTTCATGTTGTTGGATCCTTTGTGGACTCGACTACAACCAAAATAAACCAACCTTGGTGTTTCTCTTTTGTCCCCAGCAACGGTTAACAACCCCAAGGAACAAAATGATTTTGAGCTACAACACATTTCATCTTATGGCATATTGATTTCCCCTCCTAGCTTCCATACCTATCTAACAATTTGGAATATTTTGCACAATAGATACAAACAAATTATTAACGTAAGACACGGTTTTATATAAAACAAACAAATTTTGTGTATATTTTTTTTTACTCAGAAGCAAACTGATTCATCATCTACAAAAACTTGAAAAACGATTCTGTATTGTCACTTAAAACTTTATTTAACAAGTTTTACTTTACAAAAGCTGAAGTTCAACAACTATCTTTACACTCATCAAGTTATCATCCGAAACCCTCATTGTTAAAAATCTATTACTTACAAACCCTTTGTTTGACGGGTAGGTTACCCCCATAGATTTTTTATTTTCAAAAGTTATGAACCATGTTTATTTTCAAAACGCAATAGAATAACAATTTTCATTCAAAAATAAAATTTTTCTCAAGTCAAGCTAACTGTAAAATTTTGATGATCACTTGTACCACAATAAATGCGACTCCTACGTAAATAAATATGGATTCAAATCCTTTGTTTATGCGTACCCTTTTTCCAACACCTCGTATAAAGGGTTGCACAGCATACGACTTCATAACAACTTATCATGCTGGAATCTTCATCCCAATGACTTCCACTTACTATTACTGAGTAAATTCAATAGCAAAACAACCCCGACAACTATCTTAGACTGGAATTCCTGGAGGAATTCTGTTTAACGGGTAGGTACTATAGCATCCCGTAAATTTCCCTTTCATTTGTAAATAGTAAACGAAGACTAATCTATCGTCACTGCTTACTTAACCGTTCTTACGAACTAATTTTTTTTTTCACTCAACATTATTACTAAACGGGACATTGTATCGCAATTCGCATTCTTTGTATCAAACTCATACACATACCCCGACATTCCAATTCGGCTAAATCCAATCCAACCGGACCCTTAAATATTATTACAATTGGCCTAGTTATTTTTCCAGCCCACCAAGCCATATTTGGCTATATCAAAATCGATACACACTCTATCAAATCTCGATATGCTTTGCCTCATTTTAATGTAAGTTGGCACACGACATATATATTAAATCATGTCACACAAATCTTCACTATATCGAGAATCAAGAACAAGAAATACATTGAACATATATTATATCGAATGATCAAGGAACAAGTGCTAAAGTGAATCAAATTCACCAAATATCAAATATATCAAAGTTACAAAAACTCGTTCTAAATGAATTACATTGTACGTACATGTTAATCCACGAAATCACAAACATGTTTAAGAGTTCTTTCTGTCATTTTGAAACCAACTCGATCCAAAAACTCTCACTCGATCACCTCTTTATTTTGGTCACCTTTCTACAATTGCTTAACCCTTGGAGTACACCAACGAGCCAACAAAAGCCAACATCAAATCCATTTGTCTTCTTGCTTTTGATCCATAGCGCCGGCTAAACATTCCACAAGCAACCATTATATGGTTCACTTACACACTCCACTGTGACCATTCAATGACATCTCTTACACCCTAATCATGCCTCGTCATTACTCTCACTCTAACACTCAACGTTTCACTCTTTAAATACCATGCACTCCATGCTTGTTTTTTTCACCCAAACAAAAACACAAACATTTGCAAAACCCTTTGCTTTCTGTGAATGCTGTCGAGTAGAAACATGGTTCACTTCAAGTGATTCATGCACTCTCACGTAAATCACTTATTTAGTACAAACTCACAACTCTCTTAAGTCACTATCTTATTTGTGCCAAGTCGAATAGCTCTAAGTCAGTCCTAGGTGGATTCGTAGCATAGAAGAGCCAAGTATAAGTCTCTCTCAAGCCTTTGGTGTGCCAACAAACAAGTCACAAAGTCTTTTGCCCTCCCCTTGTTTCCACAGTAACGAGTGACCACCTTTTTATAGGTGTTGTAAGTCACATCTCAACTCTTGGTTTATACTTTGATTATTAACTAGTTACACGTATATATCACACAAGTTTCATACATATTACTTTATATAAATCTCGCTAAGTTAATAAAACACAAACACACTCACATGAAATCTCAACACTTGGTAAATATTTGAATACTATTAAGTTATTTTTCAAACTGTTCGAACCACACAAGTTTTCTATATATCTCGTACATATCTCGTTAAAACTTTTAGAGCATACTCGTTGGCTTGTATGACTCATTTAACGTATAAAACTCAATGAATGAGCTGATCATGAAGGCGTAACAAGTTTTGAAATGAAATGAAAACATTTGAATGTAAAAGCAATCGATTGCATGTTTTTCTTAAACATCGTCCTTGTCGAAACACTTAAAGAAACGAGCTTGTTTTCCCTATAAACGTAAACCAGCATTGGACTTTTAAGCCCAATCCGTTTCTAAGCAATCCCCACAACTTATTTACGAGCTCGTTGATATTTTGATAATTTTTTTTCCAGCTTATGACACACTGATAAGCAGTTTTGAAAACTTAAAAACACCCATCTCAACTTATTATGAAAACTAGAAACAAACACGAGACACAAAGCGGGTCTTTTGGTTTGCTGTGACATCAAAGTGACTTGTTCGAGTGTTTATGGTATAAGCACACGGTATGAAGGAGTCACGAGGTCGAAATCCACGCCCTTTGTCTAGGAAAAACACAAAAACAAACTTGAGTTTTATCGAGCCATTAAAACTCAAATGCCTACTCGAGAGCTTATTAGATAAACTATTAACATAGGCTCACCTGTTTCACTAACAAAAACCCACTGCTACTTTGTAAAAACTCGAAGAAATAAGCGGGTGCGTGATATGTTTTAAACTCAGCTCACGCTGAGTTATTAAACCAAAAATCCAACCCAACTACCAAACCAATAAAAGAAAATGGAATGGAGGAAGTAACAAATAAGAGTAGTTGGCTCATTTGGTTATGTCGTTTGGCTGTGAGCGAGAGGGCCTGAGTTCGAACCCGAGCAGTGGTGGTTTTATTTTTAGTTATTATTGCAACTTTTACCTATTGGCAGTTTTAGCCCCACAACTTCGCACCAATTGCCATTTCTTCTAACCGACTTTATAAGTTTAAAACTATTTGTCTTTTACACCTTCAACCTTCAACTTTAACTCAATTGATATTTTCTTAAAAACTTTTATAAGTTTTAGACACTTATATTATTGTTACAATTTCAGTCCTTAAGTTTAATACTTGACATTTTCCACCCCAAAACTTTATAAGTCTAAACAACTTATATATTTTTACCAAGTTTTTCTAGATAAATATGTTAATACATAATTTATTTTGACGACCACATCCGCGTAAATTGTAAATAATATATTATTTACTCACCACTTCAATAAATATATATTGTATATATATTTTCACGCCTCGAAATCAAACAAGTTTAATACATATAATTCGACATGTATTTATTCCCGCTATGATCGTACTTAAGCCAAAGTTGAGCCAACTCTTACATGAATATATTGTATATATTCCCATACTTATTCCAAGAGCCAATACATGAAAATATTTTCACAAATACATTTTATGTACACTATCAAGAATCAATTTAACTTATGAAACTTTCACATAAGCTACAATAACTCAAATATTGAAAACATTTGTTTTTGAACTTTAAACATTTTAAGCATATCACACTCACATCACCGATCAATTCGTCATACGATTCCTCATACGATCACATTCGTTATTCATGCTAAGTCAAATACTCAAACGTTAATATTATCCAGGTTGTGTGTGAAACTGTTCTGAATTCTTTATCCAACCAACAACTCAACTCAATCGTTGACAACTCAAGGTGAGTTCATAGCCCCTACTTTTAAACGTTTTGAACTAATTTTGGGGGAGATACATGCTCAAACTATATTCATTTACTTATACAAGTACTTTAGAAACTTTCACGGATTATCGTGAGTTTCATAGCCCCTATTTTTAAACGTTTTGAACTACTTTTGGGGGAGATACATGCTTAAACTACTTGCTCTTACTTTAACAAGTACTTTTACATACTACTGTGAGTTATCGCCTCACTTTTACTCGTTATAATTGTTTTATAAATGCTTTGGGGGTGATACATGCTTTATACTGTTACAAGTACTCTTAATCTAAATATATGTTACTGTGAGTTCCATAGACCACTCTTTTACCTATTTTGAATTACTTATGGTGGAAATACATGCTTGTATTTCATATAAACTTTACTAGTTTACCTTTAACATTATACTCAGTTGATAAACCACTCTACTTGTTATTGAAACGTAACACTTATTTTTACTTGCAAGGACACTATAAACTTTTGAACTTATGAATCCACTTTTATATCTCATGGAGAGATACCTGCTATAAACATGATCAAAAAATGATTTTCAACTGTATGCTATACTTGATTCACTATTGCCTAAGTTTACCTTTATTGCCATGTTCGAAGTCCCTCATATCATGAACCTTAATCACTTGCGAGTGAACGTAAATAATTGTGAATGGATCTATTTGGGACTGACAATACCTGTTTGGGTCTGCTAGGATGAGCCACCCAAGCGCACTTTATTTGAACAAACTTATGGGTTATTGGCAAATACCCATCTCGAGGGCCTATATACTTTACATCATATTTGATGCCTGTTAAGCGTTGAGTTTCATGAGACTTAGAGCAATAGAACAATACTGTAGTCATGATACAGTATTGCCATTATTTTTATTAAACTTGAACTTGTTTTCACTATATAGCAGAAAATCACTACCTGGCAAACAATAACTATTTTGTGTTGACCCGGTTAGGGCTAACAAACAAACTAGGGGTGTATAATATCATAACCCACCGCTTATTTTATTAATAATTGTATTTATTACAATTATTACCTAAACTTGGAACTATTGATAATCAACTGATTTTATGCAAACTCTATGGATTCACTCACACTTTGATTTTTGACAATCAACTGGTTTAACTATAAATACTATGGTATTACTCACTCTTTGACTTCGATAATCAACTATTTATTTACAACTGCTATGGACTCACAAACTCTTTGATTTTGGAAATCAACAGTTTTTACTTACAAACTCTATGAACTCACCAACCTTTGTGTTGACGCTTTTAGCATGTATTTATCTCAGGTCCATAATGAGCAAGGATGGCACGGAGGAGCACGGATATTTATGAAGGCTATAAATTTTCCTATCATTCGAAAACCTATCTAATAAACTTTGAAACCACTGGGACCTTATTTTGTAAACTCTGATATTCGAATGATAAATCTTTTAAAACGACTAAATTGGTGATCGTTTTCTACTATTCAACTGTTGTGCCATGAAGTAACACCCAATTTGAACTCCGCTGCATATCATGAAATTGGGGGTGTTACAGAAGTATACTTTGGTCATTGTGGATGAGTACTCAAGATACACTTGGGTATACTTCTTGATCAAAAAGAGTCAGGTAGCTAAAACAATTATGTCCTTTGTCAGGAACATTGAAAATCAGAATGACATCAAAGTCAAACAGATTAGGACTGACAATGGAACAGAGTTCAAAAATTATGAACTTGAATGTTTCTGTGATGAGAAAGGCATTTCACAAAAAATTTCCTCACCCTACACACCTGAACAAAATGGGGTGGCTGAAAGGAAAAATAGAACACTCATTGAAGCAGCTAGGACAATGCTAAATGGATCAGTCCTTTCCAAACACTTTTGGACTGAAGTAGTAAAGACTGCCTGTTACACGCAAAACAGATCCATCATTGTCAAGAGACATAGCAAATCTCCTTATGAATTATTCAAGGGAAGAATCCCTGACATCAGCTACTTTCATGTCTTTGGGTGTCCTGTGTTTATTCATAATAACAAGGATCACTTAGGAAAATTTGATGCCAAAGCTGATGATGGATACTTCCTAGGATACTCCATAGTCTCAAAAGCCTTCAGGGTGTTCAACACTAGGAGACAGCATGCTGAGGAAACATTTCATGTTAACTTTGATGAGAGCACTGATGCAATCAGTGTCTCTAACAACTCAGTGGAAGAGATAGGTATTGATGAATCATCAAGATACCCTCATGATGAACATCATGCTGATAATGGTCCTTCCACTCAGTACCATGCAAATGCTGACATCTCCTATTACATCATTCCCCACAACCTTCCTTACCCAACCATCACTGAGTTTATTGAAGCACAAAATACTGATGAATTCATTCAGTCAGTACAAAGTGCTCAGGTACTAAACAATCTCAGTGATGAGTCAACACACTCAGACACTCAAGATGCTGATGAACATCATGTGTCTGATCCTGACTCTACCCATCAGGCCTCTACAAGTTCTAATCAGTTTCAAAGACCTCAGGACAGTTGGACTAGGTCTCAGGATATAGAACTTGTCAATATAATTGGTGAGCCTACTGAAGGCATGCTCACAAGAAGCATGGTTGCTGAACTAAGAGCAGCCTCAGCCAATGAGTGCCTATTTGTGGACTTCATTTCCACAATTGAACCCAAAAGTGTTAAGGAAGCACTAAAACATCCAAGTTGGGTTCAAGCCATGAATGATGAACTGGAACAATTTGACAGAAACAAGGTAATGACCTTGGTCAAATGACCTGAAGATGTGATGAGTGGCCTTTTACTCATCATTTTAGACCCGAAAAACCCCACAAAAACGACCAAAAACACCCAAATAGACCCTATATTGTTACATATATCCTTGGTTTGTGTTTTATGCGTTTCAGGTACAAAAGGATTGAAAACGGGGCAAACACGGACAAAACCGAGCTTGATTTGGAAAAGAGCCGGAAATCGAAGACGGAAAAGACATTTTTCACGTGGATTTTATTCGAGCTCAAAAATTCCTAAAAAGGCCCTTGGATTATTACTTGTTGGCAAAATTGGACCCTTGAAGAACTTTGGTATGTTGGCAAGATTGGTCCTTGAAGTTTACAAGATCTACACCTTTGGTCCTTGATTTTTAATTCTATACCAACTCTAAAATCCAACACATCCTAAAACTTTAACTACCGGATCCACCCTTTTATCCTAAACCAATCCTACAAACCAACCGGATCCACCTAAAGAAATAACAAAACCCTTTACCCCTCAAACCCATTCTATCCTTAACCCATCGCCGGCCCAACTTTCACTTAACCAAAAGCCCACCTTAAACCCATCAAACCCGACCCAATCCCGTATAACTAATACCGGGTGAGATAAAGAGGGTCAAACCCCTCTTTGTTGGTCAAATTCCCAATCAACACAATAAACACAACCCTAATTCGCCACTCCATCTTCTTCTCCCCTTGTTTACCGCCGCTAATCACCCCCATCCCACCTCACACAACCAGCCAAAACAATCACATGGGTTTGTCCATGGTCCCCTCCCCTCCACCTCATCAATCCGAGGCACCAAAGGAGATCAACGTTCGAGATTTAACGAAGTGGTCACCAAGAAATGATCCAACGGCCATCAAAGAAGCACAAACGCAAGCAAGGGAACATACTCACACAAGAAACACACTTAGCTAGGGTTTTATATTTTTTTTCTTATAAATAGCGAGTAGCAGTCGAATATTTTTTTTCTTCTGGGAGGTTTATTTTAGCGTTTTTTTTTTAAGGTAATTTATATTTTATTTGTAATTTACTCTTTTTTTTAATTTAAGTTTATTTTTATTTATTCGGCTTATTATTTTTCTAATTATTTGTGCTTAGTTGTTTTTTTTTTCGCTTATGTTAATGCTGATTTAAACTTGTTATTGCTTGTTCTTGTTTCTCTTTATCTGCTTATTGAATGAAGTAACAACTTAGGTAGAATTGTTGTTTGTATGTCGCGTTAGTATTATTGTTTGTGCGGTTTGTGTTTTGAGTTTATTTTGTATGGTTTGCTTATCTGATTTCGGATCAGCCATAGCTTTATCTGTTTCTATTTTGAAAGAAAAAAAAGGGTCATCAGTAGTTGTTTTGTGTTTGGTGTTTGAGTTTGTGTTAGTTTCCAAATTAGTTGTTTGTGTTTGTGTTTGTTTTAATAGTGTTTATCAAAGTTGAAAGAAAGTCAAAGAAAAAAAAAAAAAAAGAGTTTAGCCAAATATTGGTTGAAGTGTGAATCGAACCTAGGATCTCATCAGATTTATTGTTTTGTGAAGTTTGAGTTTAAAAAAAAACATTTTTAGCTAAAGAAAAAAAAAACTACTTGTTAAGCAGTATTTAAAAAGCAAGAAAAAAAATTAAAAGCAAAAAAATGACAAGCATGGGGTTCGAACCCAGGCTGGTCAGTTAGCAGACACACAACACAAGCAACCTTACCAACTGCACTAACTTCCCTTTTCTGTTAAAGCTTTCTCTCTTATTTCTTTTAAACCCTTTTTTCTTTATAAGCTTTAATAAGCTGTTTCGGCTTATAACAGCTTATCTGCTTAAGTTTTTTTAAAGTTCTTATTTTTATTAGCTTAAAAATAGTTTAAAGATATTTCAGAAAAATTTTCATAATTTTCAGTTTAGTTTTAGTATTTTTAATTTGTTTTTCTTTTAATTATAGTTTTTTAATTCATAAAAAATTATTAAAAAATCAAAAAAATATTTTTCTTTTTTCCAAAATTTTCTTTTGCCATTTAGAGTTTATAAAAATTATTTTGATACTCGTAGGGTTAATTTTTAAATATTTTGACGTTTTTACTCGTTCGTTGTTTACCGTTCGAATTTATTAATTTTCGTTTTATTTAAAAACCAAAACAAAATCTCGTCTTTTCAAGCACTTTAATTACGAACCGAAAACGATATTCTCAATTTCACGCCTCGCAGGGAGAACGACCCGGGTATTCGCTTATCCGGTTATTACAATTGGTTGTTTTTGCGTTAACGGTTTCAAGTTGACTTTTCTTCGTGAGAAGTTTGACTTGTGATTTCTTTGACCCGAAGATAACCGATATCAAATTGGCGCCGTTGCCGGGGAGGTGTGTTGCGACAATATCGTCACGGTTTGACGATTAGTGACTTGAAGAACCTTCCTCGTGAAGTTTCGTATATATCTTGTAAATATTTTCTATCCAAAATCCAAAAAAAATTAAAAAATCCAAAAAAAACCCAAAAATATTCTTCTTAACCTAAATGTTCTTGGTGCATGCGCACACGTTCTTCTTCGTCATCGAGTCCCTTTCTTGAACTCGTCGCAATTCCGCGAAGACGTAATCGTAGACGTGCTGCCTCATTAGTCGAACCCGAGATTCGTACTAATCCCGATCCTCCCATTGATATAATGGCGGAGAATCGCACCATGCTTGAGCTTCTCCAAGCACCCACCGAGGGTTATGGAGATGCTATTGTTGTTCCCCCGATCGTTGCCGATAATTTCGAACTTAAACCGGCATTACTATCCTTAGTAACGTCGAATCAATTTTACGGTTTCGAGAGGGATGACCCTCATTCCCACATTCGATGGTTTAACAAAATTTCATCTACCGTCAAATGTAGGAATGTTCCTCAAGAAGCAATCAAATTGCTTCTCTTTCCTTTCTCTCTCGAGGGGGCAGCCCGGACTTGGCTTGAAAAACAACCCCCTCGTTCTATCTTAACATGGGAAGATTTGGTGTCGAAATTTGTGAACGAATTCTTTCCACCTTCAAAAACCACAAGTTTAAAAAATGAAATTACCAAATTTACTCAAAAATTTGATGAATCTTTTAGTGAAGCGTGGGACCGTTTTAAAGAATTACTTCGCAAATGTCCTCACCACGGTTTTTCCGAGTTACACCAAATTGATACGTTTTACAATGGATTGAACCAAACTGACCAAGATTCTCTAAACGCCGCCTCCGGTGGTTATATATTGAATCGAACTACGCGTGATGCTTTGTCTATCATCGAGAACAAGTCAAAGGTTCGCACTTCACGAAGCAAGCCGGTTGTTTCTCAAGTGAGTGTTTCACCTTCTACTTCACATTCGATGAGTACTTCTAGCACGGATGCTAAAATTGACAAGCTCACGGATGCAATTCAAGCTTTGGTTTTCTCTAATCAGAAAAATCCTTCTTCTTCTACCATTTCTTCTACCCCACAAGTTTCTCCACCCGCTCAAGTTAAAGCGGTGGAAGAAAGTTGTGTTACTTGTGGTGGTCCTCATGCTTATTACAATTGTACCGCCACCGATGGCCGTTCTTTTGAAATCAATGCCGTAGCCGGGTCTTACAACCAAGGAGGTACTCAATACCGTCCTCAAGGTGACTCGAGCTATCGTGCTAGCTATCTAGCAGGACCACCCGGTTTTCCTCCAAACAATCAAAACAAATTCAATCAAAACCAAAGTAGGGGGCAAAATGTTCCATATCAAGCCCCTACTAACCAATACCCGACCCAAGGGGTCAATTACAATCAAGGGTATCAAGCTCAAAATTACCCAACCCCGATTGCTCCCTCTAATGATCTTTCAAATTACATTATGACAAATGAGGTGAAAATGAGGGCTATGCAAAATCAAATCACAAATTTGAAAAATGAATTTGAAAATTCAATGATTAAGTAGGGTAATGAGCTTAAGAACAAAATCGATCAATCTCAAACGAAGATTGAAAGTATGTTTGATACCCTTATTAACCAATTTCACCAAGCTTCATCCTCGGGAACTCTCCCGGGTAATACAATTCCTAACCCAAAGGGTGAATTGAAAGCCATTACCACCCGAAGTGGTAAAGCTTATGAGGGTCCCACGGTTCCAACTACTACTTCTTCTTCTTCTACAAAAGTAGTTGACCGTGAGACCGAGGTGACAAAGGACAAGGTGCATTCTACAAGCCCACAAAGTACCGCACACGTCCAACCTTCGGTAGTCCCAACCCCAATTCCGGAACCCGATGTTCCGAAGTCTCAACCTAAACCTTCTATCCCATACCCATCTAGACTTAATGACCAAAAGCTCCGCGAAAAAGCTAGTATTCAAATGGAAAAATTCTTCCAAATCTTTCAAGAATTGCATTTCGATATAAGCTTCGCGGATGCTTTACTTCTGATGCCTAAGTTTGTTTCCACCATGAAGAGTTTATTGAGCAACAAGGAAAAATTAATTGAATTAGCAAAAACTCCGTTAAATGAACACTGCTCAGCGGTTCTCCTAAAAAAGCTTCCGGAAAAGCTTGGAGATCCCGGAAAATTCCTCATTCCATGTGAATTTCCGGGGATGGTTGAATGCTACGCCTTGGCCGATCTTGGTGCAAGCATCAACCTAATGCCGCTCTCTGTTTGGAAAAAACTTTCTCTGCCCGAATATACCCCCACTTGCATGACCCTCGAGCTTGCGGACCGGACCATAACCCGCCCACTTGGAATAGCCGAGGATGTCTTTGTCAAGGTTGGGAAATTCCATTTTCCCGCCGATTTTGTGGTGGTTGATTTTGATGCTGACCCCCGGGTTCCTCTAATTCTCGGAAGATCATTTTTGAGGACCGGGCGGGCTTTGATTGACGTGTACGGAGAAGAAATAACTCTAAGAGTTGATGATGACAAAGTCACGTTTCAAATCAATCAAAACTCTAAACCGCTAACCACCAAAAGCAACGTTGCTGTGGTTAATCAAAAATCTGATCCAGTAATTGCTTCCAAAAGAAGTGATTCAATTCTCTCAAGATTTGCGGTTAAGAGTATGTCTGAAAAACGTGCTGAGCTAAAAGCTATGAAAATTACACCCGGTTCAAGCAAATGGTTTGCAAGTTGTTCCGCGGATGTTAAGAGTATTCTTGATGATGATGAATCAGATTCGGAGATCACAACGGAAGTGGTGGAAATTGCTAGCTCTAAGAGCACACCACTTGTCCCACCTCCGGAATCGATTTATAGAATTGAGATTGTTGAACCAAACCTTTCCGACTCTTCCCATCCTTCTCCTCCGATTGAGGAAAGTGATCTCTCGAGGGAAGAGCTCGATGTGTTCTTTGATGATGCTCCAATTTCGCCGGAAATTGT
The DNA here is from genome assembly GCA_021014915.2 of Artemisia tridentata subsp. tridentata. Taxonomy (NCBI): domain Eukaryota; kingdom Viridiplantae; phylum Streptophyta; class Magnoliopsida; order Asterales; family Asteraceae; genus Artemisia; species Artemisia tridentata. The sequence goes on along the minus strand of CP139501.1, from coordinate 24,114,860 downwards.
TGAGACCGATAGTGATCCCGGGGAAGATGTCTCGTTATTACAAATGAAATTTGATGAACCATTATTTTTCCTTCCCCAGGAAGATGTTAAAGAAGAAAAGCTTCCTAAATCCGTTCAAGTTGTTGTTTCAAAATCAGAAGAGCAAAGTAGTGGCAGTACCACTTCTAGTATTGATTCTCTTCTTGAGGAGTTTGCCGATGAACTCGCTCACATCGATCCAATCCCACCGGGGGATGAGGACGATGACTTTGATTTTGAATCTGATCTTAAAGAATTGGAATTTTTGCTGAACCGTGATCCGTCTAGATGTGATTCGTATCCCGAGGAGTTCACCGATGAACTCGCTCACGACGATCCACCTCCATCAGATGATGATGATCTTTTCGACTTTCATGCTGATTTTAAAGAAGTCGAAAAACTTTTATACCATTCTCCATCATCTGATTCTTACACCGAGCTTAATGATTTACAAGATGATGATGACCTCTTCGATTTTGGGGCCGATCAAACCGAATGGAGGAATCTTTTATATGGGAAACCTAGTGATGAAAAAGGCCCTAAAATGGAAACCATAATTGAGGATGCTACAATTGTTTCTAATGACTTATCTCCTCATTTTCTCGAGGATGATTTCCTTTTCTCCATTGAGTCTCCCATCGAGTACCCTGCTGAGTTTTCTTGTGAAGACAAAGTGTTTAATCCAGGCATACTCGATGATGGTAAAATTCATCCTTTGATGAAATTGACTCTTGATAAGAATTTAAAGTTTCCCGCCTCATCTAAGGAACTTTTAATTCTGGAGAAAAATGATTCACCTCTACTTCTTTCCCCTCTACTTCTTTCTGGTCAAAAACTCCCGTTCTGCATGGAGTTGTCTTTGATTGAAACTTTACTATCGTTCCCAGCCGGAAACGAAGACAAAGTTTTTGACCCCGGCATCATCGCTTTTATCTTCTGAAGCCGTGGGTATCTCATCGGAGTGGAACTTTCATATGCTTCAATGTTTATCCAAACATCTTGAATGAAAGTCCGATTGAGATAATCTCTTCCACTTGCTCCCCCAAGGACAATTAAATTCGGGGTCGAGTCAAGCTCATGTGACTCGGTTACCAAAAACAAGTGCTTCGTGGGTGGCAACCCATGCCTATCTTCTATCTTCTTTCTTATTTCTAACACTAAGTGTGGGGGAGTTCCTCTACTTGTGCTTTGTGGTTGTGTGTTTGCCTTTGTTTTCAGGATTCCCGTAGATTGTGATGATTGACGCGCCTGTTTTCAATCCAGCCGCCCAATATCCTATCTTTGTGTTTATGCTTATCCAGGGATATCTTAAAAATCCTTTTTGTGAAAACCAAGATTTCTTTTCCATACTTAGATTGTAGTGTTTCCTTTTTACGTTCTATAGTGTCGGCTCAGGCCGGTACTTTGAATATTGAGGGCAATATTCATTTCTAAGTGTGGGGGAGGGATTCTTGCGAGTTTTGACCAAAATTTTAAAATTTTTCACAAATTGTACCTTCTAGTCCCCTAGCACCCCCGTTTTGACCAAAAATTTTAAAATTTTTATCGTATTTTTAGTTTAAAAGAAGTGCTATGCACAATAAAAATAATTTGCTATACATTAATACTTCGGTATTAATGGAAGTTTAGACTTGATTAGGCTAGAACAAGGGGAATCCCGACTCTGCTAGAGTGTTGATCTAGCTGCTACCCTTAACGTTTAGGCTAAGTTTTTGCGAATTGTGCAAATGAAAATGCTAAGCGTGGAGTAGTTGGTTCTCTTTAGAGCTTATATAAGTAATCTATGGCTTTTCCTCCCAGGAGCTCCTAAAATGACTAAAATTAGTGCTATTTTCAAACTTTTGAACGCAAAAGCCGTTTTTGTTAAGCAAATAAATTTTTATACAATCTTGATTTAGAATACTAGTTCAAAGTTTTATTTAAATTTTGGAACAAGCATACTTTCTTACAAACCCAATAAGAATGCAAAATGAAAGTAAGCAATTGCTTGAAAGTTGCAAAAGTTAAAGTTTAAGTATGAATAAATAAGTGCTCTAAGCTACGGATTCGAGATCGGGCCTTGGATCCTTAATTCCGAAAGGCGTTTAGGTCTTGGCTACCCTCTTGCACCGGCCCTTGGACCCTTAATTCTGAAAGGCGTTAAGGTCTTGGAACTCTCCGTTGTAACGGCCCTTGGATCCTTTATTCCGAAAGGCGTTAAGGTCTTGGAACTAAACCGTGAAGGTCCGTCGTTTAGAGTACACAAGTAAAAAGTAAGTGAAAAAAAAAAAAAAAAAAAAAAAAAAAAAAAAAAAAAAAAAAAAGTGAAAGAAAAGTGATGAAAAATGAAAAAAAATGTTTATGTTTGTTTATGAATAAGTGTGAGGAACTTGCTTCTTCTCAAATTTAAATCGAAAGTTGAACTAGTATTCGTCAAAATTGTCTAAAAGTTGGACGGTGATTTAGAAATTGTTGACTTCAAAGATCCCGTGAGCTCCGATACTATTCTCGAGGGTGTAAAAACCTAGCCTCCTAAGTTTACTAAGGATAAGCTGAGAAGAAAGTCGCTACATGGAGTGATCTCACCTTTGAATCTCTAATTTCTAAATCATTGTCGGTTTTTAACCCTAATAAATGTCGATTTTTACGATCAAAACTTTGAAAACAAGCACACACACCTAACTTATGAATAATTGTGGGAGTGAAAAGTTAAGTCTCGGCTTATATAGGTTGCTAATATAAGTAGTGTTAGCATTTTACAAAAACGTTTGCACAAGGGTTTTTAGACTTAGTTGGGAAGTATAAAAAGAGGATGACGATTACAATTCCCCGGAGTCACCCATTTTGTGTGATTCCCGTTCCATGATGCCATTTTTGATAATCAAGCATGATATTTACGTTTGTTCTCGTTTTAGTTACTTGCATTTTATAAAGTCAAAACGGGGTGGTATTTCTGGTAACCTTGATATTTTTGATCCTTTCATTACTTTATATGATCGGATTGCTAGGGACTAGCAATTGCTTAGTGTGGGGGATTGATGAGTGGCCTTTTACTCATCATTTTAGACCCGAAAAACCCCACAAAAACGACCAAAAACACCCAAATAGACCCTATATTTTTAGATATATCCTTGGTTTTTGTTTTATGCGTTTCAGGTACAAAAGGATTGAAAACGGGGCAAACACGGACAAAACCGAGCTTGATTTGGAAAAGAGCCGGAAATCGAAGACGGAAAAGACATTTTTCACGTGGATTTTATTCGAGCTCAAAAATTCCTAAAAAGGCCCTTGGATTATTACTTGTTGGCAAAATTGGACCCTTGAAGAACTTTGGTATGTTGGCAAGATTGGTCCTTGAAGTTTACAAGATCTACACCTTTGGTCCTTGATTTTTAATTCTATACCAACTCTAAAATCCAACACATCCTAAAACTTTAACTACCGGATCCACCCTTTTATCCTAAACCAATCCTACAAACCAACCGGATCCACCTAAAGAAATAACAAAACCCTTTACCCCTCAAACCCATTCTATCCTTAACCCATCGCCGGCCCAACTTTCACTTAACCAAAAGCCCACCTTAAACCCATCAAACCCGACCCAATCCCGTATAACTAATACCGGGTGAGATAAAGAGGGTCAAACCCCTCTTTGTTGGTCAAATTCCCAATCAACACAATAAACACAACCCTAATTCGCCACTCCATCTTCTTCTCCCCTTGTTTACCGCCGCTAATCACCCCCATCCCACCTCACACAACCAGCCAAAACAATCACATGGGTTTGTCCATGGTCCCCTCCCCTCCACCTCATCAATCCGAGGCACCAAAGGAGATCAACGTTCGAGATTTAACGAAGTGGTCACCAAGAAATGATCCAACGGCCATCAAAGAAGCACAAACGCAAGCAAGGGAACATACTCACACAAGAAACACACTTAGCTAGGGTTTTATATTTTTTTTCTTATAAATAGCGAGTAGCAGTCGAATATTTTTTTTCTTCTGGGAGGTTTATTTTAGCGTTTTTTTTTAAGGTAATTTATATTTTATTTGTAATTTACTCTTTTTTTTAATTTAAGTTTATTTTTATTTATTCGGCTTATTATTTTTCTAATTATTTGTGCTTAGTTGTTTTTTTTTCGCTTATGTTAATGCTGATTTAAACTTGTTATTGCTTGTTCTTGTTTCTCTTTATCTGCTTATTGAATGAAGTAACAACTTAGGTAGAATTGTTGTTTGTATGTCGCGTTAGTATTATTGTTTGTGCGGTTTGTGTTTTGAGTTTATTTTGTATGGTTTGCTTATCTGATTTCGGATCAGCCATAGCTTTATCTGTTTCTATTTTGAAAGAAAAAAAAGGGTCATCAGTAGTTGTTTTGTGTTTGGTGTTTGAGTTTGTGTTAGTTTCCAAATTAGTTGTTTGTGTTTGTGTTTGTTTTAATAGTGTTTATCAAAGTTGAAAGAAAGTCAAGAAAAAAAAAAAAAAAAAGAGTTTAGCCAAATATTGGTTGAAGTGTGAATCGAACCTAGGATCTCATCATATTTATTGTTTTGTGAAGTTTGAGTTTAAAAAAAACATTTTTAGCTAAAGAAAAAAAAAACTACTTGTTAAGCAGTATTTAAAAAGCAAGAAAAAAAATTAAAAGCAAAAAAATGACAAGCATGGGGTTCGAACCCAGGCTGGTCAGTTAGCAGACACACAACACAAGCAACCTTACCAACTGCACTAACTTCCCTTTTCTGTTAAAGCTTTCTCTCTTATTTCTTTTAAACCCTTTTTTCTTTATAAGCTTTAATAAGCTGTTTCGGCTTATAACAGCTTATCTGCTTAAGTTTTTTTAAAGTTCTTATTTTTATTAGCTTAAAAATAGTTTAAAGATATTTCAGAAAAATTTTCATAATTTTCAGTTTAGTTTTAGTATTTTTAATTTGTTTTTCTTTTAATTATAGTTTTTTAATTCATAAAAAATTATTAAAAAATCAAAAAAATATTTTTCTTTTTTCCAAAATTTTCTTTTGCCATTTAGAGTTTATAAAAATTATTTTGATACTCGTAGGGTTAATTTTTAAATATTTTGACGTTTTTACTCGTTCGTTGTTTACCGTTCGAATTTATTAATTTTCGTTTTATTTAAAAACCAAAACAAAATCTCGTCTTTTCAAGCACTTTAATTACGAACCGAAAACGATATTCTCAATTTCACGCCTCGCAGGGAGAACGACCCGGGTATTCGCTTATCCGGTTATTACAATTGGTTGTTTTTGCGTTAACGGTTTCAAGTTGACTTTTCTTCGTGAGAAGTTTGACTTGTGATTTCTTTGACCCGAAGATAACCGATATCAAGATGTTTCAGTCATTGGCATGAAATGGGTATTTAAAAACAAATCTGATGAAAATGGCATAGTCATTAAAAATAAAGCCAGACTTGTAGCCAAAGGCTATAATCAACAAGAAGGCATTGACTATGAAGAAACATTTGTACCAGTAGCAAGGATGGAAGCCATCAGGATCTTCCTTGCTTTTGCTACATACATGAACTTCAAGGTATACCAAATGGATGTTAAAAGTGCATTCTTAAATGGCTCACTGAAAGAAGAAGTTTATGTTCAGCAACCTCCTGGATTTGAAAGCCATGAGTTTCCTGACCATGTCTGCAAGCTTAACAAAGCCCTTTATGGACTAAAACAAGCTCCCAGGGCATGGTATGAGACTCTTTCAGCCTTCCTGATCCAAAACAAATTTGTCAGAGGCAAGATAGACAACACATTGTTTATCTACAAGACAAATAATGATGTCATACTTGTACAAGTGTATGTTGATGACATCATCTTTGGCTCAAAAAATTATAAACTTTGCAAACAGTTTGAAAAACTAATGGCAAAGAAATTTGAAATGAACATGATGGGAGAATTAACTTACTTCCTTGGTCTACAAATCAAGCAGACTGATAAAGGAACCTCTATTAGTCAAGAGAAGTATGTCAAAAGCCTACTGAAGAAGTATGAGCTCAGTGACTGTGCCTCATGTTAGAGTTGTGGATAAATATTAATACGTATATGTCTATAATCGAACTCGAGACCGCGGGATTGCACACTTTACGTATGATGATCAAGTAAATAATTAATATATATATTTATTATATGTATTAATTATTTGGACACGAAATAATACATAATGAACGTTATGTAAACTGACGGTGTTGGCTAACGATCGTTAGGGAATAGTTAAAGGACTATTAGTGTAATTATGATGGAAGGATCTAGAATCCTTGGAGGACAAGCCAAAGCCAACCGGCTCTTAGGGATTAATATCGAATCGCATGGCTTGGTTAAAAAGATATCTAAACACTATAAATAGAATTGGAAAAGGTTATGTAGAGTTGCGTACTGTACATATACTATAACCTTTTAATTAATTCTTTTCTCCTTGTGGTTAATACTGTCGACTCATTGTAGTTAATACTGGTTGACAACACAATGCTTGTCGACATCTTTTATTAAGTCAACAAGGTTGACAGTTTTTATTGACACAAGTCGACAGCTTTTCTAATAGGTGTCGAACTATTCTTTTTAAATTAACAAAGTGTTTTGGTTAATTAAGTGTCTAATAACTAGCATCATTGCTTGATCGGTTATAGTACGTGTGTACAAGAACGTGGTACAATCACACTATTGATTGTATCTTGGATCGATTAACAAAACGGTAAGGGGTTAATCAATAGATCCCTAATTCACATAAACCCTTATTAGGGTTCTTCATATTGTTCAAGACAATTGCTTTTGATTCTTGTTCGGGCTAGAATCACAAAGGTACGTTCTTTATTTATGTTTAAGTTAATTAATATGTGTTATACTTGTTTACTCGCTTCCGCATTTGTGTACTTTGTTTTATGGAGTTTATATGATTGTCATGATTACTAAATTCCAACAGTGGCATCACGAGCCATGTATAACATGTAATTGATTACTTAAACAATAAAAAACGTATCTTTAAATTGTTTAGAATATACATGCTTTATTTTTCTAGGGTTTTAATTATTAAAAATTGTTTTTTTTAATTAATGTCGAACCCTAACCCTAATTTAGGGGGGGTGTCGATTACAATCATAAACCCTAATTAGGGTTTGTGTTTTGATAATTAATTGTGATTAATTAGAAACCCTAGGTCTTTAAACAATCGTTGTGTTATGAATCTTGTGACCTAATTGCTATATGATATGCATGAATCCGTGACTATATATGCATATTTAGTCACGGATAATTAAATTGTTTAGATGCTTGCTACATGTTTAAATAAATCAAGAATTAGGGAAGACCTAATATATTAAATTAATGAATCGGTTATGTGCAACGTGGTATATTATCATTAAAACTTACGCGGCCAATTGTTGGCGACTGTGGTCCATTGGGTACAATGAGCTCGAAAACCAATGGGAGTTTTATTGATTCTATACATAATAACTCACATATAGATTATTAATAGGATTTGTTTAAAAGGTTGCATGTGGCTAGATGTTTCACTAACAATTAATTGTTTTCTTATTAGTTGATTGTTGTTTTCTTTTAAATTACTTGTTTATTGTTTTTTTTTATAAATGTGTTATGTTAAAGTAAGCAATAAAAAGGGTAATTTTCAAAGAAAAATTAAATTGGACTAATAATGGTGAAACATAAAGTGATAAAGTATCGATCTTGCGGTGTCTTATGTGCCGACAGTGGTTCGCTTCGCACGGTAATTTGCTCCCAGGCGAGACTAGCAAGATCTAAACTTTGTCACTTAATTTTTAAGACTAAGATCATAAACTTTTGCTTGATTGATGTTTTTGTACAATAGTGTGTAAAAGGCGGACCAAAGTTGACAAACTGTGTGGTGGGTTTATCTGAAGAGGGGTTTTTTAAGAGATCCGCTCCTACCGGCTCTCCGGGCCCGCTTGTGCGTCAACTGCGACTTACCTATATCACTATTTACGTACACTATCATCTTAAGGGTGATTTACCTCAATTCCACGCGCCACTTTTGTGGCAAATATCCGAATAACATGTAAGAGTAGGATATGTGGGCGATAATTGTTGGTACTTCTTTAATTGGTGAACCCAATACCTCAAGTACACAGTTTTTGGTTTACTCTTAACTAATTGGTTAATAAAAATTGTTTTGAAAACTAATGATACAAAGATGAGTGCATGCGTCTTTGTACATGTTTTTGTCACACCAAAAACTAAATACCCTATAATTTAAGTTACATGCCATCTAACTATAAGGAACACTTGAAGTTAATTTTGGGTATGCGTGAGACCTGGACCAAAATTAATGACAAGGTAAATTTCCGAGTGTGCGTGAGACCACACATGGATGAATTTACAGTTTCTAAGTTAGACAACTTAATTAAGCTGATGCGTGAGACCTAGAGCTTAAGGCATGAGATGGGATGAAACATGCTTACATGACATATTGATGAATCAATATGATGTAAATCCCATAATGATCTAGGAATTGAAAAATTGTTTGCCAATTATTGTTCGACAATTACCTAGTTGAATACTATCATTACTAGCAGATCAACTGATGTAATGGTACTATGTCAATTAGGATCCTAGCTTTAAGAAAATACTATGGTTGATATGAATATTTACCAATGGGTATTTTATTTTCTTAAAGAGCTATTATCGAAAATACTAAACTGAATTTTGTAAATTCTTTTAATTGTATTAATGCAACGATAAACCGTAAACAAGGGATATTCTTTATTAGTAAATTGATCTACACCCGTAGGGGTTTTTGGTTAGAGTCAATTTCATTAAAAGAATAAACCAAGTCTCCTTTCATATGAGAAGCGTGAGACTAAATCCTATTCCTTTTCATGAATGAGAAAAGTATGATGGGAAAATTAGAATTGTCTAAATTCTAAATACATAACTCATAGCAAGTTTTAATCGTTAAGGTTATTGCGAAATTTATGAGTTATTAAATTAGAAGCTAGACTAATTACCGCATAATGGTAAAAGACAAGCTAGTATATCTAGTTGTTTTGTTTTAACCATTTAAAGTACTACATACAATTGTTGGAATTGTAGACCTACTATGGAAGAAATTGCATGTCAATTTTTCAAGTTAATAGTAAGCAATGTGATGAATCACATTTGGCGTAAATATGGATAGTCCATCAGTTACGTAGTAGAATACAATCTTTTAGAACCTAAGTAATTGTTACGAATAGGTTTTGTCAAAGATGTAGGAAAGTAACAAGGACACTCTTTCCTTTCACTGGTTTATGAAACACTTATTATGGTGTCGAATTCAGTGGGAGTTTTGTGTTCTCATTACTGAATAAGGAGTTATTGTAAGTTCTCTAATTCAGTGGGAGTTACAAGATTTATTGTCTTGATTGTAACTCAGATTATCTTTTGAATGCCTCAAGATAATTACTTTCCAAATATAGATACTAATATTTTCAAGGATAGTCATGTGCGTTTCCTTGATTGATTGAGTAATTCTATATCTACTAGTTATGCTAATGACACAAATCATATTAATCACATTAACAAACACGTGTAGTGTTGTCTATGTGGTACATGATGTTGTTCCATGCACAAGTGGGAGAAATCTTTATTGTGTGCAAGGTACAACATATAAGAATATGATTTAGTAGATTCTCTTAACCGCAAGGTAAGAGATTCTTGTTCTAATATGATTATACATATCTATTCTTAAAAACACTTGGAGTTAATTTTGGGTATGCGTGAGACCTGGACCAAAATTAATGACAAGGTAAATTTCCAAGTGTGCGTGAGACCACACATGGAAAAATTTACAGTTTCTAAATTAGATACTTATTAGAACTTGTGTCAAATGTGATAACAAGATTACTTCAACTTTAATATTTATGTATTATTGGAATGACATAAATGCATGAAGTAATGTAATACTACTTCAATAATCATGTATTCTTTGAATGACATAAATAAATGAAGTAATAAGTTAACTTGAAAATACTATTGAAACCAAATGATGGTGTTCATGATTACTTTAGTTATAAATATTTATACTTTATTGTAAAGTTATAAATATGAAGTCTTTAAGACTTAGTATAATCTAAAGTAAGACGTTAAATTGTTATGTCCTCTTTATTAAAAGACATATACAAGAAGTCATTGAGTTGATTAATGATTTATAACGTGTAGTGAGATTATAACGGTTTGTGATTGAGACATGAACATAAAGTGACTTATTTAATAAGTACTTGAGTTATAATGCATGCAAGAGGCTTGAAATTCTATTTCACCATTAAGATGACTTAGTTGGGAAATAGGTAAGCCAAAAGGAATACAAAGTTATCTTTCATATTGTTAGATTATCTCACAATATGAGTTCTAATGAAATATCACATATTTGTGGTGTGTTCAGTTAGGAAAATCAAACTTTATTTGTATTGTTTGATTAAAGATAACTATAACTTCTTTTCTTCCAAAAGTTATCAAGGTTAGAAATTGAGTACGGATTGGATATACTCAATTAGACTCCTAGAAGATTAATAAGACGTTGTTGAAATGTGATGAATCACATTAAGTCTTAAAATGAAATTCTGAATTTGTTAAACTTCTGATGAAGCTAGATTTTAACAAACGAATGTCAGGAACTATCAAAGTGTATTTGTAATGTCCCAAATAAGAACAAGTTGGTGTTGCTTTAATTGCTAATTATTTATAGATAGTCTATAAATTACAAAAGGCAAGTGGGAGTTTTATCTTGTAGAGATAAAGTTACAAGATACATAATCTTCTAAAATACACTAGTGAAAATCATGATGAGGCTTAACATGTAAATGATAAACCTCAAGATAATGGAATTATCATTCATAGATCCACTTGGATATCTCAGATATTTGGATCATATGCTGAGGATTATATGATGAAATATTACCAAATAATGAATTGGGTAAATTACTCATACTATGAATGTTATAGATGTTGTTCATAAAGATATTCAAATTTTAAAATTTGGTTTATCTTAATTCTTAATAGTTAGAGAATGAAGATGAGTTTATTCAAAGATAATGTAACCCTAGTGGTTTAAATCATTGAGTAGAAATCATATGGACAAAATTGTATACATATTTTAATGCATGTCTTATGACAAGATTATTAATCATACTTAAGCAATTAACTATGATTGAATACTCTTGCCTAAGCACATTAAAGATACAAAGATGGTAATTGTCACATTTATATGAATATGAAATTTGACAAGGAATATCAAAAACTCCTTCTTGAATGATTACTTGAGCGAGGACGATAAGTAATCAAAAGGAGTTTATGAATTCAAATAAATCTTTGGAAGTATACAAAGTGCAATAATCCATGAATGGATAAGTGCGTACATCTAGGAGATTATTCTTATGTTTAATTATTAAATCCATGTTTTGATTTATAATTGAAATAAGATAATTTCTGAGTATTCCTAAAAGCTAGTGGGAGTATTATGTTTAAATTCTTAAATAATGTATGTTGTATAACATATGGGAAGTAACATTCCATGTAAGTTAAAATGTTAAGTCTTAATTTGGAATGAAACTTTACTTTAAAGTAAAACATACAACCTTGGAACTAAAGTTTATTATTTAATAAACTTGTGCGGTAAATAAATCTAATAGAATATGATATATCATTTTTTGAAAGATTAAATGAATATATATATTTGTAAAGATAGAACATGAATAAAATCTAAGTATGACTGAAGGATTTTTCATGTGCATCATATTATTGTTGTATCATGCTTAAGTGTTTAATGATTTGACAATATTTGATATCCAATTAAAAGTTATTATATAACTTGTGTAATAGATATTCTAATGGAATATGTTTGAACTTAGAATAATGATCCTCAACCTGGAATTGCTCCTGAAATTACACAATGGATATTAAGTTTACGGGATTTTAAATAGCATATTGTGGTTTATATACAATGATGCTGGTTTGATTGAGATGACACTCAATAACTAGTCATGGTAGGATTTTATCCTTGATAATGGCCATGTAAACTAGTTATGCTTAACTAAGAAGCATAGTTGCATTATACATTAAAAGGTTAGAATACTTTAAACTTTAAAATGTTTGAAAGTTTGATTGTCATAAATTGATGGTTGAGGATATCACATCATTTATGAAAAATTGTGTGACTATATCAAGATAGTTGGATACACACATACAAGAATTTAAATAATTCTTGAAACAAGTATTCTCAAAATTTTATAGATCAAAGTTAGTTGATTTATGCCTTGTCAACAAGTATAATAGACATGACTTGAGGCATAATTCATTAACAAGTAATATCATGCATTGATCTATTTAGTGTTTGGATAAAGGACATTGAGCAATTATTATTTATAATGAATTAAAGTACTAGGTACGTTTGTTTTCATTAATAATAAATTGTGTCCTATATTTGCATGTTTAAATCCGTGAATAACTTATGTTATTATAAATGTCCATTGTCGGTTAATGATATGGGAATATCATTAAATTAAGACAAATGTGAATGTTGGTGAGAATATACTTGAAAGTATATTGATGCGTAGTCATGCCAAATTCACATGATGTTCTAAGTGTAGAATATAGGACTTATCCCAACTAAGCATGAGATTACTTATGGATCTAGTCATCAAGTAATTCATGAAATAGTTATCCTCAGACTTGAGATACCAGATAAGAGTCATGGATGTAGTGCATTTTTGTAAAGCAATCTACCGCTTACCGTAACTGGGAGTTATAAGGATTGTTTTCAGAAGTGTTGCAAAGTTCATGGGTTATTCTTGTAGTCAAGAAAGAATTTGTTCCTTCAAAATTGTTTTGAAGTTTAATACTGCTGGGCCCCTCGTAGGGTTGACAAGGTGTTTGCGTGCGCACGCCCAAAGTCTATCTGGAATACGTTCAGATGTTTTGGTAATCTTGCTCAATCATAAACAACGAGAAACAGAATTGTTAATTAAAGAATGACTGAGATCCATATCTTTATTAACGTGGTGTTAGTAACAAAAGGATAATAATAATGATGAATCATTAAAGGTTTTTCCAGGAAACCTAACTTGAGTTGGTGTAGGGGCATTGGCGTGTTGCTAGACGCTAACCAATGTCATTATACTATTAATAGATATCCAAGTGGGAGCTGTTAGAGTTGTGGATAAATATTAATACGTATATGTCTATAATCGAACTCGAGACCGCGGGATTGCACACTTTACGTATGATGATCAAGTAAATAATTAATATATATATTTATTATATGTATTAATTATTTGGACACGAAATAATACATAATGAACGTTATGTAAACTGACGGTGTTGGCTAACGATCGTTAGGGAATAGTTAAAGGACTATTAGTGTAATTATGATGGAAGGATCTAGAATCCTTGGAGGACAAGCCAAAGCCAACCGGCTCTTAGGGATTAATATCGAATCGCATGGCTTGGTTAAAAAGATATCTAAACACTATAAATAGAATTGGAAAAGGTTATGTAGAGTTGCGTACTGTACATATACTATAACCTTTTAATTAATTCTTTTCTCCTTGTGGTTAATACTGTCGACTCATTGTAGTTAATACTGGTTGACAACACAATGCTTGTCGACATCTTTTATTAAGTCAACAAGGTTGACAGTTTTTATTGACACAAGTCGACAGCTTTTCTAATAGGTGTCGAACTATTCTTTTTAAATTAACAAAGTGTTTTGGTTAATTAAGTGTCTAATAACTAGCATCATTGCTTGATCGGTTATAGTATGTGTGTACAAGAACGTGGTACAATCACACTATTGATTGTATCTTGGATCGATTAACAAAACGGTAAGGGGTTAATCAATAGATCCCTAATTCACATAAACCCTTATTAGGGTTCTTCATATTGTTCAAGACAATTGCTTTTGATTCTTGTTCGGGCTAGAATCACAAAGGTACGTTCTTTATTTATGTTTAAGTTAATTAATATGTGTTATACTTGTTTACTCGCTTCCGCATTTGTGTACTTTGTTTTATGGAGTTTATATGATTGTCATGATTACTAAATTCCAACACCTCAGTCAAGACTCTCATGGTACCCCCAAACAACCTTGGTCCTGATCTTACTGGAAAACCAGTTAATCAAACTCTTTTTAGAGGAATGATAGGATCACTGATGTATTTACTTGCATCAAGGCCTGATATCCAATTCTCAGTCTGCTTATGTGCCAGATATCAATCTGACCCAAGAGAGACTCATATCACTGCTGTGAAAAGGATATTCAGGTACCTGAAAGGTACTCCAAACCTTGGATTATATTATCCAAAATGTTCAGGCCTTGATCTTAAAGGATACTCAGATTCTGACTATGCTGGATGCAACATGGACAGAAAAAGCACCTCAGGCTCTTGCCAAATTCTTGGTGGAAAACTAGTCTGTTGGAGTGCTAAGAAGCAACAATCAGTTGTCATGTCCTCAGCTGAAGCTGAATATGTTGCAGCAGCAAGCTGTTGTGCAAATGTACTCTGGATGAAAAGTCAACTCAGTGACTATGGAATTCAGTACAAGATGGTTCCCATCTTTTGTGATAACACAAGTGCAATTGCCATCTCAAATAACCCTGTTCTTCATCAGAGAACAAAACACATTGACATTAGATATCATTTCATCTCGGACCATGTCATGAATGGTGACATAGAATTACACTTCATTCCTACTGAATATCAGCTAGCTGATATATTCACCAAGCCATTGGATGAACCAACTTTCACCAGACTGAAAGCTGAACTAGGAATGTTGGATATTGAAAATCAGTCCACTGATTGACTCCATCCAAATATGTGTAAATTCTGATAACCCAAGTCCCTGACTCAATGTGTTCTTCAGTGAGAAAGGTCACTGAACTTCAGGAACTAAACCCAAGTTCCTGAATTCTTGGTCCTCAGGAACTAAACCCAAGTTCCTGAACCCTTGAACCTCAGGAATTAGACCCAAATTCCTGATCACTAGAACCATCAGTGACTAAACCCAAGTCCTGACAATCAGGTTCACTGAATGAAAAGTCATTCAGGGTCCTCAAGAGACACTAAATACTGACTTAAATGCTTTAAGTATCTAGTTAGTAAATGTCCGAGGTTGGTAACTGATCTCATATTTAATTTAAGAATATTTTTTCTTTTTGCCTTTCTGGCTTCCACCTCTGGGCCCCCACATTCCCACTTGGCATTAAATGCCTCTCCAATCACATTACAGATATGTGATGACTCATCTCTGCAAATTACACTTTTGCAAAACTGCTCAACTGTTCACCTTGACTGTTGCGCCAAACAAGGGAAAAGTGGAGTATTGGCATTAAATGCGGATCCCAAAACATTTTATTCAAAACAGTTTCCAAAAATTCTTTTTTGAATAAATAAAATCCGCTTAATGCCTAAAATACCCTCCACTTCACTTCCCTATAAATACCCCGAACAAAATTAACACACACACGTTTTTTAGAATACTAAGCAAAACTCTGCCATTTTTAACTCTCAAAATTTTGTGTGTGTGTTCATAAGCTTTAGAAACCCAAAAACCGTATGTTAAACCCAGACTCACCTACACATATGGCTTCTTCCAAAGCTGTCATTTATGCCCCTAATGTGGAATTCATATTAGAGGGTGTAGACCTCACCAAGAACAATGTGGTGGGAAATTTTTCCTATCCACAAAAGTTCTCTGCCTACAAGAACGTTATGAAATATCTTCAAAACTGTTTTCTTGCAAAGGCATTTACCAAGACCCCCTCAATCATCTACCATGACTACCTGAGGGAATTCTGGTGTACTGCTGTGGCTACTAGCCCAAAAGACACCAAAGAATCCATCATCACTTTCACAGTGATGAATGGGAAAAGACCCCTTTCCCTGGATTACAACACCTTCATCAAGGCCACAGGCCTTGATTTTGCTGAGGCTTTTGAGCCCAATCCTACTGACCAAGAGGTCAAAGCAGAGTTGATATTATTAGGACCTCATGACCCCAAACATCCTAAGGAGTCCGCTGGAGCCTTATTAGAAAAGGCTCCAATTGTCAAAACCTGGTTCCACCCAGTCTGGAGGATCCTGATGACATTCGTCATTCAGGTCCTTGGGGGGAATAAATCCTCCACTGAGCAATTGAACTCATCACAACAATTGATGTTGTTCAGTCTCTTGGAGGGTAGAAAAATAGATATCGGAGGTATTATCTTCCGTGACGTTGTTGCTAAGCTCTCAGGGAAATCTAGGCAAAAACACTTGTCTTATCCTAGGTTTATTTCTTGTGTGCTTCAGGACCTTCTTGGTTCTGACTATGTGAGGCCTGACGTCTTTGGTATGAAACCTGACGTCTTACACAAGACCAATTTCACTAGTGGCATCACTGAGGTACAACCCATTGCCCTGACTAACTACATGCAAGAAGTTATTTAGGGGGAGAACGCTGTTTCTCCAGTACCTTCACCTACAAAGAAGGTGAAGAAGACAAAGAAGGGTCAGTCCAGTAAGGTGGTTAGACCCAAACCACTCGCCACTGAGACTGATGCCGAAAACCAACTCAACCTTAAAAAGAGGTTGAATGTGGCCCAGACCTCTAAGACACCCACTACAGAGACCCCCCCTGACCACAAAACAAAGGCCAACGGAGGGCACTGAGAAATCATCCTCAGTGTCCTCGGGCAAACCCTTTCCACATGTTCCCACTGACATACACAAGTCTGAGGGATCAGGAACATTCACCATTTCACATCCCCATGAAGGAACTGACAAATCACAATCAGTTCCTGAGGGAGAAAAGGGTTCTAAATCCTCGGTGGGGCAGCACTACTCCACTGAGAAGGGGACCCACAACCTCTCACATCCCGATGAGGGAACTGATAAATCACAATCAGGGCCTGAGGGAGAAAAGGGTCCTAAATCCTCAGTAGGACAACACTATCCTACTGGGAAGGGGACCCACAAACAATCACATCCTGCTAACGTTCCTGAGCAATCACACTCAGGATCTCAGGGAGTTCAGGACCCTAAATCCCCAAAAGGACCGTACAATCCTGATGGGAAAAGGGTCCATCAATCATCACAATCAGTGCCTAGTGATACTACTGGAAAAAACCCATCAGTAGTTGAAGGCGCTAAGGGGGACAAAGACTCAGAGGGAAAGAAACAACCCGCTGATATGGAACCCATCACCCCCTCAGGCGGATCCATTCACTCAGGAACTGCCCCCAAAAGCCAGGCTGGTATTACCCCAGTTATTATGGCTAGTCAGGCTGAGCAAACCCACTCAGTTATTATGACAACGGGGTCAGGACCTGGCCAAAACAAAGGCGAGTCTTCTTATGAAGAGGAGCCGGTTCAATTTTTGGGTATTGAGTCCATGGGGGACTTTCAAGCTCTTCTTGAGTCTGATGATGAGCTCAAGGAAGAGAGTGATGAGGAAATTTTTGAGGCAGGTGAGGATATGGAAACTGATGTACAATATGAACACTCTGAACAACCTGAATAATCACATCAGTCATCTCCACATCCAAGTGAAGAATCAGAATCTCAAGCTGCTGGTTCTTCGGATACTGACAACATCCTCACCAAGTATGACAACACTCTTCCTCTCACTGAGAGATAATTGGTCAAGTTCCTGCTTAAGACCAACAAGGCTCTCTTCCAAGGTCTGACTGAAGAAATGTTTGACCAGCACACTGAAGCCGCTGTTCATTATGTAAACCTGAAGGACTCAGTGGAAGCCCATCATGATGATGAAAATGAGCACATGTCATCTATCTCCTTCTCCCTGACGAATCTTGATTACAACTTAAAACTGTTCAACGAGTCTCTCACCAACTTACAAAAGAGCGTTGACACTATTCAAGAGTCAGTGAAAGATGACCCTGAGCTAAACAAAAAAGTTATTCAGGCTTCAGAAACTTACAAGCAACAAACATCTCAGTTGACTGAGCTGGTAACTATGCTGAGATCCTCAAATCTTCAGGGACTCAACTCTTCAGTGGGCTTCATCCGATCTTCCCTGGGTCTTATGGAGTCCTACATGGCTTCTTTGGCATCATCTTCTTCCTCCATGGCTTGGAATCTTGGGCCAAGGATGACTGCATTAGAGGCTTCTCTTGAGACTAAGGTCTCAACTCTTCAGGAGGACACCTCAGACATCAAGTCCATGATGACTGAGATCTATCAGGCCTTCAAAGGTCAAGCTCCCTCAACTTCAGTGAGCGAGCCAACTCTTGCTCTCACTATGGGTCAAGCAACAGTTGAGGGGGAGATAGTCACTGAAGAACCTCCACAACCTGAACAAGAACAACCTCCTTCTCACACTGAGGGGGAGAATCCTGAAGCCACCTCATCTTCATCCTATCAAGACAAAGGCAAGGGCATTCTCACAACCATTGAGCCTGAGCCCACAATCTTGGTACCTGCCTCAAAGGAAAGAAGGCCAGACCCTGATGAACCAGTCAGGGTTCCTTATGAAATCAATGGGGTGATGGAACTTCTCACTCATGCTGAAATTCAAGCTCACATAGAGAAAGAGGAGGCAATGAAGAAAGCTGCTGAAGATGAAAGGCAGAACAAGCTTGCTCTAATTCAGGTTGCAAGAGAAGAGGCTGAGAAGATTGGGATTGAGGCAAAAGACCTTGCAAAAAAGGAAGGTGGCAAGAGCTTTGTGGAAGCTCAGAATGCTCAGTTGGCTGCTCTCAGGCAGAAAAGAGAAGAAAGGGCGAAAAGGGCTGAAGAAATTAGGCAGAACAGGATTGAGAGATATCAATGGGTCATGACAAGCAGGTTGAAGCCTGAACCCATCCTTGATATAAAGATTCACCGAAACTCTAACCCTGCCATTGTTACTATCTACGGGAGTACTGACAAAAGAATTCTTTAGGTTCATAGCCCCTTCAGATTCGCAGACTTCGGGATCACTGAGTTGGATGAATTGGGTTCAATATTAGTGAAAAAATCTAATGTTGTAGTCCCTGGTCTGTTAAAATCCCTAAGCCTGAGGTATGAAAGATTGGCAGCAGCACCTCAGAAACTTGGTATTCCATCTCTTCTTCCTGCTTCAGCTGAACAGCCTGCCCCTTCTCAGTCTTCTTCAAGAAAGAGAAAGAAGATTGAAGCTGAGCCTGAGATCAAGGTTCCTGGTCTTGACTGTAATAGAGCTCTCCCTGAAGGTGTTCCATTCAGGAACAATGTGGTCATTGAACAACCTGAGAGAGGTATGTTCTTCATTGATGAGTTCGGTGACCAAGCCTTTCAGAGATGGAGTGATATTGATCTATCAGGGATCAAAGCCATGCTTGGCTTTCTAATGATGGCCTCCCCACTCAAAACTCCTGAAAGTGCGAGGTTTTGTCTAGATCTGAAAAAGAAAATCCGAGAGCACCCTGACCAACAAGAACTGCAGTCAAAGAAGCCTAAGCTTGAAGCCCTTGGGATTAAGTTGAACTGATGAATCTGCCTGACTACCACCACCTTTTGTACTTAGTTTTGAGAGGACTTGTAATGATATTAATAAGATGATGTTTTTATTATTTCAGTGTCCTTATTTACATTCTAGTACATTCAGTATGAGTAGAAGTCATTAGCTCACTCATTACTGATCAAAACACTTAGGAATAATTTATATTCAAATAGGGGGAGATTGTTGGGTCCGTCAGTACCCAAGAATACTTAAAACAAGATTTGAACACAAATTAACTAAGTGTTAACTTAAACCGAGAACAATTCAAATCACTGAGAGAACAGTCTCTCAGTGAGTCATCTTCAGGATGCTTAAGGCGAATTCAAGAAGAAGGATTCACTACTCAGGAAGGCGGTACTCCCTGAGTAGGACTTAAGCCAAAGAAGAAGATGATGGTTCAGTGAGTGTTGGACAAGAACTCACTGAACCCCAGTCTCCTCAACGACAATTGTGATTAATAAATGAAGGCGTGTACTGAAGAACCTAAAGCCTGAAAGAAAGGCGGGAAGATCTAGGAAGAGTTTAAGATAAGATCAAATCTTATCTTGTCAGGAAGAAACCTTCCCTAAGATGGCTAAAAGTCATGGAGTGTCAGACCAACCACTCCTAAAGACTTTTAGCCCATTCCTATTGGTTCTTGGAAATGACAATTACTGTTGTAATTGTCAGACACGCATGCTTCAACAACTTGTATTATTTTTAATCACTTTTACTCTTTATACTTGTGTATAAATAGGTTTATATGGGAGAGAAGTTAAGTGTGTTTTTGTACATTGAAAGCTTAGACTTTTGCAAAGCAACTTCTCACCTACAAAGAGTAACGTATCCCCGAGATAGCTCAGTGGGTCGAATTGTTACCACTCAAAGCAAAGTTTGAGTTTAAATAGGAGACACCACCATACCTTGTCTATTCAATCCCAAGTGTTTGTTCCGCAAAACACTTGGGTAATAGATTCTTTGATTCATTTCTAATAAGAATTTAAACGTTGAAAAATACTTATGTATTTTTACTTTTACGTTTCATTAATCTGTTAGAATTAATCATAACATTGTATTAGTCATAAACACGAATAAATTAACTTTCTAGTTAACTCTAAGCGTGTGAAGGGAACAACATAAATACTACCAAATATGAAGGCATCCAAGCTTTTGTTACGCATGTACTCATATACAGAGTAGTTGCATTAATTCAGAAGGTAGTAATGGAGTGAATCAGAAATTTGTTAGTTGGGAATGTATGACAATCAATAAATATACTTCATACTTTTCTCACCTATAAAAATCTTTCACATATTTATTTTTCAAGCTTTAAATATTAGCATATCCTCATAAATCACTTGCCAATATTACTCATTAATATCAACTATCTAACTAACAATAGTTTGCTTTTTATTCAATGAAGCTTTTCATCTTGAGACTACATTTTTGTTTCATACTTTTTGTAGTTTTCTCTTACCCACACAAATTATCTATGAGCATGTAATGTTGCCCACAAACACTAGTTTTCTTGATCTTCTTTGTACTTTTAAACACCAATGCAGTTAAAAATAAAGGGTGATGCAGTAAAAGTTAAATAGGTATGCAGTAGAAGAAAAACGTTGATGCAATTAAAAATAAAGTTACAAATTTTTTGTGATGCAATATAATTTTCTCAATGTTGCAGTAGAAACAATGCTTGATGCAGTAACAATTAAAGAGTGATGTAGTAGAAGAAAAACAGTTATGCAATAACAAATTAAATATACAATATAAATTTTGATAATTTACCACCAAAAGAAGTATCGGTCATGCGAAAAAAAACTTCTTGGTTTAAACTCTTTTAATTCTGCTTGCATACATTCTAAAGCATAAGTGCACCAATCCAAATTTGGAATTTGCTTGATATCTTTAACTAGTGGAAGAAATCCCTAGTTTACCGAACCATCCTTGTTCCCATGTGCAAAAATAGAGAAGAAAATGACCAAGAAGCCTATTTTGAAAGCCCATCCATCATCTGTATTCCATTCCAATATTTATTTTCACTTTTAGATCCCTCAGTAGAATAAAAAGGGAGTGTCGCTCTCCATCTTGCTCTTGTTGGATCTTCAGATGTCGCTCTCTACAACAATCATTTTAGCTTTATTCTTCTTTTTTGGCTGACCAGTTTCTTCATCATTTTTGCTATTCTTTTTAACAACATCAACCACAAGTTTACCCTTCGTTTTCTTTTTTGGCCTGTGTAACCACCTGTAATTTTTCAGACTGATTTTTAATACTAAATTATATTTATTAATTCCTAAGTTTCACTTTCGGACCTTTCCGAACTTAATTGAATCGAAAACAAGAAGGTATCTCGTGAAACGTGAAAACCGACACAAAACGCATACCGGCACAACCATGACTCGACAAACATTTTAATATGATTTTTATATTATTTATGAGAAAATAGTCGTATGAATAGTCGTTTTTGTTGGAAAAATTATTCTGAGCACGATAGCGTAATTCTCGTGTCTTGAATTCGCTGTTTACTAGCCTAAATAAGCCCCGAGCCTCATTTCGTGAAAAATAGCCTAAATTACAATATTGGTCCCTGGACTAAAGTTACACAAGTGGTATCATCATCCTTCGTGTATTGTTTTCACGAAAACTTGTATTAAACTCTTGATAAGCTTACATAAGCTCTCGAAATAAGCTGTTTTTCGGCTTATTCTTCTTGTTTTCACTTGTTTGGTCGCGACTGGAAATAGAATAGCCACGGATGGCATGGGCCGAGACCCACCATAGTCTCGGTGGTGAAATGGATTTGCCTATTTTGCGCTTGTTCAGCGTATTTTCTTGACTCATGGTTTATTCGATTCTTGTTGTTTAAGCTTATGTATTTTCGGCTTATAAAGGGATTAGGCTAGTTGAAGTCGTGATTTGTTGGTGAAAAAAAATGGGTTAAAAGTGGTTGAAATTAGTATAAAATACCCGCTGTTCCGAAACATAAAATAAAGAAAAATGTGTTAACGTTTTGCAACTATAGGTTAGAAAGACTAAAAATACACTTTATAAGCTAAACGTGGTTTTTCGTTTCAATAAAAACGGACTTACGACGAAAAAGATATGCTCGTTTGAAAACCAAAATAGTCAAAATTAAATGTGCAGAACATGGGCCGAATTTGTTCTCTGGGTGACCATATGTCGAGCTCTTTTTAGCACAGCAGGAGTCAAAATTGGTAAAATTTGCACAAGGAGTCTTTTGTAGCTCTCGCGGCCTACTTGCCGACGAGCCAAAAACCGAGTCTTGAGGCCTTGTAACGAAGAAGTTACATCTTGTTAAAATTGGCCCAACAGACACTTTCCAACACTGAGAAAATATCAAGGATTTTAAGAAATTTTGCCGAAAACTATATTTGAAACTTGCCGAAAACTATATTTGAAACTGCGGAATTGTCATTTGATATTAAGTGCACTTTTGGTTTCGCAAAACAAAGGGGGCATCATTTATTTTAGACATTGTAGCTATATTGAATTGTTGGATTGTTGTAAGTGGTAAATATACATATGGGAAACGTTGTAAAAACGAGTAGGTCATGCCGAAATTACTAAAAATCCATATACTTAGTAATTTTCATGAAATTTCTATTATCTTATAATTATACAATAACCCGATAAACAAATGAAATATAAAATTATAAAATATTATTTTATAATTTCTGACAAAAAGACAAAAATCAAAGTTATTATAAAAACTATAAAATTACTTTACTTAATTCGTAACTTCAAAACGTGAGATTTCTTTTACACAAGAACTTTTATTTCGTTTATTTGATGATTTTCGTAGAAGTGTCGAATTATATTCTTGCTATTGGTTTCTTGACTTTCTCATATAATACTTGCAAAGTATTATATGCTACGACTATTTTATTTTCTCGAAGCCATTTATTATAGATACTTCGACTATTTTGGTTGTTTACCTTTATTATATAATTCATGCTATGAATTATATACTTGTTTATTTTTCATATGTAATATATATAAGGCATATATATATTACGTACTTTAAGTATTTCCCCGATTTCTTTTATTTACTTGTTCATTTTAATATATATAATACTCACCATGTATTATATATTTACTTAATATACCTTGCTTTTACCTTTCGATTTATTTTAATTAACCGAAACATACCAATTGACTTTCTCTATTGACATTTCTTCGTCAATACTTTCTTGACTACTTTTGTCATTTCTTCCTCGACTTGAGATCTCGTCAACGCCTTCTTGGCTCACTCTTTTGACATTACATCTTGTCTACTCTTTTGCTACTTTTCTTTATAATATACATACATACATATATATATATATATATATATATATATATATATATATATATATATATATATATATATATATATATATATATATATATATATATATATATATATATATATATTTTATACTTTGGCGTGTGTATTCACAAGTCTACGCTTTTATCACTATACGAATGATGATACCAAACTCTTTTATATTAATGATACACGAGACTTATTCGAAAACTGGAACACTTTATCTTTTGAAAACTCGTATACTTTATACCACTCTCACGGAACATATTCCGAGACAAAATTATATATTTATTAGGTTGTGCCGATCTCGTACCGTTGTGCTCTGCTACTTCTTGATACTGTTGTGCTTCACTACTCAATGCCACTTGTGTTACTTGCATTGCTACATACTGAGGTGAGTTCATGGCCCCTACTTTTTCTTGTTTTGAAATACTTTTGGGGGAGAATACATACACACTTTACTCATTCGTTTTATTCGAACTCTTTAATTAAATTATTCTCATACATAATTTAATTACTCGGAAGCATTTTCTGCTTTGCTTTAATACTTGTTCGATTTCTTGAATGAAATATTATGTACTCATTACATACTTAAGTTATACTCATGGACACAAGTGCTTGAAAACATATATGTGAGTTATAGCCCCACTCTTTATAGCTTTACTTGGGATTGCAAAACTTGGGTGAGAAACATGTAAACTTTTTTATGGACCAAACTGAAACTTATGCTTTATTAAACTACTATTACGCAGCTTAGCCTAAGCCTTTGAATCCCACCATGCCCAAACTCATGAACCGTCAATTCCTGATGGGAAGCGCGAATGTTATGAATAGATCTATCGGGGTGACTCCCCCGTTCGGTTTGACCGGATAGGCAAACACGAACGTATAACATGTCAAAATATAAGTGTATTCTTGGGCCTTTATATTTAACATGCTTCTAGAGCATGCACACTGTCATAGCTTCGGTTGTATGAACTTAGTGCTAGCGTAATAGACTATTACCCGAAGTGTTTTTACGCATAACTATAACTTGTTTTTATGGGACAACTAAACTCATGGGCCTTATGTTCAGAACTTGAAACTCTATTGTAAACTCTATAAATCTTGAATTAATGCATTTTAACGGAGTGTGTATTCCGTTCTTTGTTACCTTGTGTTATGATTTCCAATTCAGTAGCACCTTAGGACCCGAATGCTTTCGCAATACCAGATTTTGGGGGTGTTACAGCTTGCTATCTTCCTCATCATTTTGAGTATCAGTCTCAACACGAACAACCACCTTTTTACCCTTTGTCTTCTTTATCTTTTGGATTGGTTCTTCATCAGATTCAGTTGCTTCCTCATCAGCAGATTCAGTTGCCTGCTCATCAACAACCTTTTGAACCTTCTTTTTAGACTTTGAAACAAGCAGAAGTGTACACTTCAACTTGTTTACATCAACATGAACAACAACCACAGGTTTTCCTTTCAACTTCTTTTTCGGTCTGCTGGCTTCCTCATCCCATTTAGTATTCTCATCAACAAGAACACTTTTACCCGTATTTCATGTAGTGCATCACACATTCAAACATACACACAAACACTTCTTGATGCTTAAAACGCTACTCGCCTAACCTAATCTAGAATTATATGCCACATACAAGACACTACTGCACCACTTTTATCACACCAATTACATCACACATTCAAACATAGTAGGATCAAAGAAAAATATATGATATACCTGATTATTTAAGTCGGAATTCTCGTTCTTGATCGTTTATGGTAAATTTCCTCGTTTTTTACGTCTCAATGTAAGTAGCCAAATTCATGTCCATTTTTTCAAAAGAAAAATAATGGAACTTCTCATCACTCTCGACTAGAAAAAGCTTAACAACACGTTTAATTCGACTAAATTTTTTGTATACAAGTTCAATGTTTTCCTTTAAATTGTTTCTATTAATTGGTACTCGTTTTACAAACACGCCGATGTCACCAAGCATTCCATCGAAATAACATATTCGCTCATTCTCGCCGGCTTCTTTATCCTCTGCTGCAATCTTTTTAGGATAATGAAGACGGATTTTTCTCCCGCCGTTTATTATAAGGGTGAGAATCCCATCTTCAGGCAAATTACACAAACCAAATTCATTGCAAAGGTATATCATTCGCTAAGATGTACGAGCGTAATACACTTTGCACATTCGACGGTCTCTTTTAGCTAAGCTATCATTAGCACAAGGAAACAGTATGTTCATGTTTCTATAACTAACACACAAGCTACCAATTATACCTAAATGCCAATCACTTATAGTAATCTTGAAAATATCTGGATCACCTTTCACACCCTCCACCCGGAATCCTGCTTAAGATATAATTCGTCTTTCGTATGGGTGCACTGAGCATCTTTTTCGAATATTTCATTTATCTGAGCATCTAGTTTTTCTTGGGAATTGCCAAGTATCTGCTGGAAATTGAAAGGTCAAAAACTTTGAGATTTCACACGTTGATACATATTTAAAAAGGGAAAAAGGTATACCCTTATCGATGCGGGAAAGTACAAGTATGGAGTATCGTCATCCACGCCAATATCGACATATTCCTTCACACATGGATACTAGAGAGCTTGGTAAGGAGTTTTGTGGGTGTCATGAGACCATTTGATTTCGCCAGTAAGCATATTCCCATAGTACAATATTCTTGTCTTGGGACCACGAACTAAACTTTGAGTCGGATACGATTACAAACACGAACACGAACACGATCAGAAACACTAACTTAAAACTCTAGCAGTTCTCGTCGTGAACCCATATCTGTGGTCCCAACCCGCACTCAAACTTAACCAAACACGAAGCTCTACCATTGAATTATAACTAAGCATGGTCACGAACACGAGCCCAATCACAATTCACAAACAAGACGAATATGAACACGCAGTCAGAACTTGTGTTTGATGTGAATGATACTCTACTAATAGTATTAGTTTGATTTACATGATGAAATCTCAAAGTTTTTGACCTTTCAATTTCCAGTGGATACGTGGCAATTCCCAAGAAAAACTACATGCTCAGATAAATGAAATATTCGAAAAAGATGCTCAGTGCACCCACACGAAAGACGAATTATATCTTAAGCAGGATTCGGGGGTGGAGGGTGTGAAAGGTGATCCAGATGTTTTCAAGATTACTATAAGTGATTGGCATTTAGGTATAATTGGTAGCTTGTGTGTTAGTTATAGAAACATGAACATACTGTTTCCCTGTGCTGATGAAAGCTTAGCTGAAAGAGACCGTCGAATGTGCAAAGTGTATTAAGCACGTACAGCTGAGCGATTGACATACCTTTGCAATGAATTTGGTTTGTGTAATTTGCCTGAATATGGGATTCTCACCCTTATAATAAACGGCGGGAGAAAAATCCGTCTTCATTATCCTAAAAAGATTGCAGCAGAGGATAAAGAAGCCGGCGAGAATGAGCGAATATGTTATTTCGATGGAATGCTTGGTGACATCGACGTGTTTGTAAAACGAGTACCAATTAATAGAAACAATTTAAAGGAAAACATTGAACTTGTATACAAAAAGTTTAGTCGACTTGAACGTGTGGTTAAGCTTTTTCTAGTCGAGAGTGATGAGAAGTTCATTATTTTCCTTTTGAAAAAATGGACATGAATTTGGCTACTTACATTGAGACGTAAAAAACAAGGAAATTTACCATAAACGATCAAGAACGAGAATTCCGACTTAAATAATCAGGTATATCATATATTTTTCTTTGCTCATACTATGTTTGAATGTGATGCAATTGGTGTGATAAAAGTGGTGCAGTAGTGTCTTGTATGTGGCATATATGTCTAGATTAGGTTAGGCGAGTAGCGTTTTAAGCATCAAAAAGTGTTTGTGTATATGTTTGAATGTGTGATGCACTACATGAAATACGGGGAAAAGAGTTCTTGTTGATGAGAATACTAAATGGGATGAGGAAGCCAGCAGACCGAAAAAGAAGTTGAAGGGAAAACCTGTGGTTGTTGTTCATGTTGATGTAAACAAGTTGAAGGGTACACTTCTGCCTGTTTCTAAGTCTAAAAAGAAGGTTCAAAAGGTTGTGGATGAGCAGGCAACTGAATCTGCAGATGAAGAACCAATCCAAAAGATAAAGAAGACAAAGGGTAAAAAGGTGGTTGTTCGTGTTGAGACTGATACTTAAAATGACGAGGAAGATAGCTGGCTGCAACACCCCCAAAATCTGTGGGAGTTATGACCAATGAAGACATCCTATGAAACATGTGAGAGTTATGGTGATGTTTACAAACCCGGCAATGGAAATCCAAAACTTAAAACTAATGACAGATGGAACGACCCCACTGACCGTAACCGCCACCGTCGACGCCGTCACGAATACCATCGCCGTCGTCACCGTGACACCACCACATAATCTGATACATCACCAATCGCTTGTCACCATCTCCATCGCCACCATCATCATTCCTGTCATTATCTCCACCACTCCACTGTCATAATCTCCATGGTAATCATCTCCACTGTCATCATTGCCGTCGGACATCCGTCGAATACCGGAAGAAAATTGAAATCAAACCAGAGATATCCGAAAACTGTAAGTTTTAATTACAGACTTAAATTTTTATATTATTTTAGTGCATCATTGTGAAAATTTTAAAATAATTAGTGCTATTAGGGAATGAAATGACATTTAATAGTGCATCTGAGTAAATAATATGTTATAGCATTTGTTTGTATGAATAAGTGCATCAGTATAAACATTATGTAAACAAGTGTAGATGATTAGATTATAAGGAATTTAATTTAGCGCATTTTTTTGTTAGATTAGAGCATCACGAGATAGATTAATGCATCCATTGTGTATTGTTAGAGCATCGCGAGATAGATTAATGCATTCATTGTGTATTATTAGAGCATCGCATGACATGTTTCGTCATTTTTGTTTGATTAATGCATCAGCAATTAATGTTATGGAATCTGTTAGAATAATTAGAGCATCGCTTTACAAAATTAAGGTATCGGGAGTGTATGGTTAGTTCAACAAGTGACAAATTTAGGGCATCGCGAGATAGATTAATGCATCCGTTAGTATGATTAGGGCATCAACTCACTTGTTAAGGCATCTGTTTGTGTGATTAGTGCATCAAAATATGTTTAGTGCATCGCTGAACATATTAGAGAATTAGTGAGTATGATTAGTGCGTCAGTTTGTATGACTAGTGCATCAGTGAGTAATGATTAGTGCATCAGTAAGTAATGATTAGGGCATCAATGAGTATGATTAGTGCATCGTCAGACATATTAAGGAATCAGCGTGAATGTTTAGTGCATCTCTTACTATGGTAAGAGCATCATCTTATAAGTTAGGGCATCTGTTTGTTTGATTAGTGCATCAAAAACTATTAGGACATATGTTATGATTTTGT
Source organism: Artemisia tridentata subsp. tridentata (assembly GCA_021014915.2). Lineage (NCBI taxonomy): Eukaryota > Viridiplantae > Streptophyta > Magnoliopsida > Asterales > Asteraceae > Artemisia > Artemisia tridentata. Next base: position 24,085,647 of record CP139501.1, on the reverse strand, counting down.
TTACAGTTCTGGTGCAATTTTCCCTAAATTTTATGGTACGTTTTGTTAGGAGTGCTAATGATCCTAAATTTTACGGTACGTTTTACGGTACATTTGCTGGCTACTGCTGGAGCTGATGGGAAAGTACTTGTATGGGACGTTGATGGTGGTTTTTGCACACATTTCTTTAAGGGTCATCAAGGAGTTGTGAATTGTGTAACTTTTCATCCTGACCCCACTCGTCTACTCGTAAGCTCCTATGTTTATTTGAATCAGTTATTGTTCTTTACTAGTGTTTATTGCTTTAACGACGAGTATAAGTTATGATTTATTGTTTGTACTTTCAGCTTTTTTCTGGAAGTGATGATACAACTGCACGAGTTTGGGATCTTACAAGCAAGAAATGTGTTGCAACTTTAGAGAGACATCGTTCTTCCGTGACTTCTGTTGCAATAACAGAAGATGGATGGACTCTTTTGAGTGGTGGTCGAGATCAAGTATTTTTCAGCTAGCTTGCTTTATGTAATCACATATGTACCAGATCGCTACCAACAATCTTGATACTAATGTAAAAAACTGCTAACTTCAGGTTATAAACTTGTGGAACCTTCATGACTATAGTTGCACAATGGGTGTACTGACAAATGAAGCAATTGAAACTGTATGCATTATTGGTTCCACATCTACCTTTGCTTCGTGTACTCGTGACAAGAAAATAAGTGACAAGTCAGCATTCCAGTTTTTGTCCGTTGGTGAACATGGAATTCTATTGGGTAAGGAGCTGAATATCTACATATATTAATGTAATATCCATCAATTCATTGTTATATAATACTGATAATTTTGTGTTGCAACAGTGCAGTGTGTCTATATAAACAAGCGTCATCGGAAGTTACTGTGAGCAAAAATGATGAAGAAGAAGCTAAAAGAGGTTTCACATCTGTTGTGATGTTACCCTCCGGTCAAGGGCTGTTATGTGTCACTGCTGATCAGGAATTTCTTTTCTACTCTCCATCCGAATTAACTGAAGGCAGTTTTCAGTTAAAACTTGATAAAAGGCTTGTGGGATATAACGAAGAGATAGTTGACATGAAGTTCTTGGGCGTTGAAGAACAATTTCTTGCTGTTGCTACGAGTGTTTTAGGAATGCGTTAGCTATTAAGCTTGACTAAACGTCGCCTTAGTGTGAAATAAGCTGTTTTCATTCAGCGGTTCAGGATTGCTCATTTTAAAAGATTTGTGCATCTGTTAATATATTAGTGCATCTGTTAATTATCAGTTTCTCGATGATCGTGGTATACATCATCCAAAGGTGAAAGTGAGTCGAAGGGCGAGTTATCTTTTTATGAGAGTTGTGAAACTGCTAAAAGCAAAGCTTGTGCCTTTAATTGAAACAATTCTGCAGGTCTATACGGTTTCAATTCTGTTACATCCTTTTTTTTGTGAATGTAAATGAGTTACAGTAGATAATAAGCTTTTCGTTGTGCAGAGTCTGAATGATATGGTTTCTCAGTTCACGAGTATGGATTCTGCATCAAAAGAGCTTTCTGGATCTGAAGACGGCAGTCACATTTTCGAGGTAAGTGTCAATGATGCATCATGAGTGCTTTCCCTTAATGCTCATCTGGCTTATAATATGTGTATTGGTTTGCAGGCAATTGGTTTGTTAATTGGGATGGAAGACGTGCCCGTAGAAAAGCAATCGGAGTACTTGTCTCTTCTTACACCTCTTTGTCAGCAGGTGAAGGCTTGACTCTTATGTATGATGCCATAAATGTTGAACTGATTTTTTTTTTTTTTTTTTTTTTTTTTTTTTTTTTTTTTTTTTTTTTTTTTTTTTTTTCTATTTAAGTTATATAATCCGAGAATGTTTAATGAATTAGGTTGAGATATTGATCGCCAGTTCCAGAACTCAAAACACAGAAGAGTCGGCATAAAAAATTGCCAGTATCCAACAAATCATCATGGCAATCAATGCCTTAAGAAATTTAGTAATCTTTCATTCTCTCGAAGCCCATTTTGTCTTGCCATTCTTCGCCACCTGATTTTTGACAGGTTGAGCCAATGGTATTCCACTATTCTTATATTTAAGAATACAGAGGTACGGGCCTATAGAACAGATATATATACATACACTTTTTTCTGACTGCCTAATGCCTCATGTGAGTATAAATCTCCTTAACTGAGCTTTAATATGTTGGTTTTCACAGATAGTATGCCAATTAATATATTAACAAAAGGGCGTCTCCCCACGATTTTGTCATCACCTATTTGGTTCTTATGTTAAAATATTTGATTAAATGAATTGTACCAAAAATAGATTCCATGTGTTGTAATCTTGGTTTTGGATATTACAGGCTGAGAGTGCTATTGCAGCTCTGAACTGTAGTGGTGCAGTATTGGGATTTGGGATCCTTACCAATCAGGTACCGGTGGTCGTTGTTACTGTGTTTTGAACCATAGACTTCGTTTTCCCATTACTGACTTGTTGACGTATTTATGGCCTATGTTGATGCAGGGTAAGCCCTTCAAAGACCCCGGTTCGTCCACGTCCACCTCGCCCTGTAGTGCACTAAATTGATCATGTTTTCCTTTTCCTTGGAATTACCTACGGGCTATAGTCATATCTAATCTAAACATACATATATAGGTGAACAGGAACTGCTTTAAGGTATTACGGTGACATATTTATGTGTCTTGTTTGTGTTCGAGTCCAACTATGTGCACGGATATGTAGAGTTTGGATTAAAGTTTCACTCGGTCTGGCAAGTAACGAAATCATAATCGTAGTGAGGATTTATTAAAATTTATCATGACATATTGAGGTTTTTTCCTTTTGAGATCATGAACCTTTTACTCGTATATACTACTACAATACATTTGGCGTCGTTAATGACGCTGTATTGAAAGGTTGATAATAAACTGTCGAGTTGCAAGGTAAATTGAAGTATTAGCGAATTCGACATCTGGTGGAAGCTTAGCCCACTGGTAATGGTGGAGTTTTTTTTTGAGAAATGATGCTTCTTTAACTTTTGTTGGCAAAAATGGGTTCATTTTTTTCTTAATGTAAATATGGGTCTTTTTTTCATTTTGCGGACCACAAGCCTTTTATTATAAATTTTACATATTTAACCCTTAACTTATAAAAGGATGTTATATATATTAGCTCATATATACTAAAATAATTGTTAATAAGTTGATTGATGCCAAAACATGTACGTTAAAGTCAATATTTTGATATATGAAATAGTTATAAATACTACCAAATATTAAGGCATCCAAGCTTTTGTTACGCATGTACTCATATACAGAGAAGGTAGTAATGGAGTGAATAAGAAATTGGTTAGTTGGGAATGTATGACAATCAATAAATATACTTCATACTTTTCTCACCTATAAGAATCTTTCACATATTTATTTTTCAAGCTTTAAATATTAGCATATACTCATAAATCACTTGCCAATATCACTCATTAATATCAACTAACTAACAATAGTTTGCTTTTTATTCAATGAAGCTTTTCATCTTCATACTACATTTTTGTTTCATACTTTTTGTAGTTTTCTCTTACCCACACAAATTATCTATGAGCATGTAATGTTGCCCACAAACACTAGTTTTCTTGATCTTCTTTGTACTTTTAAACACCGATGCAGTTAAAAATAAAGGGTGATGCAGTAAAAGTTAAATAGTTATGCAGTAGAAGAAAAACGTTGATGCAATTAGAAATAAAGTTACAAAATCTTTTTGATGCAATATAATTTTCTCAATGTTGCAGTAGAAACAATGCTTGATGCAGTAACAATTAAAGAGTGATGTAGTAGAAGAAAAACAGTTATGCAATAACAAATTAAATATACAATATAAATTTTGATAATTTACCACCAAAAGAAGTATCGGTCATGCGAAAAAAAAATTCTTAGTTTAAACTCCTTTAATTCTGCTTGCATACATTCTAAAGCATAAGTGCACCAACCCAAATTTGGAATTTGCTTGATATCTTCAACTAGTGGAAGAAATCTCTAGTTTACCGAACCATCCTTGTTCCCATGTGCAAAAATAGAGAAGAAAATGACCAAGAAGCCTATTTTGAAAGCCCATCCATCATCTGTATTCCATTCAAATGTGATTCAAGCTTGCTTATGTAATTTTTTTTTTCACTTTTAGATCTCTCAGTAGAATAAAAAGGGAGTGTCGCTCTCCATCTTGCTCTTGTTGGATCTTCAGATGTCGCTCTCTACAACAATCATTTTAGCTTTAGTCTTCTTTTTTGGCTGACCGGTTTCTTCATCATTTTTGCTATTCTTTTTAACAACATCAAACACAAGTTTACCCTTCGTTTTCTTTTTTGGCCTGTGTAACCACCTGTAATTTTTCAGACTGATTTTTAATACTAAATTATATTTATTAATTCCTAAGTTTCACTTTCGGACCTTTCCGAACTTAACTGAATCGAAAACGAGAAGGTATCTCGTGAAACGTGAAAACCGACACATAACGCATACCGGCACAACCATGACTCGACAAACATTTTAATATGATTTTTATACTATTTATGAGAAAATAGTCGTATGAATAGTCGTTTTTGTTGGAAAAATTATTCTGAGCGCGATGGCGTAATTCTCGTGTCTTGAATCCGCTGTTTACTATCCTAAATAAGCCCCAAGCCTCATTTCGTGAAAGATAACCTAAATTACAATATTGGTCCCTGGACTAAAGTTTCACCACCACCCCTGAAATTTCTAGGGTTACACAAGCAGTCCCTAGGGTTTACAAAATCTTTAGCTTGTCCTATATAAATACCATTATAACAAATCTAGGTAAACCCATTTCATCTTCCCTCCCCTCTTCACACAGCCGCCGCCCATCACAGACGGCCACCACCCTATTACCGCCACCACCACCTGGCCACTGCTGCCACCATGAAGAGCCGCCACATCCCTCATCATTTTATTGAAGATCCCAGTTGTTGGAGGCCGTTTCGGGAGTAGATCGAAGGTTTTTGGGTTGTGTTGATTCAATTCGTATCTAATCTCGTTTTCTTTCTCGTGGTATGTTAACAAAACGAAAATCTTCATTTTTCTTCATCTTTTTATTTTTTATTTTTTTTTATTATTATTTTTTTTTTTTTTTTTTTTTTTTTTTTTTCTGTGATTCGAGCATAAAACCTTTTTTTTTTCACAAGTGGTATCATCATCCTTCGTGTATTTGTTTTCACGAAAACTTGTATTAAACTCTTGATAAGCTTACATAAGCTCTCGAAATAAGCTGTTTTTCGTTTATTCTTGTTTTCACTTGTTTGGCCGCGACTGGAAATAGAACAGCCACGAATGGCATGGGCCGAGACCCACCATAGTCTCGGTGGTGAAATGGATTTGCCTATTTTGTGCTTGTTCAGCGGATTTTCTTGACCCATGGTTTATTCGATTCTTGTTGTTTAAGCTTATGTATTTTCGGCTTATAAAGGGATTAGGCTAGTTGAAGTCGTGATTTGTTGGTGAAAAAAAATGGGTTAAAAGTGGTTGAAATGAGTATAAAATACCCGCTGTTCCGAAACATAAAATAAAGAAAAATGTGTTAACGTTTTGCAACTATAGGTTAGAAAGACTAAAAATACACTTTATAAGCTAAACGTGGTTTTTCGTTTCAATAAAAACGGACTTACGACGAAAAAGATATGCTCGTTTGAAAACCAAAATAGTCAAAATTAAATGTGCAGAATTTCTGCACATGGGCCGAATTTGTTTTCTGGGTGACCATATGGGAGTCTTTTGTAGCCCTCGCGGCCTACTTGCCGACGAGCCAAAAACCGAGTCTTGAGGCCTTGTAACGAAGAAGTTACATCTTGTTAAAATTGGCCCAACAGACACTTTCCAACACTGAGAAAATATCAAGGATTTTCAGAAATTGACGAAAACTATATTTGAAACTTGCCGAAAACTATATTTGAAACTTGCGGAATTGTCATTTGATATTAAGTGCACTTTTGGTTTCGCAAAACAAAGGGGGCGTCATTTATTTTAGACATTGTAGCTATATTGAATTGTTGGATTGTTGTAAGTGGTAAATATTGATGTTTGTACATATGGGAAACGTTGTAAAAACGAATAGATCATGCCGAAATTACTAAAACCCCTATACTTAGTAATTTTCACAAAATTTCTATTATCTTATAATTATTAACTTATAATTATACAATAACCCGATAAACAAATGAAATATAAAATTATAAAATATTATTTTATAATTTCCGACAAAAAGACAAAAATTACTTTACTTAATTCGTAACTTCAAAATGTGAGATTTCTTTTACACAAGAACTTTTATTTCGTTTATTTGATGATTTTCGTAGAAGTGTCGAATTGAAAACTATAAAATTACTTTACTTAATTCGTAACTTCAAAACGTGAGATTTCTTTTACACAAGAACTTTTATTTCGTTTATTTGATGATTTTCGTATAAGTGTCGAATTATATTATTGCTATTGCTTTCTTGACTTTCTCATATAATACTTGCAAAGTATTATATGCTACGACTATTTTATTTTCTCGTTCCTTCTTATATATTTAATACAAGCCGTTTATTATAGATACTTCGACTATTTTGGTTGTTTACCTTTATTATATAATTCATGCTATGAATTATATACTTTATTTTTCATATGTAATATATATAAGGCGTATATATATTACGTACTTTAAGTATTTCCCCGATTTCTTTTATTTACTTGTTCATTTTAATATATATAATACTCACCATGTATTATATATTTACTTAATATGCCTTGCTTTTACCTTTCGATTTATTTTAATTAACCGAAACATACCAATTGACTTTCTCTATTGACATATTTCTTCGTCAATACTTTCTTGATTACTTTTGTCATTTCTTCCTCGACTTGAAATCTCGTCAACGCCTTTTTGGCTCACTCTTTTGACATTATATCTTGTCTACTCTTTTGCTACTTTTCTTTATAATATATATATATATATTATACTTTGGCGTGTGTATTCACAAGTCTACGCTTTTATCACTATACGAATGATGATACCAAACTCTTTTATATTAATGATACACGAGACTTATTCGAAAACTGGAACACTTTATCTTTTGAAAACTCGTATACTTTATACCTCTCACGGAACATATTCCGAGACAAAATTATATATTTATTAGGTTGTGCCGATCTAGTACCGTTGTGCTCTGGTTGTGCTTCACTACTCGATGCCATTTGTGTTACTTGCATTGCTACATACTGAGGTGAGGTGAGTTCATGGCCTCTACTTTTTCTTGTTTTGAAATTCTTTTGGGGGAGAATACATACACACTTTACTCATTCGTTTTATTCGAACTCTTTAATTAAATTATTCTCATACATAATTTAATTACTCGGAAGCATTTTCTGCTTTGCTTTAATACTTGTTCGATTTCTTGAATGAAATATTATGTACTCATTACATACTTAAGTTTTACTCATGGACACAAGTGCTTGAAAACATTTATGTGAGTTATAGCCCCACTCTTTAGCTTTACTTGGGATTGCAAAACTTGGGTGAGAAACATGTAAACTTTTTTATGGACCAAACTGAAACTTATGCTTTATTAAACTACTATTACGCAGCTTAGCCTAAGCCTTTGAATCCCACCATGCCCAAACTCATGAACCGTCAATTCCTGATGGGAAGCGCGAATGTTATAAATAGATCTATCGGGGTGACTCCCCCGTTCGGTTTGACCGGATAATCAAACACGAACGTATAACATGTCGAAATATAAGTGTATTATTGGGCCTTTATATTTAACATGCTTCTAGAGCATGCACATTGTCATAGCTTCGGTTGCATGAACTTAGTGCTAGCGTAATAGACTATTACCCGAAGTGTTTTTACGCATAACTATAACTTGTTTTTATGGGACAACTAAACTCATGGGCCTTATTTTCAGAACTTGAAACTCTATTGTAAACTCTATAAATCTTGAATTAATGTATTTTAACAGAGTGTGTATTCCGTTCTTTGTTACCTTGTGTTATGATTTCCAATTCAGTAGTACCTCAGGACCCGAATGCTTTCGCAATACCAGATTTTGGGGGTGTTACAGCCTGCTATCTTCCTCATCATTTGAGTATCAGTCTCAACACGAACAACTACATTTTTACCCTTTGTCTTCTTTATCTTTTAGATTGGTTCTTCATCAGATTCGGTTGCTTCCTCATCAGCAGATTCAGTTGCATGCTCATCAACAACCTTTTGAACCTTTTTTTTAGACTTCGAAACAAGCACAAGTGTACACTTCAACTTGTTTACATCAACATGAACAACAACCACAGGTTTTCCCTTCAACTTCTTTTTCGGTCTGCTGGCTTCCTCATCCCATTTAGTATTTTCATCAACAAGAACTCTTTTACCCGTATTTCATGTAGTGCATCACACATTCAAACATACACACAAACACTTTTTGATGCTTAAAACGCTACTCGCCTAACCTAATCTAGACTTATATGCCACATACAAGACACTACTGCACCACTTTTATCACACCAATTACATCACACATTCAAACATAGTAGGAGCAAAGAAAAATATTTGATATACCTGATTATTTAAGTCGGAATTCTCGTTCTTGATCGTTTATGTTAAATTTCCTCGTTTTTTACGTCTCAATGTAAGTAGCCAAATTCATGTCCATTTTTTCAAAAGAAAAATAATGGAACTTCTCATCACTCTCGACTAGAAAAAGCTTAACAACACGTTTAAGTCGACTAAACTTTTTGTATACAAGTTCAATGTTTTCCTTTAAATTGTTTCTATTAATTGGTACTCGTTTTACAAACACGCCGATGTCACCAAGCATTCCATCGAAATAACATATTCGCTCATTCTCTCCGGCTTCTTTATCCTCTGCTGCAATCTTTTTAGGATAATGAAGACGGATTTTTCTCCCGTTGTTTATTATAAAGGTGAGAATCCCATCTTCAGGCAAATTACACAAACCAAATTCATTGCAAAGGTATATCAATCGCTAAGCTGTACGAGCGTAATACACTTTGCACATTCGACGGTCTCTTTTAGCTAAGCTTTCATCAGCACAAGGAAACAGTATGTTCATGTTTCTATAACTAACACACAAGCTACCAATTATACCTAAATGCCAATCACTTATAGTAATCTTGAAAACATCTGGATCACCTTTCACACCCTCCACCCGGAATCCTGCTTAAGATATAATTCGTCTTTCGTGTGGGTGCACTGAGCATCTTTTTCGAATATTTCATTTATCTGAGCATGTAGTTTTTCTTGGGAATTGCCAAGTATTTGCTGGAAATTGAAAGGTCAAAAACTTTGAGATTTCATCATGTAAATCAAACTAATAAATAAATAACCCTTCATAATTTAATCTGTGAGCACAAACTTTTGGGTCTCAAACGAAATCGAAACTGAACATGTGCACATAACCAGGTTGATGAACGTTGATGCATATATAAAAAGGGAAAAAGGTATACCCTTATCGATGCAAGAAAGTAGAAGTATGGAGTATCGCCATCCACGCCAATATCGACATATTCCTTCACACATGGATACTAGAGAGCTTGGTAAGGAGTTTTGTGGGTGTCATGAGACCATTTGATTTCGCCAGTAAGCATATTCCCATAGTACAATATTCTTGTCTTGGGACCATGAACTAAGCTTTGAGTCGGATACGATTACAAACACGAACACGAACACGATCAGAAACACTAACTTAAAACTCTAGCAGTTATCGTCGTGAACCCATATCTGTGGACCCAACCCGCACTCAAACTTAACCAAACACGAAGCTCTACCATTGAATTATAACTAAGAATGGTCACGAACACGAGCCCAATCACAATTCACAAACAACACGAATATGAACACGCAGTCAGAACTTGTGTTTGATGTGAATGATACTCTACTAATAGTATTAGTTTGATTTACATGATGAAATCTCAAAGTTTTTGACCTTTCAATTTCCAGTGGATACGTGGCAATTCCCAAGAAAAACTACATGCTCAGATAAATGAAATATTCGAAAAAGATGCTCAGTGCACCCACACGAAAGACGAATTATATCTTAAGCTCTTAAGCAGGATTCGGGGGTGGAGGGTGTGAAAGGTGATCCAGATGTTTTCAAGATTACTATAAGTGATTGGCATTTAGGTATAATTGGTAGCTTGTGTGTTAGTTATAGAAACATGAACATACTGTTTCCCTGTGCTGATGAAAGCTTAGCTGAAAGAGACCGTCGAATGTGCAAAGTGTATTACGCACGTACAGCTGAGCGATTGACATACCTTTGCAATGAATTTGGTTTGTGTAATTTGCCTGAATATGGGATTCTCACCCTTATAATAAACGGCGGGAGAAAAATCCGTCTTCATTATCCTAAAAAGATTGCAGCGGAGAATAAAGAAGCCGGCGAGAATGAGCGAATATGTTATTTCGATGGAATGCTTGGTGACATCGACGTGTTTGTAAAACGAGTACCAATTAATAGAAACAATTTAAAGGAAAACATTGAACTTGTATACAAAAAGTTTAGTCGACTTGAATGTGTGGTTAAGCTTTTTCTAGTCGAGAGTGATGAGAAGTTCCATTATTTTTCTTTTGAAAAAATGGACATGAATTTGGCTACTTACATTGAGACGTAAAAAACAAGGAAATTTACCATAAACGATCAAGAACGAGAATTCCGACTTAAATAATCAGGTATATCATATATTTTTCTTTGCTCATACTATGTTTGAATGTGATGCAATTGGTGTGATAAAAGTGGTGCAGTAGTGTCTTGTATGTGGCATATATGTCTAGATTAGGTTAGGCGAGTAGCGTTTTAAGCATCAAAAAGTGTTTGTGTGTATGTTTGAATGTGTGATGCACTACATGAAATACGGGTAAAAGAGTTCTTGTTGATGAGAATACTAAATGGGATGAGGAAGCCAGCAGACCGAAAAAGAAGTTGAAGGGAAAACCTGTGGTTGTTGTTCATGTTGATGTAAACAAGTTGAAGGTACACTTCTGCCTGTTTCGAAGTTTAAAAAGAAGGTTCAATAGGTTGTTGATGAGCAGGCAACTGAATCTGCTGATGAGGAAGCAACCGTATCTGATGAAGAACCAATCCAAAAGATAAAGAAGACAAAGGGTAAAAAGGTAGTTGTTCGTGTTGAGACTGATACTCAAAATGATGAGGAAGATAGCAGGCTGCAACACCCCCAAAATCTGTGAGAGTTATGACCAATGAAGACATCCTATGAAACATGTGAGAGTTATGGTGATGTTTACAAACCCGGAAATGGAAATCCAAAACTTAAAACTAATGAAAGATGGAACGACCCCACTGACCGTAACCGTCACCGCCACCGTCGACGCCGTCACGATACCATCGCCGTCGTCACCGTGACACCACCACATAATCTGATACATCACCAATCGCTTGTCACCATCTCCATCGCCACCATCATCATTCCTGTCATTATCTCCACCACTCCACCGTCATCATCTCCATGGTCATCATCTCCACTGTCATCATTGCCGTCGGACATCCGTCGAATACCGGAAGAAAATTGAAATCAAACCAGAGATATCCGGGAAAACTGTAAGTTATAATTACAGACTTAAATTTTTATGTTATTTTAGTGCATCATTGTGAAAATTTTAAAATAATTAGTGCTATTGGGGAATGAAATGACATTTAATAGTGCATCTGAGTAAATAATATGTTATAGCATTTGTTTGTATGAATAAGTGCATCAGTATAAACATTATGTAAACAAGTGTAGATGATTAGATTATAAGGAATTTAATTTAGCGCATATTTTTGTTAGATTAGAGCATCGCGAGATAGATTAATGCATCCATTGTGTATTGTTAGAGCATCGCGAGATAGATTAATGCATTCATTGTGTATTATTAGAGCATCGCATGACATGTTTCGTCATTTTTGTTTGATTAATGCATCAGCAATTAATGTTATGGAATCTGTTAGAATAATTAGAGCATCACTTTACAAAATTAAGGTATCGGGAGTGTGGTTAGTTCATCAAGTGACAAATTTAGGGCATCGCGAGATAGATTAATGCATCCGTTAGTATGATTAGGGCATCAACTCACTTGTTATGGCATCTGTTTGTGTGATTAGTGCATCAAAATATGTTTAGTGCATCGCTGAACATATTAGAGAATCAGTGAGTATGATTAGTGCATCAGTGAGTAATGATTAGTGCATCAGTAAGTAATGATTAGGGCATCAATGAGTATGATTAGTGCATCGTCAGACATATTAAGGAATCAGCGTGAATGTTTAGTGCATCTCTTACTATGGTAAGAGCATCATCTTATAAGTTAGGGCATCTGTTTGTTTGATTAGTGCATCAAAAACTATTAGGACATATGTTATGATTTTGTTTACAGTTCTGGTGCAATTTTCCCTAAATTTTACGGTACGTTTTGTTAGGAGTGCTAATGATCCTAAATTTTATGGTACGTTTTACGGTACATTTGCTGGCTACTGCTGGAGCTGATGGGAAAGTACTTGTATGGGACGTTGATGGTGGTTTTTGCACACATTTCTTTAAGGGTCATCAAGGAGTTGTGAATTGTGTAACATTTCATCCTGACCCCACTCGTCTACTCGTAAGCTCCTATGTTTATTTGAATCAGTTATTGTTCTTTACTAGTGTTTGTTGCTTTAACGAGGAGTATAAGTTATGATTTATTGTTTGTACTTTCAGCTTTTTTCTGGAAGTGATGATACAACTGCACGAGTTTGGGATCTTACAAGCAAGAAATGTGTTGCAACTTTAGAGAGACATCGTTCTTCCGTGACTTCTGTTGCAATAATAGAAGATGGATGGACTCTTTTGAGTGGTGGTCGAGATCAAGTATTTTTCAGCTAGCTTGCTTTATGTAATCACATATGTACCAGATCGCTACCAACAATCTTGATACTAATGTAAAAAACTGCTAACTTCAGGTTATAAACTTGTGGAACCTTCATGACTATAGTTGCACAATGGGTGTACTGACAAATGAAGCAATTGAAACTGTATGCATTATTGGTTCCACATCTACCTTTGCTTCGTGTACTAGTGACAAGAAAATAAGTGACAAGTCAGCATTCCAGTTTTTGTCCGTTGGTGAACATGGAATTCTATTGGGTAAGGAGCTGAATATCTACATATATTAATGTAATATCCATCAATTCATTGTTATATAATACTGATAATTGTGTTGCAACAGTGCAGTGTGTCTATATAAACAAGCGTCATCGGAAGTTACTGTGAGCAAAAATGATGAAGAAGAAGCTAAAAGAGGTTTCACATCTGCTGTGATGTTACCCTCCGGTCAAGGGCTGTTATGTGTCACTGCTGATCAGGAATTTCTTTTCTACTCTCCATCCGAATTAACTGAAGGCATTTTTCAGTTAAAACTTGATAAAAGGCTTGTGGGATATAACGAAGAGATAGTTGACATGAAGTTCTTGGGTGTTGAAGAACAATTTCTTGCTGTTGCTACGAGTGTTGAACAGGTAAGCGGAACAATCTATTGATGTTACATTTGATTGTTTATTTTGTATTCTAATGTTGTATCCTTTCAGGTACGAGTGTATGATCTTGCCTCGATGTCGTGTTCTTATGTATTGGCGGGTCATACGGATATTGTTTTATGTCTTGATACATGTACAACTAGTTCTGGAAGAACGCTAATTGTAACAGGGATCAAAGATAACACCGTGAGTTATATTTTTCTTATTACACTGACATGTGTTCTTTTTTTTTTTTTAATAAATAAAAGCTAAATGAAGTTAAAAATTCAAATCTGTTTTTCTACAGGTGCGCTTGTGGGATGCAAACAGCCGAAGCTGCGTCGGAGTTGGAAGAGGACACACAGGAGGCACTGGAGCTGTTGCCTTTGCAAAGAAATCACATAATTTTTTCGTTAGTGGTAGCAGGTATAAAAAGCTGATTCATGTAAGATGTTTGTCTTTCGTAAATGATTAATTGTCATTAATCAAATTTCTCTTTTTCAGTGATCGTACACTGAAAGTGTGGAGCTTAGATGACCTTCCCGACGATGTGAATGATTCATTTGTTTTGAAAAGTAAAGCAGTCAGAGCAGTTCACGATAAAGATATTAATGCTATAGCAATTGCGCCAACCGATGGTCTTGTTTGTACTGGTTCTCAGGTACGTTTTCATTCATTAATTAATTAAATAAATAAGTATTTTCAACAAATGGTTTACAAAATTCCTTTATTAATCTTTATTTTGTGATCAGGATCGAACAGCGTGTATATGTAAGCTTCCGGATTTAACTCCTGGTGTTGTACTAAGAGGACACAAAAGAGGAATATGATCTGTTGAATTTTCACCAGTTGATCAGGTTGTTATAACCGGCTCTGGTGACAAAACTATAAAGGTTTGGGCCATAGCAGATGGTTCATGTTTAAGAACCTTTGAAGGACACACATCAAGTGTATTCAAAGTTCAGTTTCTTACACGTGGACCGTGGTGCTCAGTTTATTTCTTGTGGTAAGGAAGCATTTTATCATATCGTAACATTGTTAGAATGTGATTGTTACATTACGACATCTATTAAGTATGATTACAACATTTGTTTGTTTGATTAGTGCATTAAAGTTTCATGAAATATCATATGTTTGTATGTCTAGTGTATAATTGTGGAAATAATGTTTAGTGCATAAAAAATATGTTTAGTGCATCACTCAACATATTAGAGCATCAATGATTATGATTAGTGCATTGTTAGACATATTAAGGCATTAGTGTGTGTGTTTAGTGTATTGTTGGAGCTACTTGTGCATCTGTTTGTATATTTAGTGCATCGATAAACATATTAGGGCATCTATGAATATGATTAGTGCAGCGAGAAGGTAGATATTAGAGCATCTATGAGTATGATTAGTGTATCGAAAAGGTATATATTAGTGCATCCATTTGCCTTTACAGTTCTTCAGTCATTAATGAGACCATCTCGGCATCTACAGGTAGAAAACTCATTTGTTGGACCCCCATGTGGTGTGATGGATCATATGGCTTTTGAATGTGGTGAAGCTTCTTGCAATGGTTTGCCATGTACATGATTTTAATGACTGTTCGTGTAAGTTGAGTAAACGGGTCAAAATGGGTTCGGGTTGAAACAAGTAATTTTGGTACTTGGTCAAAATGGCAAATGATCGAGAATTCGAGATATAAATTCGAGATATAACTTTGTTCACTAAACATACAAATGCAAAGTTAATATAGCTTAATTGCGGAAACAGTTAGCTTATTTGATCGCGTGATTGTTGTGGTTGTAAGTAATGAATTAGATTGATTCAACCAGCCAATAACAGTTCTAAGAATGGTACCTAAATTTATATCTCGAATTCTCGATCATTTGGCATGCTGAAAGACACTTTTTGAATATGTGTAGGCTAAGGTTCAAATTTGGAGTGTTTTAGGAATGCGTTAGCTATTAAGCTTGACTAAACGTCGCCTTAGTGTGAAATAAGCTGTTTTCATTCAGCGGTTCAGGATTGCTTATTTTAAAAGATTTGTGCATCTGTTAATATATTAGTGCATCTGTTAATTATCAGTTTCTCAATGATCGTGGTATACATAATCCAAAGGTGAAAGTGAGTCGAAGGGCGAGTTATCTTTTTATGAGAGTTGTGAAACTGCTAAAAGCAAAGCTTGTGCCTTTTATTGAAACAATTCTGCAGGTATATACGATTTCAATTCTGTTACGTCCTTTTTTTTGTGAATGTAAATGAGTTACAGTAGATAATAAGCTTTTCGTTGTGCAGAGTTTGAATGATATGGTTTCTCAGTTCACGAGTATGGATTTTGCATCAAAAGAGCTTTCTGGATCTGAAGACGGCAGTCACATTTTCGAGGTAAGTGTCAATGATGCATCACGAGTGCTTTCCCTTCATGCTCATCTGGCTTATAATATTTGTATTGGTTTGCAGGCAATTGGTTTGTTAATTGGGATGGAAGACGTGCCCGTAGAAAAGCAATCGGAGTACTTGTCTCTGCTTACACCTCTTTGTCAGCAGGTGAAGGCTTGACTCTTATGTATGATGCCATAAATGTTGAACTGATTTTTTTTTTTTTTTTTCTATTTAAGTTATATAATCCGAGAATGTTTAATGAATTAGGTTGAGATATTGATCGCCAGTTCCAGAACTCAAAACACAGAAGAGTCGGCATCAAAAATTGCCAGTATCCAACAAATCATCATGGCAATCAATGCCTTAAGAAATTTAGTAATCTTTCTTTCTCTCGAAGCCCATTTTGTCTTGTCATTCTTCGCCACCTGATTTTTGACAGGTTGAGCCAATGGTATTCCACTATTCTTATATTTAAGAATACAGAGGTACGGGCCTATAGAACAGATATATATACATACACTTTTTTCTGACTGCCTAATGCCTCATGTGAGTATAAATCTCCTTAACTGAGCTTTAATATGTTGGTTTTCACAGATGGTATGCCAATTAATATATTAACAAAAGGGCGTCTCCCAACGATTTTGTCATCACCTATTTGGTTCTTATGTTAAAATATTTGATTAAATGAATTGTACCAAAAATAGATTCCATGTGTTGTAATCTTGGTTTTGGATATTACAGGCTGAGAGTGCTATTGCAGCTCTGAACTGTAGTGGTGCAGTATTGGGATCCTTACCAATCAGGTACCGGTGGTCGTTGTTACTGTATTTTGAACCATAGACTTCGTTTTCCCGTTACTGCCTTGTTGACGTATTTATGGCCTATGTTGATGCAGGGTAAGCCCTTCAAAGACCCCGGTTCGTCCACGTCCACCTCGCCCTGTAGTGCACTAAATTGATCATGTTTTCCTTTTCCTTGGAATTACCTACGGGCTATAGTCATATCTAATCTAAACATACATATATAGGTGAACAGGAACTGCTTTAAGGTATTACGGTGACATTTATGTGTTGTTTGTGTTCGAGTCCAACTATGTGCACGGATATGTAGAGTTTGGATTAAAGTTTCACTCGGTCTGGCATGTAACGAAATCATAATCGTAGTGAGGATTTATTAAAATTTATCATGATATATTTAGGTTTTTTCCTTTTGAGATCATGAACCTTTTACTCGTATATACTACTACAATACATTTGGCGTCGTTAATGACGCTGTAGTGAAAGGTTAATAATAAACTGTCGAGTTGCGAGGTAAATTGAAGTATAAGCGAATTCGACATCTGGTGGAAGCTTAGCCCACTGGTAAAGGTGGAGTTTTTTTTTTTTTGTTGAGAAATGGTGCTTCTTTAACTTTTGTTTGCAAAAATGGGTTCATTTTTTTCTTAATGTAAATATGGGTCTTTTTTTTTTCATTTTGTGGACAACAAGCCTTTTATTAACTATATAAATTTTACATATTTAACCCTTAACTTATAAAAAGATGTTATATATACTAGCTCATATACACTAAAATAATTGTTAATAAGTTGATTGATGCCAAAACATGTACGTTAAAGTCAATATTTTGATATATGAAATTGTTATAAACACTACTAATTTGAAGGATTGTTATAAATACTACCAATTTGAAGGCATCCAAGCTTTTGTTACGCATGTACTCATATACAGAGTAGTTGCATTAATTCAGAAGGTAGTAATGGAGTAAATCAGAAATTGGTTAGTTGGGAATGTATGACAATCAATAAATCTACTTTATACTTTTCTCACCTATAAAAATCTTTCACATATTTATTTTTCAAGCTTTAAGTATTAGCATATACTCATAAATCACTTGCCAATATTACTCATTAATATCAACTATCTAACTAACAATAGTTTGCTTTTTATTCAATGAAGCTTTTCATCTTGAGACTACATTTTTGTTTCATACTTTTTGTAGTTTTCTCTTACCCACACATATTATCTATGAGCATGTAATGTTGCCCACAAACACTAGTTTTCTTGATCTCCTTTGTACTTTTAAACACCGATGTAGTTAGAAATAAAGGGCGATACAGTAAAAGTTAAATAGGTATGCAGCAGAAGAAAAACATTGATGCAATTAGAAATAAAGTTACAAATTTTTTTTGATGCAGTTAGAAATAAAGTTTGATGCAATATAATTTTCTCAATGTTGCAGTAGAAACAATGCTTGATGCAGTAACAATTAAAGAGTGATGTAGTAGAAGTGCAGTAACAAATTAAATATACAATATAAATTTTGATGATTTACCACCAAAATAAGTATTGGTTCTGGAAAAAAAACTTCTTATTTTAAACTCCTTCAATTCTGCTTGCATACATTCTAAAGCATAAGTGCACCAATCCAAATTTGGAATTTGCTTGATATCTTCAACTAGTGGAAGAAATCTCTAGTTTACCGAACCATCCTTGTTCCCATGTGCAAAAATAGAGAAGAAAATGACCAAGAAGCCTATTTTGAAAGCCCATCCATCATGTGTATTCCATTCAAATGTGATTCAAGCTTGCTTATGTAATTTTTTTTTCACTTTTAGATCCCTCAGTAGAATAAAAAGGGAGTGTCGCTCTCCATCTTGCTCTTGTTGGATCTTTAGATTTGGTCTCCGGAAGAGCTACAATTTTTATATCCACCATTGGAATACCAAGAATATCACGAATCAGTTCGCGGGTGGCCTTAATCTTTCTATTATCACTCAAATTCAAAGTGCACTTTTCAGCATCGAAATTTTTACAAACCCACATTCCTAAAGTTGTTGGTGTAGAATCAAAGTTAAATTCACCACAAAATTCTCCAAAACCCATTTCTTCTAAAACTTTCAACTGTCCAGGGGTACAAGTTTCAATAACCTTCTGCAAATTACCCGGTGACATTTGTTTGCAGATTCACGAGTTTATACTTTGTAGCTTTATCTTCAGTATCTTCATTTTCAGATTCAACTTTTTTCTGTTTCTTCACAGCAACCATTTTAGCTTTATTCTTCTTTTTTGGCTGACCGGTTTCTTCATCATTTTTGCTATTCTTTTTAACAACATGAACCACCAGTTTACCTTTCGTTTTCTTTTTTGGCCTGCTATCTTACTCATCATTTTGAGTATCAGTCTCAACACGAACAACCACCTTGTTAGAAATGAAGCTGAGCGATATTTACGTGAATTGGAATAGACAACTAGTATGCATAAAGTGCAGGGACTGTTAATGTAATATTAGGATAGTTGTCTTGTAAGGCATTTAAATACCCCACAAGTCTTCACTTGTGGGGTGTGGCTGTGAAACTTTATTTTCATATCAATAATATCCAAGTTTTACTCTCTACCTTCTCTCTACTTTCCCTCTCTAAACTAACATGGATCGAGCCTACTTTGATCAACCAAGACCTCCAGAACACGATTCTTGGTCGTAATAATTGGTATCAGAGAGCTAACCAGGGGCGAATCGTGGTGTATTTGAGGTAAAAAATGTGATTCATGGTATGTGTGTTCTTTGTATTCAGTTCTTTGTATTCGGTTCTTGTTAAAAATACATTGTGTTACGTTTTATTTTTTGTGAAACGTAGCTCTTGTGTTTTCTGTGGCTACTGTACGCAAGATTGAAGAACAAAGGGAGTATTTTTGTTTGATCCTAGAGAATAAAACACCCACTGTTATTTTTCTTTCATTAGAAAAGTTACAATTTGTGTTTTACATCTTTTCGATTCATACAAAAATCAAGAGTTAAGTTGTGTTTGTTTTATGATTGAATCGACTTGGTTGAAGAAAGCTTACTAGTTTTTTCACTCTTATCTTGGTGTGGAAGATCAAATTTTTGTGTTTGTTCTTGGTCCCTAGATCGACTTTAATCCAAAAATCTTGTATAAGATTTGTTCTTGGATTGATAAGTGAATTATTGATTTGATTTGAGTTAGTGAAAAGCTGGTAGAAGTTGGTGAGTAGGTAAAGATAAGTCTTACAAGAAGTATGGGAGTGATAGTGGGTTAGTAAGGGAAAAAGACAAGAAGTTGGTAGAAATCTGCAGGTTATCGAAATTGGCAGCATCAGTCATTTTATCGCAATTCCCATAAAGCCATTGTTTTATCGGAATACAGGATTTCTATCGCAATTCAAGCTGAAAGTTCTATCGCAATTCAAGTTGAAAAGTCTTATCGCAATTCAAAGTTTGAATTCCGACAAAAGCATCGAAAATCAAATTGTGATAAAATTATCGCAATTGGACCTTTGGCAAAATTATCGCAAATTCAGCCTATCCGAGATCTTAGCACAATTCAGATATCGGACAACACACCAATTGCGATATCGGACAACACTAGATTTCAGAATTGGCATTTTCAGTCTAGTCTTTTCAGCAGCCTTAGGGAACTTTCAGATTTGGCAGTTTTGGCCCTCGTACTTCTGTGAAACGATTTCAAAGTTAAATAACTTTTAAGGATTTGATTCGAACGTAATTTCGTCAACTCAAAAGTGAACTCGGTATTTTCACCCTTGTATAAGAGTGTTAGATCTTTATATAAATTACCAATGAGTTAATTACATAAATGGTCACTGTGGTTTGGCCATTTTTTCACTTTCAGTCACTGAACTTTTTTTTTGACTGATTCAGTCACTGTGGTTTGCATATATTACGGATCCAGTCCAATTTCGAATAAAATGACCAAAAAGCCCTTGTCATATTCTTTTTCAAATGAGTAATTACATAAATGGTCACTATGGTTTGTCTATTTTTTCAAATTTAGTCCTTTAGACTAATGGCCGTTAGTCCTTTATACGTTTTCGTCCGTATTTACACGTTTTCATCTGTATTTACACGTTTTCGTCCGTTTTTACTCGTTTTCGTCCGTATTTACACGTTTTCGTCCGTATTTACATGTTTTCGTCCGTATTTGCACGTTTTCGTTCGTTTTTACACGTTTTCATTCATTTTTACACGTTTTCGTCCGTTTTTACACGTTTTCATCCGTATTTACACATTTTCGTCCGTTTTTACACGTTTTCGTCCGTATTTATACGTTTTCATCTGTATTTACACGTTTTCGTCCGTTTTTACACGTTTTCGTCCGTATTTAAACGTTTTCGTCTGTATTTACACGTTTTTACACGTTTTCGTCCGTTTTTACACGTTTTTGTCAGTATTTACACGTTTTCATCCATTTTTACACGTTTTCTTCCGTTTTTACACGTTTTTGTCAGTATTTACACGTTTTCGTCCATTTTTACACGTTTTCGTCTGTATTTAGACGTTTTCGTCTCTATGTACACGTTTTCGTCCGTTTTTACACGTTTTCATCCGTATTTACACATTTTCGTCCGTATTTACACGTTTTCGTCCGTTTTTACACGTTTTTGTCAGTATTTACACGTTTTCATCCATTTTTACACGTTTTCTTCCGTTTTTACACGTTTTTGTCTGTATTTACACGTTTTCGTCTGTAATTACACGTTTTCGTTCGTTTTTACATGTTTTTGTTTGTATTTACACGTTTTCGTCTGTAATTACACGTTTTCGTCCATTTTTACACGTTTTCATCCGTATTTATACGTTTTCGTATATATATATATATATATATATATATGTTGAAAAAATAGATGAAAAGGTGTAAATACGGATGAAAACGTGTAAAAATGGACGAAAACGTGCAAATACAGATGAAAACGTGTAAAAACGGATGAAAACGTGTAAATACAGATGAAAACGTGTAAATACAGACGAAAACGTGTAAATACGGATAAAAACATATAAAAGCGGATGAAAACATGTAAATACTGACGAAAACGTGTAAAAACGGACGAAAACGTGTAAAAATGGATGAAAACGTGAAAATACTGACAAAAACGTGTAAAAACGGACGAAAAAGTGTAAAAACGGATGAAAACGTGTAAATACTGACAAAAACGTGTAAAAACAGAAGAAAAAGTGCAAAAACGGATGAAAATGTGTAAATACTGACAAAAACGTGTAAAAACGGACGAAAACATGTAAAAATGGACGAAAACATGTAAAAACGGATGAAAACGTGTAAATACTGATAAAAACGTGTAAAAACGGACGAAAACGTGTAAAAACGAACGAAAACGTGTGAAAACGGACAAAAACGTGTAAATACAGACGAAAACGTGTAAATACGGACGAAAACGTGTAAATACAGACGAAAATGTATAAAAACGGATGAAAACGTGTAAAAACGGACGAAAATGTGTAAAATGGACGAAAACGTGTAAATACAGACGAAAACGTGTAAATACGGATGAAAACGTGTAAAAACGGACGAAAACGTGTAAATACGGACGAAAACATGTAAATACGGACGAAAACGTGTTAATACGGACGGAAACGAGTAAATACGGACGAAAACGTGTAAATACGGACGAAAACGTGTAAATACGGACGAAAACGTGTAAATACGGATGAAAACGTGTAAAAACGGACGAAAACGTGTAAAAATGGATGAAAACGTCTAAAAACGGACGAAAACGTGTAAATACGGACGAAAACATGTAAATTCGGATGAAAACTTGTAAATACGGATGAAAACGAGTAAAAACGGACGAAAACGTGTAAATACAGATGAAAACGTGTAAATACAGATGAAAACGTGTAAATACGGACGAAAACGTATAAAGGACTAACGGCCGTTAGTCTAAAGGACTAACTGTGAAAAAATAGACAAACCATAGTGACCATTTATGTAATTACTCATTTGAAAAAGAAGATGACAAGGGCTTTTTGGTCATTTTATTCGAAATTGGACTGGACCGGTAATATATGCAAACCACAGTTACTGAACCAGTCAAAAAAAAAGTTCAGTGACTGAAAGTGCAAAAAAGGCCAAACCACAGTGACCATTTATGTAATTAACTCATTACCAATTTATATAAATTAGATACTCCATCTGTCCCTAAATAAATGTCCACTTTGACTTTTTATAGTCTTTCTTGTTCAACTTTGACTTTAAATAATTTTGTTTGTGTTGTATAATAATTGATGAAAATTATACCAATGAAAATACATTTAAAACCCAATTCATTCATATATTTTGCATCAAGTATTTTATAACACAAACGAAAATATTTAAGGTCAAAGTTGAACAAGAAAGACCGAAAAAAGTCAAAGTGGACATTTAATTAGGGACGGAGGGAGTATATTTCTATCTAAATTGATATTTTGCCATAATTTGTATAAATTTTGGTCAAATTGAAATTTCTATAGAAATTATCATTTTATCTAAATTGTAATTTACATAACCTTTGTCGAACGTGTAAACTTTTGACTTTGTCTTAATTATACCCTAATCAAATTTTGTAACTTTATTTAAATTTGTTTCGTTTATATCGGACTGCACCTTCAACATCACCACGTATAGCCGAAAAGATCCTGATCAAGAATCACAATAAAAGGTCAATGGCTAAATTTTGAACGTTATCAAAATGTGACTACGGGGATTATTTGTTTATTACTTATTTGAGCTTGAAGTGGAATTTCACGGGTGCGTGTATTTAGTACCTTGAAGATATCGGGGTTGGTTGGATGCATAATTCTTCGAGATCCTTGTTTGAGCATTTATAGAATAGTGATTAAGTCTTGGGTTATCTAGTTTTCATAGGTCAAGGGGTGGATGGACGAAGACCTAGTTAACTATCACTTAAAGGAGATACGTTGTAGTACTCAGTGTCACACAAAGATGTGGATAATTCAAGAGAGATTCATATACAGTTAAGGAAGGATGGATGGGTATATGAAATGACCTATGCTTTAAGGAGTTACGTTATAGTGCTCAGTATAGGTTCTTAGTCACACTATCGTGCAAGTTTAAGTCACAAGTTTGGGATTATTTTACTTCATTTTCAAATTTGTCATATCGGGTTGTCTCCATATGTGGTCATTTACTATTAGCCAGAGGAAGAGTACAGAGGTTTGATAAGAGGTTGATCTGAAGAGAACTGTAGAGAGAATAGTTATCGACAACCACTCATGGGGTATTGATTTGTACGTTGCTTCTAGTTGATATGTCTATGTACACATATGTAGGATGAGTCCGAAAGATCGTCATCATCCTGGAGGGAGAAATGTGTACATCGGGGCTGTTTATTGAAGAACTGGAAGCATTCTAAGTGAGCTGAAGATGTCGATATGATGCTCCCCAAACAAACCTGTGAAGAAGTTACAAGTTATCAGTCTATGATCCATTTTCCGCTGTGCAAGAGACTGAAGACAATTTGGGAAGATTTCAGAGAAACTTCTTCTACAAGCATCAAGGCTATATCAAACGGGTTGTCAATTTGGGAGGGAGCATGTAAAAGAAAAGGCCTTACTAATTGGGAGGGAGTAATAACCCAATTAGATCATTACAGTGATCCTACAAGTAATTCAAGTGAGCAGAGAAAGATACGAGAAGATCAAGAGCTGCGAAGACATCCTCAGAGGAAACTGCTCTACTTCAGCATTGTATTCATCATTGTTATGTACTTGTTAGGAATCATTGTAACCAATTCACGTATATCTCCAGCTGGAGGGAGATTGTTAGAAATGAAGCTGAGCGATATTTACGTGAATTGGAATAGACAACTAGTATGCATAAAGTGCAGGGACTGTGAATGTAATATTAGGATAGTTGTCTTGTAAGGCATTTAAATACCCCACAAGTCTTCACTTGTGGGGTGTGGCTGTGAAACTTTATTTTCATATCAATAATATCCAAGTTTTACTCTCCACCTTCTCTCTACTTTCTCTCTCTAAACTAACATGGATCGAGCCTACTTTGATCAACCAAGACCTCCAGAACACGATTCTTGGTCGTAATACACCTTTTTACCATTTGTCTTCTTTATCTTTTGGATTGGTTCTTCATCAGATTCGGTTGCTTCCTCATCAGCAAATTCAGTTTCCTGCTCATTAACAACCTTTCGGACCTTCTTTTTAGACTTCGAAACAGGCAGAAGTGTACCCTTCAACTTGTTTACATCAACATGAACAACAGCCACACGTTTTCCCTTCAACTTCTTTTTCGGTCTGCTGGCTTCCTCATCCCATTTAGTATTCTCATCAACAAGAACTCTTTTACCCATATTTCATGTAGTGCATCACACATTCAAACATACACACAAACACTTTTTGATGCTTAAAACGCTACTCGCCTAACCTAATCTAGAGTTATATGCCACATACAAGACACTAGTGCACCACTTTTATCACACCAATTGCATCACACATTCAAACATAGTAGGAGCTAAGAAAAATACATGATATACCTGATTATTTAACTCGGAATTCTCGTTCTTGATCGTTTATGGTAAATTTCCTCGTTTTTTACGTCTCAATGTAAGTAGCCAAATTCATGTCCATTTTTTCAAAAGCAAAATAATGGAACTTCTCATCACTCTCGACTAGAAAAAGCTTAACCATACATTCAAGTCGACTAAACTTTTAGTATACAAGTTCAATGTTTTCCTTTAAATTGTTTCTATTAATCGGTACTCGTTTTACAAACACGTCGATGTCACCAAGCATTCCATCGAAATAACATATTCGCTCATTCTCGCCGGCTTCTTTATCCTCCGCTGCAATCTTTTTAGGATAATGAAGACGAATTTTTCTCCCGCCGTTTATTATAAGGGTGAGAATCCCATCTTCAGGCAAATTACACAAACCAAATTCATTGCAAAGGTATATCAATCGCTCAGCTGTACGAGCGTAATACACTTTGCACATTCGACGGTCTCTTTCAGCTAAGCTTTCATCAGCACAGGAAACAGTATGTTCATGTTTCTATAACTAACACACAAGCTACCAATTATAACTAACACACAAGCTACCAATTATAAGTGATTGGCATTTAGGTATAATTGGTAGCTTGTGTGTTAGTTATAGAAACATGAACATACTGTTTCCCTGTGCCGATGAAAGCTTAGCTCAAAGAGACCGTCGAATGTGCAAAGTGTATTACGCTCGTACAGCTGAGCGATTGATATACCTTTGCAATGAATTTGGTTTGTGTAATTTGCCAGAATATGGGATTCTCACCCTTATAATAAACGGCGGGAGAAAAATCCGTCTTCATGATCCTAAAAAGATTGCAGCGGAGGATAAAGAAGCCGGCGAGAATGAGCGAATATGCTATTTTGATGGAATGCTTGGTGACATCGACGTGTTTGTAAAATGAGTACCGATTAATAGAAACAATTTAAAGGAAAACGTTGAACTTGTATACAAAAAGTTTAGTCGACTTGAACGTGTGGTTAAGCTTTTTCTAGTCGAGAATGATGAGAAGTTCCATTATTTTGCTTTTGAAAAAATGGACATGAATTTGGCTACTTACATTGAAATGTATAAAACGAGGAAATTTACCATAAACGATCAAGAACTAGAATTCCGACTTAAATGATGGATGAGCTTTTAAAATAGGCTTCTTGGTCATTTTCTTCTGTTGGGAATTAAATGTTCTGAAAATTAAGTATCAATAATTACAAGTATTAACAGTTCCAACTGCTGTGAAGAATACTCTAACAGTTCCAACTGCTGTGAAGAATACTCTAACAGTTCCAACTGCTGGTGTATATCTTAGGACTGTTCAAGTTATAACTAACCGTACTAACTGATGTTGGTACTGGTAGTACAAAGAAGGGACTGCTAGTTGAGACTGCTGAGTGGATAATTGTCACATATACAACTGCTGGTTGGATAAGTATTGAAAAGATATTTGTGTACTAAAGTCAAGAATATACGGTAGATAATATCTTACCCTATGTGCTTAGTTAACAAGTTGTGTACACAGATACATGTTGTATCTTATGTACTGACACACTCAAGATAAGTTAGCAAGTAGTTTGACTAGACTAAACAATATTGAAAAAGATCTTTCTTGTGATATAAAAGAAAGATCTTTGTCTAGAGATATATGAGTCTAAGTGTGTTAAATATACAGTGCAAAAATATATCTCTCAAGAGCATAGAAACTTAAGATTCAAGGTTGTAACCCTAGTGATAACTCAAGATCACTCGTATTATTATCTTAATAATATTGAATCGTTTGGTGATAATCTTTCATTTGTTCTTTGTCATATAACAAACACAACTGTTCCATTTCTATAACCATAATAACCTTCTAAGTGTGATTAAGTAGATTCCGCATACTTAATCATATTAACTCAATATATCATACACACAAAGTACAAAAGGTTTAATCACCTTAACCATGTGTCGAATCCCCAACAAGTGGTATCAGAGCTCAGGCTGATATTTGATTTAGAAGAAGAAGTAGAAATGGACGTTGAATCTATTCAGACAAATGTTGCTGCAAAGATTCCCATGCTCAAACAGAATGAGTTTGAGATGTGGAGGCTGAGGATAGAGCAATATTTCCAAGTGCAAGATTATGCACTTTGGGAAATCATTGAAGATGGAGACTCTTACCAGCCTACCACCACTACATCAACAGTGGACGGAAAAGTGGTGTCAACTCTGCAGACAAAGCCAACATCTGCAGAAGATAGAATCACTACTAGAAAAAGGGCTATCCTTGACTCCAAATGCGAGTCAAGAAGAGGTCTTATGACGCGCAAATGCGAGTCAAGGATGGACCAGTCATAAAGCTTCATGACTCGCATTTGTGCGTCATCCCTCTATGACGCGCACTTATGACCCACGTTTTATGACTCTCCTTTTTGCGTGTCATAACCTAATTTTTTTTTTAAAAAAAAAATTAATTTTTTTCAGTTCCTAATTTTCTATTAAATGACAATTAAAAACCTGATAATACAAAATTAAAAACACAAATATCAAAATAACGCATTTCATATATATATATCAAAACAATGAGGTTAATTCAAGTACTAATTCACGATAAGTCACAAGTTAATTAATGACAAAAATTACATATCGATAGCAATTCACAAGTTAGTTTGACAGCTTCCACATCGACCACTGAGTATACAACAAGACTACCCGAGTCATCCGTGCAGCTCTCCTGAAGCAGTAGTTCAACCATTGCTGGTTTTGGCTCCTTTTCGTATTGCTCGACCCACGATTTAACCGCTTGAGGAATAAGTCTCCCATTCCCTTTAACCACATCTAAAAAAGAGAAAAGATAGACAAATTCAAAATACGTTACACGTCAATAGAATACTGCAGACATGCCAATTGTTCAATCAGTCTGCTGTCTAACTAGGGGCAGGGCAAAAACATGTCTGTTCAAGGCCTAAGAAAACTGCTTAGATTAAATCCTAAAATCCAAATAAAAATAAGGAAGGCTAGATAAGCTGGTCAAGTTACTAAGTACCAAATTACAGCTTATAACTACTATTATCTAAGAAACTAAAAATCACACAAAACTGATGAAACTGGGGAAAAACAAATTAATGATAACTAGCTAAATCAGACCACTAAGGTGTGGTGCAGGGCAGACTATGGTTCACTGAGGTCTTTTGCAGACCAAAATAAGGCACTTAAATAAGCTCCAAGATTCTTACTAAGCTCAGAACCCTCTAGCTACTACTATGAGCTATTAAGAAAAACAAATTACAGAGAATCAACTTAAAGATATAAGCAGAAAATCAGCTGAGCAAAGCTAGTAAAACCTGAAGCAGTCTGCACTAACCAATTGGTACTGATATGAGTGATTACTTAAACAAGACATATAGGGATTAAGTGCAAACTGAAAATAGGCTATAAGGAACCTGAGAAATGCCAAAATGGAGTCCAAGATAAGCTCAGCTTATCAGAAGCTTGTACTGACAGTCTAGCTTCTTGTGTCTGCACCACCCAACTCCAACCTGTCAAACACTTCAAAACAACCAATATGATAATGAAAACAGCTTATACAAGCTGTTATAAGCTCAATTAAAATTAACTTAATGGCAAATGAACAGTGTAGGTCACTTTTGACTTGTTTGACTATTAAACCAAACAGTCCTTAAAGTTGACTGAGTTGAGATTGAAACTAGAAATGACCAAAATAAATTAAGACTCTGACTTATTAGTGATTAACCAACTTAATTAACACCTGACCATCCCATTTCGCTACCTCCATATAAATTTTCTACATGGAGGAATTGTTGTAATTTGCATTATAGTGAGGGACTATTAGCAGAAGATGATGCAAGTACCAGGAGACATCCCCAGACGGGAAATGTTGGAAATTTAAATGACGTATGAGAAATATATATATATATATATATATATATATATATATATATATATATATATATATATATATATATATATATATATATAAACAAGTGAAAGATGAAAAGTAGCATTTTAACCTTGATGATTTCTTGTGATGCAACTCCACCGACATAAGCAGCAACAGCATGGAGCTCAGCAGCACCATAACGACACATCTCGTTAATAAGATCTTCAGTCAAGGTAGAGCCGTTGCAGCCCAAGTCATTGAGGAGGCTAATTGCTGTACATTTCAATCTGGATATTTCCTCATCCATTGCACTGCACGACACTTATAACAGTTAAAAAACAATATGTAATGGTTATAGTTATGTCTCATTGATAGTGACGTTAAAATTTTACCCGTCAAATTGCCCGGGAAAAGTATTGTAGTTTGCTGCAAATCGATCGACAGCTCGAAGCAAAATATAGAATCCCACAGCCACACTGCCATTAACAAATAACAATAACAAAAAACACCGATAACAATTCCATAACACAAACGTTATCACCATATATACACAACTTCAGAGAT
This sequence comes from Artemisia tridentata subsp. tridentata, assembly GCA_021014915.2. Lineage (NCBI taxonomy): Eukaryota > Viridiplantae > Streptophyta > Magnoliopsida > Asterales > Asteraceae > Artemisia > Artemisia tridentata. Next base: position 24,055,992 of record CP139501.1, on the reverse strand, counting down.
AAGGATACCTGTACTCCTCATCAGTCAGATATTTTTGCATCTCGGGCAAAACTGGTGAATTGAACTCTTCCTCAATGGGCCTATATCTGCATACCTAAAAAATGAAGTGACAATTTACATAAATTATATAACAGAGATTCAAAAGCTGGTATATGACATATCTAGATATAGTTGTACCAGACCAGCTACATAAGAAACTTTGCCTTTTTCTGTTAGCTAATAATCCAATTAAAATTAAAAATAATCCAATTAAAATAAACTTGCAATCCAATTTACAGCAACAACCATATTACCAAACACTTATATACAAGAAACAACTAGTGCTAACCACCGATTTTGCTAAACATAGCTATAAGCCCAAAAAAAAGCGCAAAAAACGTTCCTAATCCACATTTAGCAATCGCCGCTTTAAATTCCCAAATTTGGCACAGCTATAAGCCCAAAGATCTTAGAATAAGCTCCTTAAATAAGCTCTACAAGAGCTTGTGAACTGGGCTGGTGGGACTTAGTGTATACTGAGTCAGTGTATACTACCCCTACTAATACTATTGCACATTTTGATTACAAACAATCAAAGAGACTTAAACCAAACACATCTCTTAATTCATCTAGCTAGAGTTTAGGTAATAAACAACTACCTTTGTAGAACACTGACCCCCTTCGGCTACCATCTCCTTCAGCTTATCTTCATCACTACCCTAAACATAACAAAAACATTAACCAATAAAATCAAATCAATATATCAAATAAATAATTAGTTAAAAATATATCCAACTTGCCAACGATTATTAAGCGAGTATCAACCTAATTATTATTATTTTTTTCCCTATTTTTTTCCTCATCAGATGAAGATTCTTGTTTCTTGGCATTCTTCTTTGAAGTCTTGGTCTCAGTCTTCCTCTTCATCAGATGAAGATTCTTCTTTGAAGCCTGTACCACAACTCCATTGACAACTTTCTGCTTCTTGCTACTCACTACTTGCTTCTCAATAATCTCCTCTGCATCTCTCTTGCCTGAATCGTATAACACACTCATAAGCACACTAAAAAAAATACTCAACATATCTCACAGATATACAGATTCGGGTCTCATGAACCCTAATTTCAAAAGTTAACCAAACACGAAATTGACTCATGAACACCACGAATTGATGATTAAATTAAACATATAACACATTAAAGTACCTGATTCATGGAAATGTGGACCTGAAATCGAGAGTGGGACTGGCTAATCGCGAGGGTCTGTGGTTGACTAGCAAAGAAAACCAACAAGGTATAGATTCATGTCAAAACTAGTGGTTGGTTGTGTTATGATTATTACTTGTGTTATAGCGGCAGAGAAGAGAGATAAGTGAGGAGTAGTGAAAATAGTGGCTGTGAAAATATGTGACCTAGATAAGTATGGAGGGACAATGAAAATCTAAATTTGATTTTGGGGAAAAAAAGTGGGCGGGAGTAGCCAAAAATGTGTGAAAACTGAAAACAATAGATTTTGATGAAGCAGATGGTTAAAAAAAACATAGATGACCCCTATTTAGGACGAAGCAAAACGAGCGTCATCTAGCAGGCTAAATTTTAACTGATTATGACCCTATGTTATGACGCTTCTGAAAACGAGTCATCCCCAATAAAAAATTTACTCGTTATGACTTTGCTATTTGCGCGTCATCTTGTAGCGTGCGTCATAAAATGCGAATCAAGGATAGACCTTTTTCTAGTAGTGAATAAAGAAGAAAAATGACTTGAAGGCAAGAATCATGCTGATGATGACCATTCCCAATGATCAACTTCTAAACTTCAGCAAGTTCAAAGATGCCAAGTCATTATTTGAGGCTATTATTGCCAGGTATGATGGAAATGAAGCCACCAAGAAAACCCACAAGACACTGCTCAAACAGCAGTTTGAAAACTTCTCCTCTACATACAATGAATCTCTTGACCATATGTTTAATCGGCTTCAGAACATTGTGAGCCAACTTGCAATTCTTGGGGTGGAAATACCTCAAGAAGATTTGAACTCAAAATTTCTGAGAAGCCTACTTGAAGAGTGGGCTATGCATGTTGTTGTCTGGAAGAATAAGCCAGACCTTTATATAATGGAGCTTATAGATTTGTATAGCAACTTCAAGATTGTGGAGCAAGATTTGAAGAAGAATGGAGGTACTAGTTCTAATACTGGGAACAAGGCATTTATGTCAACTCCTAGTACCTCAAAATCAAGTGAAGAGGTGAAAGTTGTTGATGGTGTTGGTACTGCTAGTTCATCAAGCAGTACCATAGGTATTTTAGATGAAAAGACTTGTTGTGCATTTCTTACTAGTCAAAATAATGGGTCCATGCTCACCTATGAAGACCTCCAAGAGATCCATGAAGATGATCTGGAGGAAATGGATCTAAAATGGCAAATTTCTCTTCTTAGCATGAGAGCCAAGAAGTTCTATCACAAGACGGGGAAGAAGCTTGTAATCAGCAACACTGATGCTGCTGGTTTTGATAAGTCAAGGATAGAGTGCTATAACTGCCACATGATGGGTCATTTCTCAAGAGAGTGCAGAAGACCAAGGCAGCAAGATAGCAAGAACAAAGGTTTTGGAAGCACATCCAAAACAAGGGAGGTTTCTGAGCTGAATTCAAAGGCTATGGTAGCTATTGATGGCTTAGGTTTTGATTGGAGCTTCATGGCAGATGAAGAAGAAACTCCTGCTCAGATGGCACTCATGGCTTTTTCTGCTACTGAGGTACAAAATCATAAAGCTTGTTCAAATACTTGCACTGCTCTTAATGCTTTACAAGTTTTAATCAAACAATATGATGATCAAAAGAAAGAGCTAAGCAACACTTTTCAAAACTTTATAAACTATAAGTGTGGATTAGAGACTCTAGAGAAACAAGTCACACACTATAAGGAAAATGAATTAGCTTTTTCTGATGACAAAGCTCTCCTAAGACAGGACATATTCTTTAGAGATGCTGAAATTAAGCTTTTGAGAGAAGCTTTTGATAGGGTCAAAAAGGAAAATGAAAACATTCACTTGACTACACATGCACTAGAACATGCTTCTAGAGGTGTGCACAACATAGTAGAATGTCAAGTGATTAATAGAGCTAAGTCAGGAGTAGGATATAAGAGTGTCCCACCTCCTTATAGAGGCATCCCAAAACCCCCAGGGATTGACCTAAGGAATTCAGGTTTACCTGAGTTTCAAGAACCAATAATGGAATATGGTTCTAAGACTACTGAGAGTCTTAAGGTAGAAAAAGTAAGTGAAAGTTTAGATAAAACTTTACTTTATCAGGACAAGGTGTCCTTTGTTAAGAAATTAGATGCTATAGTTGTTGAAGATTGTACAACTGATAGTGATGAAGAAGAACAGGTTATGTCTAAACCTGAAGTAGTTAAGAAAGCAGGAACAAGGGTTCCTAAAGTGATCAAAAAGGATACTGTTAAGCCTAGTTCAAACATTAAACATGTTAGGCAACCAGTTAAATATTGTGAACAATATAGATCCACTAGCAAGCCCAGAGGTAACCAAAGAAATTGGAATGGCCTCAAGTCTAACCAATTAGGTGATGACTTTTTCTTTTATAATAAAGCTTGTTACACATGTGGTAGTTTTGATCATCTTGCAGCTTTCTGCAGCCATTGGGTATCTGGGTATGAAAACAATAGGGTGAATTTCAAAAGGCAAACTCCTCAAACTCACTTTCACTCTAAGTCCAAGAGTATAAAACCCAGAGCAGTTTCGACAGCAGTCTCTACTGCTAGGCAAGCAGTTTCAACTACTAGACCATTTAAGACTGTTAACCCAAAACTAACAGTTAAAAATGCAAAAACAACTTTCAAAAATGCATTAAAAACTGTTAAAAGGCCCATTCAAACAAAAGCAGTGGTCCAAAAACAAGTTTGGAAACCAAAGAGTAAAACTGCTAAGCCAGCAGTTAAAACTGCTAGGAAAGCAGTTAGTACTGCTGCTTGGAAAAACAGGGCAAATGCTGTTAAGACCTCAGCATGTTGGATTCTTAAATCCAATGTTGCATCAACTGTCCTTAAAAGATTAAATTACATTGATGCAAGAGGCAGATCCAAGTCAGTAATGGCTTGGGTCCCCAAAAGAAACTGATACTTCTCATTACTGTGCAGGAACATTCAAATGATAAACAAGAGGATCAAGGATACTCAGATAGTGGATGTTCAAGGCACATGACAGGCAACAAGTCTTATCTCTCAGATTTTCAATCAATAGATGGAGGCTATGTTACCTTTGGAGGAGGTGTTGGTGGCAAAATTTTCGGTAAAGGTACCATTAAAACTGGAAATTTAGATTTTGAAGATGTGTTCTATGTAAAAGAGCTAAATTATAATCTTTTTAGTGTCTCACAAATTTGTGACAAAAAGAACAATGTTCTTTTCTGTGAGACTGAATGTCTTGTACTTTCTCCTGATTTTAAGATGCCTGATGAAAGTCAAGTACTTCTTAAAATTCCTAGAAAGGGCAATATGTACAGTGTAGACATGAAGAACATTGTTCCTAAAAAGAATTTAACTTGCCTTGTTGCAAAGGCCACATTGGATGAATCAATGAAATGACATAGAAGGCTTGTTCATATTAATTTCAAAACCATAAATAAAATTGTTAAGAATGGTTTGGTAAGAGGTTTACCTCAAAAACGATTTAAAAATGATCAAACATGCATTGCTTGTCTTAAAGGCAAACAACACAAAGCCACTTGTAAGCCCAAGATTTTTAACTCTATCAATCAATCATTGTTTATGCTTCATATGGACTTATTTGGACCTGTTTCAGTAAGTAGTATAATGCATAAGAGATATTGTCTTGTTATAATTGATGACTATACCAGATTTACATGGGTTTTCTTTCTATCTACTAAGGATGAGACTACAAGCATCCTTAAGACATTCATTACACATATAGAAAACCAAGTAGACAAGAAAGTGAAAGTCATTAGATGTGATAATGGGACAGAGTTCAAGAATAGAGTTATGGATGATTTCTGCAAACAAAAAGGTATTAGGAGAGAATTTAGTGTTGCTAGAACTCCACAACAGAATGGTGTTGTTGAGAGGAAGAATAGAACACTAATTGAAGCTGCTAGAACTATGTTAGCTGATTCTAGGCTACCTATAACTTTTTGGGCTGAAGCAGTTAGCACTGCTTGCTATGTTCAAAATAGAGTTTTAGTTGTACAACCTCACAATAAGACATCATATGAACTTTTTAGAGGTAGAACTCCTGCAATATGATTTCTTAGACCTTTTGGATGTCATGTGACAATTCTCAATACCTTAGACCATTTAGGAAAATTCAATGGTAAAGCAGATGAAGGATTCTTTGTTGGATATTCTCTTAATAGCAAAGCATTTAGAGTATACAACACAAGAACTATGATTGTAGAAGAAAATCTACATGTGGAGTTTTTGGAAGATAAATCCAATGTAGAAGGTCAAAGACCAAAATGGCTATTTGATCTTGAAACTTTAACCAATTCAATGAATTATGTGCCTGTTGTTGTTGAAACTAATGATTTTTCAGGTTCACAAACAACAGATGAGGCAAGGTTAGAAAAGGAGACAAACCAAGATCATGTTTGGATGCCAATATGGTCAAGTACAAGTGTGGAATCAACTTCAACAACTGATGAATCTACTTCTGGCAAAGCTAAAGAAGGTGTTGAAGATGAAAGCAAGAAAGATGGAACTGAGAAACAAGACAGTCAAGTTAGCAGTTCAAAAGCAGTTTGTATTGCTGAAACAGAGCATTCAACTGCTGGCTCTTCAGAAACGAAAGAAGCAGAATTCTCAGACAATTTGGTGGATTTCAACAATCTTCCATCAAATTATCAAGTTCCTTCTACTCTACAAACAAGAATTCACAAAGTCCACTCCCTAGATAATGTGATTGGAGATGTACAATCAGGTGTGAAGACAAGATAACAACTGATGTCTTCAGACCAACAAGGGCTTCTTGATGCCCTTTATGCTTCAAAGCAGCATGAGTTTTCAAACTCTTGCTTGTTTGTATGTTTTCTCTCACAAGATGAACCAAAGAACATTCTAAAAGCCTTAGATGATTCAAGCTGGGTAGAAGCTATGCAAGAGGAGCTTCTTCAGTTCAAGATTCAGAAAGTTTAGGTGCTAGTTGGTTTACCTAAGGATGCAAAGGTAATTGGCACTAGATGGGTTTTCAAGAATAAAAGGGATGAAAGAGGTATAGTGATTAGGAATAAGGCTAGATTAGTAGCCCAAGGGTATACACAGTAAGAAGGGATAGACTATGATGATGTTTTTGCTCCAGTAGCAAGAATTGAGGCAATTAGGCTTTTCTTAGCTTATGCTTCATTTTTAGGCTTCACAGTTTACCAAATGGATGTCAAGAGTGCTTTTCTATATGGTACTATTAAAGAAGAGGTTTATGTCTCACAACCTCCTGGTTTCATTGATCCAGAACATCCAGACAAAGTGTATAGAGTTGTAAAGGCTCTTTATGGCCTTCATCAGGCACCTAGAGCTTGGTATGAAACACTTGCTTCCTATTTAAAAGCAAATGGATTTCAAAGAGGAAAGATTGATTAGACACTTTTCATCAAACAACACAAGAAGGATCTTCTGTTAGTGTAGGTGTATGTGGATGACATTATCTTTGGATCTACAAGGAAGGAGATGTGTTTAGAGTTTGAGAAACTTATGCATGATAAGTTTCAGATGAGTTCCATGGGGGAACTTACATTCTTTTTGGGTTTGCAAGTTAAACAATCATGTGAAGGCATATTTATTAGTCAAGATAAATATGTTGCTGAGATACTAAGGAAGTTCAACTTTGCTGATTCAAAAATGGCAAGCACACCAATGGACTCTGAGAAGCCTCTTCTAAAAGAATTAGATGGAGAAAATGTAGATGTACACACATACAGATCTATGATAGGATCTTTGATGTATCTCACATCATCAAGACCTGACATCATGTTCTCTGTTTGTGCTTGTGCAAGATTTCAAGTAACTCCAAAGGTTTCTCATTTAATAGCAGTCAAGAGGATTTTTAGATATCTCAAGGGTCAACCAAGGTTGGGTCTATGGTATTCTAGGGAATCACCTTTTGATTTGGTAGCATTTTCGGATAGTGATTATGCTGGTGCTAGCTTGGACAGAAAGTCAACAACTAGAGGATGTCAATTCCTTGGGTGTAGACTTGTCTCATGGCAGTGTAAGAAGAAAACAATTGTGGCTAATTCAACAACTGAAGCTGAATATGTAGCTGCTGCAAGTTGCTGTGGTCAAGTTCTATGGCTTCAAAACCAACTTCTTGACTATGGGTATAATTTCTTAAACACTGTTATTCATATTGATAATAGTAGTACAATTTGTATTATTAAAAAGGGATAATTACTAAAATATCCCGATTGCCCAACTGCTAAGAGTATCTATCCCGATCTCAAAAAATTCCCCCCTTAGCCCAGGGCAACTCGTATAATCACGTATTGTACATTGGGCAACTTTTAGTTGATGGGCAACCGTATATTTTACGGATGGTTTTTTAGTCATTTTACATATTATACACTGTTTATCTATACCTCTCTATCTTTATAACACAAACACACAAACACATATCCATTTCAGACCGGAATCCCTCCATAGCCGAAACCCCATCACCACCGAATCCCCACCATCGTCGTAACCCTCCACCGCCGCCGTAACCCTCCACCGCCGTAACCCTCGACCACAGAACCCTACCACCGAGACTAACCACCACCAAGATAATAACTAGTACTCTACCAAACACCATCTTTGAACAAGGGCGCCTTTAAATACAAAAACAAAGTCTGTTGAAAACAAAAGTACAAAACAAAATCAAACCCTTAAACTTGAAAACCAATCTTCACCAATGTCTTTTATAAAAAAAGAAGAAGAAGATGACCAGCCGCAGTCATCCCAATCCCTAACACAATCAGAAACATTCATGGTTGGTTATCTTATAATTTGTTTATATATTATTTAGTAGCGAAAGTTAATACGAGAGCTGGTTGTATGTTTTTGTAGGTCCTGTAGTCGCAGAAGCTGTGTTTATGAATGATGAAGAGGTTCCGGTCTATCCGATATATAGAGATCCTGTGAGTTGCTTCTATTTGTTATCAGTTTGTGTTGATTGGCATACATTTCATAATGTTTAAGGATTTTGTGAAGTTTCTCTTAGTTAGGATTATTTTTTTCCGTGTTCTATTTTGTGCGAAAATATTCGTTCGTAATAGTTAACTGTCAACAAGTTAGATGAATATATGAGTAAACGGTTGTAAATGTGTGAATATATGATACACAATTTCATATCGAGCTGTAAAATTGGATCTCATTTATATTTTGTTGGTTTTGTATTGAGTTTTGTATGCCAAGAGTTCGATGAAATGCCTAAGTGAAAATTATAAGAAGATACCCTTTTGCGGATCTATAACAGGTCAAATGGACATATAATGAAATGATGAATATCTAATCAGGTTTACTGTTTATGGGTATGATCAAGATTGGTTAGCGGGTAATTTCATGGAGTTGGCTGCCTTCTTGGCTCAAATGTTTTGAAAGTTCGTATATTAGAGGTTAATAACTTGTGATTTTAATTGAACTATATTCGAATCTTTAAAGGAGCGACCATGTCTGCTATTCTTGAGTGTGCCTTAACAAGTTTAAAACTAGGAGTTAGGAGATCCCTATGCCTGAACAACGTAATAGTTGCACTTTCCTAAAACCATGTGCCATTTTTGAAGTGGACACTTAATTTTCATTTCTTATTCAAAGCGGACCCAAATAGCCAAAACCCTTATTTTAGATTGGATGATTATAAGTTCCTGGGAAATTGGAGAATATAGTCACAATGTATTTGACGGGTTTTAAAAAGCATTCACATCACAATTCACATCTGGAGCCCGGAGTGTCTTTCCGGCAAAGGGGCGTGCCCAATTGTAGCCGCCTGGCCGTAGCTTGGTATGTGGGACTAGACGACTGGCTTCCAAATTTGACTCTGCTAGCTTCTTTCTTTTTTCAAGTAACTGATACTTCCTTTGTTTCCAAACAGGGTCTTTAGACCACTGAGACATCTCACTGACTCATTTTTAGTGGAAACCTGCTTTGTGTTTACTAATTTTAAACTTGCACTTGAGTTATTTTGACTTTCATTACTTTGCTTTTTAGTTTGAGGTAGCTTATAGTTTCATTCTAGTGTGGATAAGGAATACTTGTACAATTGCTTGTGAGTTCTTGTTTTTTGTAGTTACAATTACAAAGTATATAATAATCTTTGTAACAGAGAGTTCATTTTTCTGGTAACAACAATGGTTGTGATCTTTGCTGCTGTTGTGTTTCAAATCGTACTAGCTTTTTTAACATATGAGCTATGAAATAACTAGTTACTACTGCTGCCACTTTTCTTATTTTTCATGATCATGTTTCCTTTCTCGTGTTGGTAATGCCAGTGTTTTTTTTTTTTTTTTTTTTTTTTTTTTTTTTTTTTTTTTTTTTTTTTTTTTTTTTTTTGCTACTGTCCAAGTAAGAAAACTATCTACCTTTTGTGACAATGAACTATCAAGTAATCTATCCGATCCGTCCAGTTCTCTATGATTATTCATTTATTTTGTTATCGTCTTGAACAGATATGGTGATTCCTCCACCAGTCAGGGCTCAAAGAATCACAAACTATCTGAAGCCATATCTCTTGAAAATGCACTTTTCTAACAAATTTGTAAGTGCACAAGTGATTCATACCCCAACTGCAACTGTTGCCTCTTCGGCAAGCTCACAGGAGAAAGCTTTACGGGAAGCCTGGAATAATACACAGCAAAGCACTAGAGACGTTGCTGCTGCTGCTAAGATTGGGAAGCTTTTAGGTGAGAGGTTGCTACTTAAAGATATTCCCGCTGTTTCTGTTGTTTACAAGAAAGAGCAAAGATATCATAATGTATAAGATTTTTATATGTTTTGCAATGTGTTTTATGCATCAACTATTGCTTTACGGAAAGGAGATCCCTTCTAACAGAAGTGGTAGGAAAGAATCTTAAATGTTGAACATACGAGAAGCTAGAAAGATCCCTGCTAACAGAAGAAGTTATTGTTTTGATTTAAACTGTCATCTGAATGTCATTTTCATTTTAACTTGTGAAATATGATATTTTCTCCATTGTTTCACAGGCAATATATTCTTACTATTTTTTTTATTGATTCACAGGCAATAGTTACCATTGCAGATGAAGATGGTAACTATCTACAGGAGGCATGGGAGCATATCCTGACATGTGTTTCTCGTTTTAAGCATCTGCATCTGTTGGGAGCAGGGGCTCCTTCAGATGCAACCTTTTTTCTGTTAATCAGAATGAATCTGAAAAATCGAAACATACAAAGTCAAATATCCTTCCAGTTCTCAAAAAGAAGGGAGCTGGTAGGATTCAGCAAGCATCTGCAGGAAAGAGAAGAGGTTCATATGATAGTGCTGGCATTGGTGGAAATACTTCTGCAGGTATCACAGCAGAGCAGGCTAATCATTTGGTCTCTAAGTTGAACATACTGGAACAAGTTGGCGAAATGAACCATGTATTCACAAGGAGTCAGAAACTTAACAGCGAGGCAGTAGTTGACTTTGTTAAGGCACTTTGCAAGGTGTATATGGAGGAACTAGGATCGACATCTGATCTACGAGTGTTCAGCCTAACTAAAATAGTTGAAATTGTGTACGTTACTTCCACATCTGTCTCACTCAGTTACTTGACCGGTAGCTAACCAGGGCAGGAGCATGTAGCGTGGCCGATGAACAGCGGAGTCTTGTTTACACTTGCACGCTTGGTTAGTGCTCATCGGACAGTATATTTACTTTAAATTTTATATTGTGATTTTTATTTATTTTTGCTTGTAAATTTTTTGGGAGAATAGGTAATTCGAGATGGGTTCATGCTATGGAATGGAATGGTAAGGAACAGTTCAATGCATTGTTTGAAGCTCCCTTCGAAGTAGATGGATCTGAAGCAGGCTTACTTAAGAGCTATGGTCCACTCAGTTTCCTCAAGGTATGCTGTACTCAATCGATTATTCCTCCTACTATCAGAGGTGGAAAATGGGTGGGTGGGTAGAATTGAAGCACATCTTGTCTAAAAAATTATAAACTTAAATATCTTCTGTGAACTGTTAGCGTGGCAAATAGGATAAAATGCTGACTCGTTTTTTGATTTAGCTGTTTCATGTTACCCGTTAGAATAAAGCTTAACCTGTATCAACCCATTTATCGGTACATTTGCTGCCTCTAAAGTATCACTAGTTTCTTCAATTTTCTCACAACATAGTCAAGGAAAAAAACAAAAGCAAATCATGCTCCTGATATTTGAGACCAAAATATTATGAGTTTGTTTTAAAAGGGTACTAACACCAAAAATATCATCATTTAAGACATTTGTCATTGTACGCTGACGAAAATTGCATTATTTTTTCTCTGGGATTTCTTATGTCGGAGTTGCCTATTCATCCATCTTCTATTATTACTACAAATAATTGATGCCAGTAGTTTGGGTCCATGTTACAATATTTGTGGAATTTAGGCCAAGATACTTTTGATGAATTAACCATATATTATAAACTATGTGTCAATAGATTAATTCGGTTTCGTGTAGAAAGCTACAATTAAAATATGGAAAAGCGTATAATGTTATATTGTTTAACATTTTTCTTTGAGATCTTTCGACCAAGTTTTATTCATCAAAAAGTCCCATTAAGTTATGTTGTACCCCTTCCATCTCATGTCACAAAGATCTGATTAAATATCTGAATCTTGAAGTAATGCTTTCATATTCAAATTGTCTCCTCACTAGCAAATTCACTGATATTTGGAATTCTTTTTGTTTGGCTTTCTAATACGGAATCGAGTAACATGTCATTGATGGGTGTGTTGCAATGTCAAAACAGGTTCATGATGTTGGTCATATGGTTCCTATGGATCAACCCAAGGCTGCTCTGGAGATGCTAAAGAGGTGGATGGATGGCCCACTTTCCGAAACTCCAAGAGGGCCTAAATCTCTGGTTTCTTCCATGTAACATGTAGCGACAATGTGCATGGTCCCTTTGTTTGTAAATAAGGCGGGATAACTTTCCTCGGAACTTTATATGCTTTAGCTAAACCTAGTTGCATCATAAGAGTAGAACACACAAACCATCTTTTAGCTGGTTTCATATTCTGTGAATTGCAAATGTTCTAGACTCAATCATGGATCCATGTGCCTGCAGTTTATTTGTTGCTATCATCTCATATTCCATGTTATTGGAAAGTCTTAGCTTGGATTTTGTATCAGTTGCTCATACTAATTTATAAAAGAATGTGTATTATGTACTAGATGTCCATCGTGCATGGTATTTGGCCATTCTTTGGACCTATGCCCTAAAGTGGTCCCTACAAAGTCCATGAATCAGGTTGAGGTTCAAGCTGAGGGTTTCTAAGGAATTAAGAAGATGAATCGAACAGATACTGGAAATTGTGCCAAGAAACAAGCTGGATGATATTATGGTTTTAATACCAAATCTAAATTTGTGTCTCGAGAATGTCATCACCAAGTAAGGATACAAGGCACTAATTATCTAATAAGCAGCATGGTGACCAGCTTATTACTTTGCAGATGATTTCCTATTGCTGCTGAGCTATAGAGATTGCTGCTGCAAGTTAAAGATGTTGCTGCTGGTTACTTACTGATGCTGCTGCTTCAATCCTCTACCTCTAGACTTCCAAGATCTATCAAGAAACTTGCACTTAACCTAGTCAAATGCAAGTTTAGGGGAGGATCGTTAGGAATTTTTGATTTTATGTAATAAAGTCATTGCTGCTGGTAGTATTTAGTGGTTCCTGCTGGCAGTGTTAGTTGCTGCTGATGTTGGTTTCTGCTGGTAGCTTTGATTGGTTGTTTGTTTAAGCGGAATACAACAGTTGGTGTGTCATTTTGCTGGCATGTCAGAGGCACAATCGAGCTTATTGTAGAGAATGTTTTTGCGGTAGATGCGTTTAGTTGAGAGAATGACACTTGTTGGTCAAAAATACAAAAGTTGCCCAAAAATACAAACGTTTCCCCAAAAAAATTCAAAAGTTGCTCCAAAAAATACAAACGTTGCCCAAAAATATACAAAAGTTGCCCAAAAAATACACAAGTTGCCCAAACAATACAAAAGTTGTCCCAAAAATACAAACGTTGCCCAAAAAATACAAAAGTTGCCCAAATAATACAAACGTTGCCCAAAAAATACACAAGGCCCAAACAATATATAAGTTATCCCAAAAAATACACAAGTTGCCCAAAAAGTACAATTAGTTGCCCAAAATGATGACCCCGGGTGCCTTTTTTTTTCTTTTTTTTTTAACTAAATAAATATAAAAATAAAGAAAGATTCATCACATAAACACAAATGTAAAACCACAAACACTAAGAAATGATGAATAACACAGCTTTTCGTATAGTTAGCACACATTTAAAGCTTTGTTAAAGTCCTGCCATTCACAGGTTCCATATATTATAATCCATGAACATAGAGTCGTCAAAAATCTACACAATCTTTGCACCTTATATATTTAATACTATTTTGAGATAGCATTTTGTTCAAGAAAATGTGTCTTCCCAATCTCCAATGGCCACATCGTCTTCTTCCAAATTGACCAACTCCAAGAAATGTGAATGTCGTGGGGTTCCTAGCAATATTGAAGACCAAGTAAACATGAGAAAAATGCTTCCTCTCACTTTAAGAAAAGAAACATGGCAGAAAATTGGCTAATAAAAAGGGCCGTTTGTATGTGCACTTAAAAATGACTATTGCTGTATTGCAACTTAAAAGGTAATTTTATATTTATCTCAGCAATCAGATTTCTTACACCCTCTAAAATGGCTTTAGTTTAAGTGCTAATTGCTTATATCATTATATTAAAATTTAGATAATGATAACGATAGCACAATCTGAAAACCTCCACAGATAGTGGATCTACACTTGTACATATAACATATTGAACACTTGACTTGTTTATTAACAATATATGTGTAAACGGTTTACCTGGACCACACCTTCACTAAAACCACTGCCAACTTTAAGGTCCTGAACAGCCTTTGAAAAGGCATTCGTAAATTTCTCATATATGCCTACAGGGATAGTAGTTGTCTAGTTAGGAGACAAATAGGTATAGATAACAGGATATACATAAACAATCAGAAATATTAATATTTGTTGTCATTGTTATGCTTCCCTTTTTATCAAAACAGTTAAAAAGCAAACAAGAAGTGCCATGTTTACATGTATTGAATGCTTTACTCTCTGATTAACATGATTATACAACTTCATCAAGAAAAGAAGAAAAAATAATTTTACCTTCTTGCACAAGTATTCTGTTTGCACAGACGCAAGTTTGTCCAGTGTTACGGAATTTGGTTGCCAACTGGAATCAAAGAATGAATTAGAAATTAGTAGATAATGCGCTGAATTCAGGTTCCTTTGCAAGCTTTTAAATACATGAATATCATATGCTAACTTGTGATATGACTAGTATTTAAATAAAGACTAGTTACTATCATTATGCAACCTTATAAAAATATGACACTCAAGGTACAATTTTTTATCGAATTCACTTACACTCCCTTTTAGTGCCACTTCCAGATCAGCATCATCGAAGATTATGCACGGTGCATTACCACCAAGTTCAAGAGACACCTACAATAATTAACATTTTATATGTGAAATAATTAAGAGATGCAACAAAGTTCGGAAATACTAGAAACATATTTTTCGGTAACTACCTTTTTGACAGTATCAGCTGCACCGGCCATTAATTTCTTTCCAACTGCTGTTGAACCGGTAAATGTTATTTTCCTTACCTAATTTAAGTTTAGAAAACATGAACAGTTTCAAACAAATGAACAGGAATCAGTGATACAAGTCAAGACTTATGTAAGAGTAGATGTGAAACCTGTGGGCTCTCAAGTAATGATGCTCCTATACTGGTAGCATCTCCCATGACCACATTCAAGACGCCCTGTGATTTTTAGAGTACATGAATAAATTTAGAGGGTTGCGACAAATGATTCTAAAATATAGAATAATAAAACAGGTTTGTCATAAATAATCTAAGGGTACAGACTTCAATTATCTTGATCAATGAAGAACATATTAAAAAAACTCTTCAATTCATATTTGGATCAGTGGGAACATGGAAAGCAAGCAAGCTATAACTTTTTATCTGAGTGGAGTTACACACGTGCTACTGGTCCATGAAAAGTTATCGACAGGCAACACGACTAGGCCAAGGTCCTATGGCGGTTTGGCCCAACCGTCAAGCCCAAATCCCTATCCTTTGGCACCTGATAAGAAGTTTCCCCAGAATAGAGATTTTCAAGAGCCAAATACTAATAAAAATATATAACAAATAGAATACAGCTCAACTTTATATAGCCAATAACTGAATAACTGAGTATCTTGTTAAAACGCTTTACTTTTACGTATGTTGATTATTTGCTCCGCATAGGAAAAACATTAACAACAGAACCAATTGTTGATATCCAGCAACAAAAATACCAATAATGACTTATATTTTCATTAAAAGCAGGATGACCAGTTTTCACCAGTGCATAGCCATCGTACTTAATTTTAGTTGTCTGAACAGCATTAAAGCGGAACCAATTGTCTACAACCCATGGTACTCTGGAAACACCTTTCCAAAACTAGCAATATCACTTTATTAGTTTATTAAATAGAAATAGAAAGCATACCGATACTGTAAAGTACAAATCCCGATAATATGTCATCTTCTTCGATCCCTGAGACTCGGACTCGTAGATTCTCACCAGGCCCTGCACTCCTCACTTTATCTTCATCAATATAAATGGCAAGAACTTTAACTTGAACCTGCAGATATATATATGCAAAAGCTTATATTATACATTAACATTCAAAGTAAAGAGAATACAAGATAACGCCAAAAATGTATTCTACGCCTACAACCTCAAAAACCATTTTATTATAAAAATGATATTATTTAATAAATAGTTTTGATAATCATATTTATAAAATTTGAAGCGAACAACAAATCACTGATGGGTCAATGCGGTCCACCACCAGCAGAAATCATTTCACCACCCCCGCCTGAATTTCAGGCATCCCATCATCCCGGGCTGACGAGTCTAGACCGGGTATACCGAACAAGCGACCACCACTGATCGAAATCTGTGATGGATCTGGGTTTTGGTGTGTGTAAATTTTCTGGGTTTTGACTTTGTTTGTGTTGTGTGTTGTTTTGGATTTTTTTGTGAGTGCACTTTGTGTTTTTTTTGGTTGTGTATGATTTGTTATGCGTGAGAGTGATAGGGATTTATTTTTGTTTTGATTGAGAGCTAGATCTGAATCCATCGAGTTGTGGTCTTATGTTAATAACAAGTTTCTAATTTTAATGCACGTAAAATGACCAAAATATCCTTTTGTTCATGTATTTGTTGCCCAAAATTCAAAAGTTGCCCAAAATACAATACATCCCTTATACATCGTATCAACAGTTGTATATATACTTTGGTCGATGACGTGGCATCCTGTGGTCCGTCGGATCAGTTGCCCTGGGCTAAGGGGGGAATTTTCTGTGAGCGGGACATATACTCTTAGCACTTGGGCAATCGGGCTATTTTAGTAATTATCCCAAAAATCTAGTGCAACATTCTAAAACAAAACACATTGAAATTAGACATCACTTTATAAGAGACTGCAATGAGAAAAGATTAATTCAAGTTCTTAAAATTGCTTCAGAATTCAATTTTGCAGATCTGCTAACCAAAGCTTTTGATGTTGGAAGGTTTCAGTACTTGGTAGCAAGTATTGGAATGCTTAATCCTCAATGATTTTAAACTTTGTGTTTTTGTAAATAAATTTTTGATTGTGCTGCTAGTTTTACAACACTACTGCTATTACAAAAGTTTGTGCTGCTAGTACAAATTTAAATTGTGTTATTCATACAGTTAGTCCTATGATTATTCCAATACAAGACAAGTACTTTGTACTTTTTTCTTTTGGTTTTAGACTAACAATTTCAGGTATGATCATGTGAACACAAAAGAATGTTTCAAGTGAAATGGAAGCAGCAGAATGATAATATTAGTTGCTGACATATTAGGTTTATGTTGGACTGAGTTTGGGAACTCATTAACAAAGGTTTACACCTAAGTTAATTAATTCTTTAAAACTTCTTTCTTGAAACCTGGTTATCACATTTCACATTGAATTGATGACTTAGTTGATCAGATAGTAACTGATGCAACTCACTTTCTATCATTTTATACTTTCAAGTATAATGTGTTAATCTCAGGATATCTGATAGAAAGAACAGCTAGTAAAATTGAATCTAACACTTGTGTTAGAGGTAACAATTACTATGAGCTGGAACCCTGTCAAGAAAGCCTTTTGAATAGGTTTATCTTTACACAGGCAGTTATTTATAACTGAAAACATTGGTTGTCACACAACCAGAGGTTGCTTTAAACCAAAATTTTTGATTAAGTGTCTGTTATACACTTAATCCCTTCAAAATGGTTGAAACCAAAATTCACTCCCTGGAACATGTGATTGGAGATGTACAATCTAGTGTGAAGACAAGACATCAATTGATGACTTCAGACCAACAAGGGCTTCTTGATGCCCTTTATGCTTCAAAATAGCATGAGCTTTCAAACTCTTGCTTGTTTGTATGTTTTCTCTCACAAGCTGAACCAAAGAACATTCTTATCGCCCTAGATGATTCAAGCTGGTTAGAGGCTATGCAAGAAGAGCTTCTTCAGTTCAAGATTCTGAAAGTTTGGGTGCTAGTTGATTTACCTACAGGTGTGAAGGTAATTGGCACTAGATGGGTTTTTAAGAACAAAAGGGATGAAAGAGGAATTGTGATCAAGAACAAAGCTAGATTAGTAGCGCAAGGGTACACACAAGAAGAAGGAATAGACTATGATGAGGTTTATGCTCCAGTAGCAAGGATTGAGGCAATTAGGCTTTTCTTAGCTTATGCTTCATTTTTAGGCTTCACAGTCTACCAAATGGATGTCAAGAGTGCATTTTTATATGGTAAAATTGAAGAAGAGGTGTATGTTTCACAACCTCCAGGCTTCAATGACCCATTACATCCAAACAAAGTGTACAGAGTAGTAAAAGCTCTATATGGCCTTCATCAGGCACCAAGAGCTTGGTATGCAACACTAGCTTCCTACTTATTAGAAAATGGATTTCAAAGAGGAAAGATTGATCAGACACTGTTCATCAAACAGCACAAGAAGGATCTTCTGTTAGTGCAGGTGTATGTGGATGACATTATCTTTGGATCTACTAGGAAAGATATGTGTTTAGAATTTGAGAAGCTTATGAAAGATAAGTTTCAGATGAGTTCCATGGGGGAACTTACATTCTTTTTGGGTTTGCAAGTTAAGCAATCATCTGAAGGCATATTTATTAGTCAAGACAAATATGTTGCAGAGATACTTAGAAAATTTCAATTTGCTGATTCAAAAATAGCAAGCACACCAATGGACTCTGAGAAGCACCTTCTGAAAGATGAAGATGGAGAGAGTGTAGATGTACACACTTACAGATCTATGATAGGCTCTTTGATGTACCTTACATCATCTAGACCTGATATCATGTTCCCTGTTTGTGTTTGTGCAAGATTTCAAGTTACTCCAAAAGTTTCTCATTTAACTGCAGTCAAGAGAATTTTTAGATATCTCAAAGGTCAACCAAGGTTGGGTATATGGTATTCTAGAGAATCTCCTTTTGACTTGGTAGCATATTCGGATAGTGATTATGCTGGTGCTAGATTGGACAGAAAGTCAACAACTGGAGGATGTCAATTCCTTGGGTGTAGACTTGTCTCATGGCAGTGTAAGAAGCAAACAAGTGTGGCAAATTCAACAACTGAAGCTGAATATATAGCTGCTGCAAGTTGCTCTAGTCAAGTTCTATGGCTTCAAAACCAACTCCTTGATTATGGGTACAATTTCTTAAACACTGTTATTCATATTGATAATAGTAGTACAATTTGTATTATTAAAAATCCAGTGCAACATTCTAAAACAAAACACATTGAAATTAGACATCACTTTATAAGAGACTGCAATGAGAAAAGGTTAATTCAAGTTCTTAAAGTTGCTTCAGAACACAACTTTGCAGATCTGCTAACAAAAGCTTTTGATGTTTCAAGGTTTCAGTATTTGGTAGCAAGTATTGGAATGCTTAATCTTTAAATTTTTCAATATAATGTGTTTTTGTAAATAAATTTTTGTTGTTGCTGCTAATTTATCTAATACTGCTGTTATTACAAAAGTTTGTGCTACTAGTACAAATTTAAATTGCGTCATTCATATAGTTGGTCTTATGATTGTACTAATGCAAGACAAGTACTTTGTATTTTGTTCTTTTGGTTTTAGACTAACAATTTCAGGTATGAATATGTGAACACAAAGGATGTTTCAAGTGAAATGGAAACAGCAGAATTGAGGTATTAGCTGCTGACCATATTAGGTTTATGATGGACTGAGTTTGGGACTTTAAAGCTCCTTAAAACTACTTTCTTGAAATCTAGTTATAATATTTCACATTGAATTGATGACTTAGTTGATCAGATAGTAACTGATGCAACTCACTTTCTATCATTTTATACTTTTAAGTATAATGTGCAAGTTTGAGGACATCTGATAGAAAGAACAGCTAGTAAAAGTGAATCTAACACTTGTGTTAGAGGCAACAATTACTATGAGCTGGAAACCCTGTCAAGAAAATCTTTTGAATAGATTTATCTTTACACAGGCAGTTATTTATAACTGAAAAATATTGGTTCTCACACAACCAGAGGTTGCTTTAAACCGAAATGTTGATTAAGTGTCTATTATACACTTGATCCCTTCAAAATGGTTGAAAGTAGTATGATTTTTCAATTCTAAAATCATGAACATACTACTAAGTCAAATGATTTCTTAAAAGGATTTTCAAGGATTCACAAAAACCATCCATTGATGGATCATGAATCAAAATGTCCACTGATTCACCTCTCATAGGAGTTAACACACCTAGAAGTGATGAGGGCAGTAACTTAAACTCTTAAGGAATTGATGGCTTCATGTACAACATTGTCTGACAACAAGTTCTAAATGCTGGATCAGATGATAAGGAAAGATATATTTTGGTACATAGTGAGATCTTCCAAATAAGGGGAGGAAACAAAAGTTATTTGCTTCAGGGGAGGTAACAATTTCAGGGGAGGAAATAATGGCCCAGAAAAAGGAAGATAATCCAATAAAAGGAAGGAGAAGACAAGAGCATACAAGATGATGAGGAGGTTGAAAATGACAAGAATAGAGCTTATTCTGGAGTATTATATATATTCAGAAGGGATGAAGCATTCCAAAGGAGAAAGTTCTATCTAGGTCAAACCAAGAAAAGTTTCAATTTCACTTCAAAGACATGCTGGTTAGATGATTTCACTTGTTGAAACAAGCATCCAAGATACACAGCATCATTGCCTCTTATAATTCCTCCATCCGAGGAAATTGCACCATCTTTTAGTCCAAGATTGGTTCAATATGTTTTGATATTGTTAAAGTCAAATAAGAGCAAAGCAGATGAATTACTGAGAAGATATTCAATCTTGAAGAACATAAGTGTTTGAAAGATCTTCAATCCAAGATTTAATTCAGAAACATGTTTGAAATGGTTCACATGTTTAGGGGAGGATTGTTGGGAATTAAATATTCAAGAAGGTTAATATCGGGTTCTAATCCAAGAAATACTCTAAGTGTAATTCTGCTGCTAGTGCAAATGGTTCCTGCTGTTAATGTTGTTCCTGCTGCTAGAACATTTCATCCTGCTGCTAGTGATAAATGATTCTGCTGCTAGGCTTAGCATTCTGCTGCTGTTGATCCTGCTGCTAATGATACTTGTTCCTGCTGCTAGCGATAACTCATTGCTGCCGATAGTGAACATTCTGTTGCTGAGTGGATAAGATCGAAAAGATATTTATTGTATTTTGGTCAACAATATACGGTAGATAATATCTTACCCCATGTGCTTAGTTAACAAGTTGTATACATAGATACATGTTGTATCTTATGTTCTGACACTCAAAAGGATAAGTTAACAAAGTAAGTCGGCTAAGACTTTAAGCAATATGTAAAGATCTTTTGGACTATAAAAGAGATCTTAGTTGTGATATTAGTGTAGTTAGTCAAGTGTTAGTCCATGCATATGTTATTTGCAAGAACATATAACTGTTAGATAAGAACAAACACAAAAACATCACAAGTTAGAAAAACTTAAGATTCAAGGTTGTAACCCTAGTGATATTTCAAGATCACTCGTATTATTATCTTTAATAATATTGAATCGTTTGGTGATAATCTTTATGTGTTCATTGCTAACTAACAAACATAACAATTCCATTTCCATAACATACACAACCTTCTAAGTTTGGTTGAGTGAATTCCGCGCACTTAATCATTTTAACACAACATATCATACACACAAAGTTACAAGGTTTAACCACCTTAATCGTGTGTCCAGGATCCTAGCAAGAGATATATGAGTCTAAGTGTGTTAAATATACAGTGCAAAAATATATCTCTCAAGAACATAGAAACTTAAGATTCAAGGTTGTAACCCTAGTGATAACTCAAGATCACTCGTATTATTATCTTAATAATATTGAATCGTTTGGTGATAATCTTTCATTTGTTCTTTGTCATATAACAAACACAACTGTTCCATTTCCATAACCATAATAACCTTCTAAGTGTGATTAAGTAGATTCCGCATACTTAATCATATTAACTCAATATATCATACACACAAAGTACAAAAGGTTTAACCACCTTAACCGTGTGTCGAATCCCCAACAAGTGGTATCAGAGCTCAGGATGATATTTGATTTAGAAGAAGAAGTAGAAATGGACGTTGAATCTATTCAGACAAATGTTGCTGCAAAGATTCCCATGCTCAAACAGAATGAGTTTGAGATGTGGAGGCTGAGGATAGAGCAATATTTCCAAGTGCAAGATTATGCACTTTGGGAAATCATTGAAGATGGAGACTCTTACCAGCCTACCACCACTACATCAACAGTGGACGGAAAAGTGGTGTCAACTCTGCAGACAAAGCCAACATCTGCAGAAGATAGAATCACCAACAAACTTATCATAACTAATAAGTTTTTTTTGCAACAAACTTATCCTAAAATCACCAACAAACTTATCATAACTAACTAACCACCCATTTCTAAACAAACATATATAAAAGCTACCCGCCACAATAATAACATCTATCCTAAACATGGCAATAAACATAAATAAACAAATAAAAAAGAAGGAAAAGATGAAACCCAAAATTAGCTCGACATGATCGGGTGATAATAGCTATCCCACCAACGATAATCTACTAATTAAATATCAAAACAAATCTATAAAACTAATTTATCAATAAATCAAAACCCTCTCAAGTTAGAAACATAATGTTCACTTTTTATGTAAACTAAGCTTAGGTTATTATGGTATATGATTTATAAATACCTTAGTTAAAATAGATTAGAAAAACTAAAAACATAAGATTTTTAAAACTAAAAACTTTTTATAAAATTGATTACAATAACAAAATTTCTAATTAAAATCTGCAAAATTTTATGTAAACTTAAATTTTGTAAAAATTAATTTATAAAAATAAAAACACATTTTTAAAGTACCCAAAACTATTTTAAAAAATGAATAAACTAAAACTGCTTTAAAAATACTTTAAAAATGTCTAAAAATTCTATAAAACTTTTTCCGACTTCTAAAAACTGATATTAAATAGCATAAAATATAAAAAAGAAATTTTTATAAAAATAACTTTTTTATAAAATAAAAACAAAAATTGATGAAATAACGAACTATTTTTAAAAATTACTTAAAAGCAAATACAAAATCTAAACAATTTGTAACCTGAAGTAAATACTTTCTAGAAATTAATTAATAAAAATAAAATAAGATTTTTCTTTATTTTTTATTTTTTTATTTTCTTTTTGTATATATATTTTTTACATTTTTAGCAAATAAGAAACAATATTTTTTTTTTTATGAAATGAAAAGAAGGCAAATAGGAGAAATTTTAAAGCTTAAACTTTATGAAAAATAAACTTGGGACTTTTATAAAACTCAAAGATTTTGTACATAAAAGATGAGAAAAATGAGAATTTTTATAAAAGTAAACTTGAACTTGTAATAAAAGAGATGAAAGGAGAGAAATTTTATACCATTAAATTTATACAAACATAAAAGCTAAGTTACACTACTCCTGCTCCTAACAACAAAAATAACATAAAAACTAGTGAGAAATTTATAAAAATATAAGGCAGAAGATGATAAAAATGTGGTGAATGAGTGGGTTTTATAAAACCCCAAATTACCAAACAACCCCTAAAGTATTTCACCAATTACAAAACATGCCCTCACTGTAACTTTCGGACCAACCCAAAATGGAGCATTAATTACCATATCTGACAATTCCACGTGGCACTTTCTGGTTGGTCGACGCATGGGGGACAGATAAGTAGTAATGAGCACTTAATGTTACCACCTGTTTGATTAAAAAAAGAAAACAATGTGGATGATAAAACAATATCACTAATGAGCACTTTCGTCAATGGGTGAAAGTTGTTGTGTTCCGAGCAGTGGGCTTTAAAAATGTTTTTGAGTAATATATCTCACCTTTAGGGAGAGGTTTGCGCTGTTTGAGTTTGCGTTTTTAGTCTGGGACATAGCCGATACCTATAGAAAAACAAAGTTGTTTCATAAGATGAAATGAAATAAGTTGGAGGCAACTCTGTAAATTAGGAACTCACTTTTCCGTATTATCTCTTCTTCAATTCAATTATATACAACGGTTTGGGGAATCGTTGAGTTTTCTACAATATGGAAAACAATGTACATTTGTATATCACCATCATTTACTAGAGAGGGGCGGAGGCAAGTAGCGTTTAGGGTGGTCAACTGACCCCAGAGTCTTTGACTAACATTGAAATTACCCATTGTAAATCATAAGGTAACATGTAAAAATACACACCACTGACCCCTCTAGAGTCACTTCACTAAAAGATAGGAATTAAACGATTTACTCCATCTTTTGTATGTGTAGTGGACCTATTTTTATCATCTTTTTGATATCATTCTTTTTTAAAAGGATGTGTTTTGTAGTTTAAGTCCTAAAATCATAAACTATAAAGCCCTGTTAAGATAAATCTGTGTTTCATAGTGTCGTTTTATTCATAATATAATTTAAATTTAAAATTTTCAACGACCCCACTTAATAAATTTCATGGCTCCGCCCATGCTTACCAAACAAGAAATATGAGTTCTTTGAACTTTAATGATTAAACTAGGAAATGTTCCAGCCACATAACTTGGTTTGGACACCCACTGTTCCATTATGTAGCCATCAAGTGAATGCATTCTTAGTCCTTGTCACGTTAGTCTACTTAGTTGTTGGTGACTTGGTGGGCAAGGAGACAAGTAAGCAATAATAGTGAACTCTATTTCTCTATTGGTTATCTTCACACATCGTTAAATTAACGAAATAATTTCAGGACTTAATAAACAGAGTAGCAAAGCAAGATAACTGAAAAAGGCTTCACCAACTCAAACCTTACAAACTCATAATGGTATACCTACCTTCTTATAATGTAATTTATGATAAGTGTTTAAACAAGAATTTATTACTAGTATAAAACAACCAACATTTTGACCTTATATATAGTTAAAATTGTTGTTTTTTGCTTAAGCAACATATTAGGATATATAAAGCAATGTTGCAAAAATCGCGAATTGGTAGTCGGGCGGTCGACCACCTTGTAGCCTGTAATCGGTCAAAGCGGGATTAATCGGTTTTGCAAATTATAAGTATAAAACTTCAAATACACTAAAATCCTAATAGTTCAAAGTTTCATTTTTCATAATTTAGACGGTCTGATAGATAACAAAACACAACACTTCAGTTAGATAGATACCAAAACATAAACTGATAAACCTAACTACCTAAGTACATAACACTTCAGTTAGATAGATAACAAAACATAAACATAACTACATAAGTACATAACACTTGAGTTACTTCAAACGCGAATACTAGATTGATGTTCCATCCTCGTCTTGTCCATATTGTTCAATGATTTCAACTCCATCCGACTCATATTCAATCTCCTCGTCTACTTCAACCTCACTATCGGACTCGAATTCTTCCTCATAAAGCTCTCGTGAATGTGATCTAGTACTTATCTGAGTTCTTAATTGTAACACCCCCAATTTCGTGAATGCAACGGAATTCAAACTGGGTGTTACTCGACGGCACAATAGTCATAATAATAGAAAACATTCTCTAACTGAGTCGTTTAAAAAGACTTATCATTCGAATTATTGAAATATATCAGAGTTTACAAAGATAGGTCCCAAAAGGTTCCATGTTTACAAAATACATCAATATAAAGTCTTTAGATGTCTTTCGAATGATAAAGTAAGTTATAGCCTTCTTGATTGAGTCTGTGCCCCTCCGTGCCATCCTTGATTATTATGCACCTGAGATACATGCTTAAAATGGTCAACATAAAGGTTGAGTGATATTCATAGAGTTTAGGTAATCAGTTGAACACAATATTCGTAACGTGAGGTAATTAGTCTCACATTCATAGTTTATAAAACAAAACAATTATTATTGCACTAAGCTCATGCCACCGAAAACGTTAACAGTTTGTCAATAGAAATTGATATAATAGTAACAGTGCCCTAATAGGTAATTTGCCATTAAACCTATGGTTCTTCAAATAGAGTGCGTTTGTTTACCGGACTTGGTTAACAAACGGGATTTGTCAATCCCGATAGCCTATCCACATTATTCGCGTTCACTTTACTCGTGATTAATGGTTCATGATAATAGGGACTTAAGTTTAGCAATAGCGGTTGTAACACCCCCAAATTACCGCAGCGGAACAGTAGCGTCAAGGGGGTATTACTTCATAATACAGATCAAGGTATAGAAAACGACCTCTAAATGAGACGTTTTGAAAAGTTATCATTCGAATTATTAAAATCAGAGTTAAGACAATAAGTTCCAAAGTAAAGGTACATAAAAGTTTTCAAAGCGTATCGAATGATAAAGATAAGATATAAGTCTTCAAGTATGCATTTGACTCTAGAATCCATGCATCCTCTATCGCCTTATTAACCTGAGATAAATATGCTAAAAAGTGTCAACCAACGGTTGGTGAGTTCATAGAGTTTAGTTTAAAAATAAAGTATTTAAATAAAGATTTCACAGCAAAGGCAATGTAAATCGTTTAAAAATAAAGCATTTGAATATAGATTTTCCCAGCAAAGGCATTGTAAATCCACTCAGTTCCAAACCCCGCCCATACAAGACTTGCAACTTGTGTGTTTACAACCCACTGCTCATAGATTTAGATTTTAGGATTATATTCACCCACGGTCGCGTCATTTTGGACCTATAGGCGGGGAACCACCATCCCAAATAGTATATGTCACCCAACGTCTCGAGTCCTGGACAAGGGTGGGGGTGTTGTCCCATACTAATACTATCAATACCTCTCCTATGACTTTGGATTCGAATCCACAAGAATAGATTTACACATAACAGTGTACCACATAATAAGACTACACATAAGATATGAATGGTATAAAAGAGTAAAAGTATCACATAGATTTGAATCATTGAGTAATTGCATCATAAAGCTAAACATGTATTTGATAAACAAGTAATGTATTTCTACAAGTAAGTAATTAGAGTTTGAGCATGTATCTCCCCCAAAAGAGTTATTAAAATGAGTAAAAGAGTAAAAGTGGGGCTATGACTCACCTTGAGCGTATCTGACAAAGTGGAATTATTAAATCAAGTAATGTTATGGGAACGATTACGGAAATGTCTTCAACACGAGGCCTGAATATAAGGGAAGTCGGAGTATTTGACTTGCAACAAATAATGAGTGTAAAAATGGGAAGTCGCATAACGATTTGATCGATGATGTGAGTGTGATATGCTTAAAATACTTACAATTCAAAAATAATGTTTTTTTATATATGATTATCTTGATTTTTGTTTCAAGTAACCCGTAATGTTATTTCTTCAAAAGTGTTGAAATGCTATGCAACGTTAACTCGTAATGTTCCTTGTTATAATAGTTAACGAAAGTTAAATAATATGTATATGAAATGTACAAAATGCATATGACGTGAAGGCGTGACGAAAAATGGAAAATGAAATAAGAATGTCAAGTAAAAATAGTTGGTCCTTGTCCTTTTCCAGTTTTTACACTTTTTACTCTAACTGCGTTTGCGCTGCACCGTTAGTCCTTCGTTAAGTCCAAGGTCCATTTATAGTCCTCTACTTGTCCAAAAATAAAAACTATGCTTGGAGTTCAATAATATATCAATTTCTACCCTAAAGATTCTGTTTTTACTGTTCCAGTCCCTGCTTTCAGTGCTTGTCAGTTTTAGTCCTCCTAGGTGAGTTTGCGTTACATTTTTAGTCCAAATGTGGAAATAATGTGGGGAAAAAGTTGGCGAGTTTTTCTGAAGCTTATTTAAGATTAATGAAGCCTATTTTAATAGCTTTATTTGGTCAGTAGCTTATTTATCCATCATTGGGCCCTTAACGAGCTAGTTACAAAGTCCATTTACATTTTTAATCTGTAGGTCTTGTGGTGAGTTGGGTATATATATAAAAAAAAAAACTTATTTTTAACATCTCATTTTCATATCTAAAAGCTCCAAAAAGCTAGCTTATTTCCTCGGCTTAAAATTGGCTTAATAGGCTTAACAGCCCATGTCGCACAAAAGGGACATTTTCAATATTTGAGTTTATGCGTTACACTTGAGTTATTTTTGAGGGTCGAGACGTGAGTATTTCTATGAGTTGTTTATATGAAAATGGTAGCTAGCCATGTTGTCTAATAGGTCGTAGAAAAATGGGACATGTTTATTAAGTTGATTCGTGAGATATGAAGTCCTTTTTAAGGCTACTTGGAACTGTTTCATATATCCAAAACACTTGGAATATTTCAAGTTTAAGTTCTTACGTGTGGGTTGAATATGTGTGTTTCGAATCATGCATGCAACTTTAATATGAAAGTGTTATGAGTGTGAGTTGTGACTCCTAAGCCTTCCACAATGGAGGCATGTCACCTTGTTGTGGGTTACATGAAATTATGCACGTAAAATAAATAAGTATCAATATATACGATCGAGTGAAATAACTTAAATGATGCATGGATGATTTAGGTACGTGAGAAATGAAAGCAACGAGGGAGAGTAGACACTTACTACACCTCTAAAGGTGGCAAAGAGGGCTGTGGAAGACTAATGGAACACAAGAATGAAGGCAGTTTACTCGTTAAGCACAAATACGTTTTTACGTATTTGTTTCTTTATCCGGTTGCTTCTCAAGGAGGGACAAGGACCTTCTGGGTGTTCAAGGTTTCTAAGGAGATGGAAATGAGTGGAGTGTGAGTAGGGTAGAGGGGTTAAAAGAGGTATGACATATAGATAGAACCACACACGATTCTTGACTTTTTGACCTCAATTTCAATCATATGCCTCTACTGTGGATCAGCAGGACTTTAGAGCCATGTGGGGGAATAAGGATGTCGACATATTAAGGGCAAGTGGGGAAGGCTAGAAGTCATTGTGAATGTAAATGTGTGAATTGTGTTGTACGTATATGTTGACATATATACAAGTTGGCATATAAAATTCATCAACTTGGGTCAGTTGTTCTTGAATGTCAGTGAGGGAAAAGAAAAATGTGTGTTGTAATCATTTGTGTATTGTATTGTATAATTGTAATTGTAGTATGCAGAGTGTTGTTATATCCATATTGTGTATGTCGATATATGATTTAAAGGTCTAAAATAATATGTTGCGTGTGATATTGAGTAATTATGTGAGAAATATACTTGGGATCACATAAATGATCATAGAAAAATAAATATGCTAGATAGAATGAGTTTGAACCGAATTGGATAATAATAGTGAAATTGAAATGAAATTCGGATGTGTATATTTTGATCTTGTGAGTCGCGTGTGAGCTCGTCCCGTTATCTTGTAATTTATGTGATAACGTTTTAGCGTCAAAATAATATAATAAGGAAAATTTTAAATTTCCCCCGTAAAAATAGTGATTAAAATAATGACGGAGATTAATATATAATTAAACGTCATAGATTATGGTAAATTTTTGCAGTTTGCTACAACGGTACTTAGTACAAATAACAGATTCAGATATAGCATACAGTTTCAAAGCAATGTGTTCAGTTTAAAATTAGCATGTATCCCCCCAAGGGTTTGTAAAACAATTAAGTAACAGAAGTGGGGCTATGAACTCACCGTGAGTTATGTAGTGAGTAATGAAAATGGTAGTCGAGTCGCGAAAGTCTCTAAGAGCAACCTATATTAGAATGTTGCGATTTAGGTTGGAATAATGTCTAAGAATACAAAGACGTGCCTATATATGTCTTTCATATTGTTCATGATGTAGTACTTAGTATGTTGTGTATGTCGTAGTATAAAGATGGTTTATGAAACATGTTTATTTTGTATATCTCGTACTACCGTTCGGGTCATCATAATCCAGAGGTCATCCAGTAAACGTTCGAGGAGCCAGGACACTTTAATTCGTAAATCCAGCAACTCGTCGATCCCTTTTACTCTAATGTAAGTAGCCAAATTCATGTCCATTTTTTCAAAAGCAAAATAATGGAACATCTCATCACTCTCGACTAGAAAAAGCTTAACCACACATTCAAGTCGACTAGACTTTTGTATACAAGTTCAACGTTTTCCTTTAAATTGTTTCAATTAATCGGTACTCGTTTTACAAACACGTCGATGTCACCAAGCATTCCATCGAAATAACATATTCGCTCATTCTCGCCGGCTTCTTTATCCTCCGCTGCAATCTTTTTAGGATAATGAAGACGGATTTTTCTCCCGCCGTTTATTATAAGTGTGAGAATCCCATCTTCAGGCAAATTACACAAACCTAATTCATTGCAAAGGTATATCAATCGCTCAGCTGTACGAGCGTAATACACTTTGCACATTCGACGGTCTCTTTGAGCTAAGCTTTCATCAGCACATGAAAACAGTATGTTCATGTTTCTATAACTAACACACAAGCTACCAATTATAAGTGATTGACATTTAGGTATAATTGGTAGCTTGTGTGTTAGTTATAGAAACATGAACATACTGTTTCCCTGTGCTGGTGAAATCTTAGCTGAAAGAGACCGTCGAATGTGCAAAGTGCATTACGCTCGTACGGCTGAGCGATTGATATACCTTTGCAATGAATTTGGTTTGTGTAATTTGCCTAAATATGGGATTCTCACCCTTATAATAAACGGCGGGAGAAAAATCCGTCTTCATTATCCTAAAAAGATTGCAGCGGAGGATAAAGAAGCCGGCGAGAATGAGCGAATATGTTATTTCGATGGAATGCTTGGTGACATCGACGTGTTTGTAAAACGAGTACCGATTAATAGAAACAATTTAAAGGAAAACGTTGAACTTGTATAAAAAAGGTTTAGTCGACTTGAACGTGTGGTTAAGCTTTTTCTAGTCGAGAGTGATGAGAAGTTCCATTATTTTGCTTTTGAAAAAATGGACATGAATTTGGCTACTTACATTGAGACGTAAAAAACGAGGAAATTTACCATAAACGATCAAGAACGAGAATTCCGACTTAAATGATAGATGGGCTTTCAAAATAGGCTTCTTGGTCATTTTCTTCTCTATTTTTGCACATGGGAACAATGATGGTTCGGTAAACGAGAGATTTCTTCCACCGGTTGAAGATATCAAGCAAATTCCAAATTTGGATTGGTTCACTTATGCTTTAGAATGTATGCAAGCAGAACTAATGGAGTTTAAACTAATAAGTTTTTTTTTGCAACAAACTTATCCTAAAATCACCAACAAACTTATGATAACTACCTAACCACCCATTTCTAAACAAATATATATAAAAGCTACCCGCAACAATAATAACATCTATCCTAAACATGGCAATAAACATAAATAAACAAATAAAAAGAAGGAAAAGATGAAACCCAAAATTAGCTCAGCATGATCGGGTGATAATAGCTATCCCACCAACGATAATCTACTAATTAAATATCAAAACAAATCTATAAAACTAATTTATCAATAAATCAAAACCCTCTCAAGTTAGAAACATAATGTTCACTTTTTATGTAAACTAAGCTTAGGTTATTATTGTATATGATTTATAAATACCTTAGTTAAAATAGATTAGAAAAACTAAAAACATAAGATTTTTGAAACTAAAAACTATTTATAAAATTGATTACAATAACAAAATTTCGAATTAAAATCTGAAAATTTTTATGCAAACTTAAATTTTGTAAAAATTAATTTATAAAAATAAAAACACATTTTTAAAGTACCCAAAACTATTTTTAAAAATGAATAAACTAAAACTGCTTTAAAAATACTTTAAAAATGTCTAAAAATTCTATAAAACTTTTTCCGACTTCTAAAAACTGATATTAAATAGCATAAATATAAAAACGAAATTTTTATAAAAATAATTTTTTTATAAAATAAAAACAAAAATTGATGAAATAAAGAATTATTTTTAAAAATTACTTAAAAGCAAATACAAAATCTAAACAATTTGTAACCTGAAGTAAATACTTTCTAGAAATTAATTAATAAAAATAAAATAAGATTTTTGTTGATTTATTTTTTATTTTTTTGTATATACTTTTTTTACATTTTTAGCAAATAAGAAACAATAATTTTTTTTTTTTTTTTTTATGAAATGAAAAGAAGGCAAATAGGAGAAATTTTAAAGCTTAAACTTTATGAAAAATAAACTTGGGATTTTTATAAAACTCAAAGATTTTGCATATAGAAGATGAGAAAAATGAGAATTTTTATAAAAGTAAACTTAGTAAACTTGAACTTGTAATAAAAGAGATAAAAGGAGAGAAATTGTATACCATTAAATTTATAAAAACATAAAAACTAAGTTACACTACTCCTACTCCCATCCTAACTTAAAAAGACATAAAAACTTGAGAGAAATTTATAAAAATATAAGGAAGAAGATAATAGAAATGTGGTGAATGAGTGGGTTTTATAAAACCAATGTTTTAAAAACCGGACCGGACCGGCCGGTTCGACCGGTCGGTTCGACCGGTCGGCCGGTTTTGTAAACCCCGGTTTTTTGAGATCCCGTTTACTGTTTCGATCCGGCCGGTTTTTCCGGTTTTGGCCGGTTTTTCCGGTTCGACCGGTCCGGTTCGTTGGTAAAAAAAAAATGATTTAAAGTTAAAAAGTACCAGCGGTTGTTCGAAGATGATATCGATGTCGATGAAGATGAAATACCCATTATAAGTGTTCAACCAAAGCCATTATAAAGATGAAATACCCATTCGAAGATGAAATAGCCATTATAAAGATGAAATCTTGGATGTCGATGAAGATGAAATACCCATTATAAGTGTTCAACCAAAGCCATTATAAAGATGATATCGAAATCTTGGATGTCGATGAAGATGAAATACCCATCAATGAAGATGAAATACCCATTCGAAGATGATATGCCAAAAGTCCAACCAAAGCCATTATAAAGAACAAATACCCATTATAAGTGTTGACTGGTCAAACGGTTGAACCGGTCCGACCGGTTCGACCGGTCGCGGTGGAAAATCCGGTTCGTCGAAAAATCCGGTTTTTAAAACATTGTATAAAACCCCAAATTACAAAACAGCCCCTAAAGTATTTCACCAATTACAAAACATGCCCTCCCTATAACTTTCGGACCAACCCAAAATGATATTACCATACCAGACAATGCCAAGTGGCACTTTCTAGTTGGTCCACGCAGGGGGACAGATAAGTAGTATGTCTGGCGTGCGCCATGCGTAGCAATGTGTGTGCCAAGTGTGTGTCATGCTGACGTTGACTCTCATGTGGCGCCATGTAAACTGCTGACGTGGTGTTGAAATAAATACCAAAAATGCCTTAGTACGTAATGGTTTCTGTTTTTCTGTGGATGATAGTTTTCAGGAGATACATCTTTATTACTAGGATAATATGGACAATTATATTTGTTATGCTGTCATTACATTAGATAATAGCATTGGAGGTCTTTCTCCGTGGAGGGTGGTTTCTGACTGGGATGAATTGTCACATGTAAGCTGGACAGAGCCATGAAGAACTTGTTCGAACCCCCCTAAGCAGGTGTGGTTCAAAGAGACAGCAGTCTCTGTCTATAAGCTAAATGTTACTGTATGGGTCTGTGTCAGGTAACGTGCAGCAGGGAGTTGACACGACATTCAAACAAGGAGTCTTTGAGGACGAGTGGCTGCGGTTAAGAGAGCCAAAACTGAAGGTGACGAATGGCATAATGCATTTAATGTCAGTCAAGGGAGTCAGACTGGGATGATGGTATATGTGGTGTTTGGTAGGAATTGGCGATAGGGCATCGCTGCCAATAACCAATGGGTGTGGTGGCTAAGAAAATGCTAAGGTTTCAGTGTTTTGGTGGGATGGGTTAGGTTATAAGTTCTGCAACAAAATCAAATGCTGATGATACCATGTTGAGATCTACGGTTTGAGGTGATAACGATTATATATGGGATTATCAACGATGAATGTAGAAGGTGGCCGGATTTGTAGAGAAGGTGGTACAAGGGGCATGACAACAAAAACCTGATTTCATTGTTGCACGAAAGAAATAATGCTACCAACTATCCACTTCATGACCTCTTAGTTGGATTTCGCTATAATCTTAATGTAACCTTAAACAAGCACGACTGATAGTGCACATCTTTCTTTTCAAGTAGAGATGCCTTTGTGAGGCAGGTCACAGTTTAGTTTTAGATGGACAAGTAGATCAACTTCGAATTTGTGTTCTTCGAGACAGAAAAGTAGACGAATAGGTTATGATGTGTTATTATTCTTACTTTCATTTCATTGACTGTTGGTTGCGACAATTGTATTTATGAGCCATACTCAGCTATGTGTCCCATGTAAATTCATTCATTCTGTGAATTAGGAAGTAGATTGGAACTCCACATGTAAAGAGGTGCTACAACCTTTTATAACACAAATATAATAGATAAGGACCAATGCGTACTCGGAAAGAGCTTACAGATTCTTGCAAGTAGCCTGGACATACCATAAGAAGTTAGAAAAAATGTGCGATTACACGTGTCAGGCTTATTAACACCGGTTTAGTCTATTTTTACTACTCAAGTGTCAATTCATATTTATTTCAAGAAGAAACTCTGGTGTAGCGAAATACGAAAGTAGGATTCAAAAGCATGAAGAAAGGAGAGTAAACAAGATAATGTGGCATGGGTCAAGTAGGATTCAAAAGCACGAACTATGAAACCCGTCACATCTAAAGTTAGTTTAACTCTCAGCTGTTAAATATTCAATCCCGAAACGAATACAAAGGTAGGACATTATGACCAATGAAGACATCCTATGAAACATGTGAGAGTTATGGTGATGTTTGCAAACCCGGCAATGGAAATCAAAAACTTAAAACTAATGACAGATGGAACGACCTTGGGTTTGTTGCTTTCTGCAAGTAAATTATTGGTCTAGCATCCCCTACTCACATGATTACTCTTCGATCTGAATGATGAAAACCGTAATCCAGGTGGAAACAAGATTTTATTGAAGTCTGAATTTGTTGGTGATGATGGAATGCAGTGTTGTGTGGAAAAGGTAGAAACCTAGTCATCTTGTTAGTGGTTTGTATTTACAGCGGTAGAGATACCTGTATGTCGCTTGTTTTCCAGTTGCATTATGGAGATTTTTTTTTTTTTTTGAA
The DNA here is from genome assembly GCA_021014915.2 of Artemisia tridentata subsp. tridentata. NCBI lineage: Eukaryota > Viridiplantae > Streptophyta > Magnoliopsida > Asterales > Asteraceae > Artemisia > Artemisia tridentata. Next base: position 24,021,072 of record CP139501.1, on the reverse strand, counting down.
ACCCGTAGCAATTACTCATTTCTATTAAGTTTTACAATATTATAACATGTATAGTATCATATATTGGAACTGTCTCTGGTTATTAGATAAACCATTCTCTGTTGTTCTCCATAGTGGTAACCCTTAAGAAAGTGTCAATATGTGTCTGCATCCAGACATGGTAATTGCCTCGTGATTATGATGATAGATATCTTCGTTTATGGTGGCATTCTCAATCTCTCTTCTTGGGCTTTGCTTGGTTCCAACAGTTGATTCTGTAAATAGGTCTTGTCCATTCCATTAAAAATTCAGATGCTCAGTGGTGTTGAGGGCTTCCTCTGTTTCATTGTTAGACACCATTATTTGTTCTAGATAATCCCCGTCTTCTAATTCAGGGGTTACTGAACACATGTAACGCTTGGAGCTCTTCAATCATCTCCTCGATAGGCGTCTTTTGGGTGATCATTTGGTTACTGCAAGGCACAGAATCGTTTCTGGTTCCACATGACCCTTTTGTTTGAATTCAGATGTCCTACGTGTTAATTATTAATATAATATTTATGTGCAGAGATCCGAAGTTTTGTTGTGTGATATTTGCGTTTAATTTTATATTTCCATTACTTATAAATTGGAGCCAACTAGTTTAGGATACACTTCTTGATCTATATTATGATTGGCGGTATCAGACAGTGTCAGCTTTTAATCAACCAATGAATTCAACATCCATCCATTCGCGTACATACCAGTTCCCTAAGGAGAATATTTATGTTCAACTATGTATCTGTTGAACTAATAGCTTGGATTTCTTTTTCATTTCTGGGTGAATATCTTTTTGAGATCAATATGCCAATGCTTATTCAAGAGCCTTAAGAAATTTAGTAATCTTTCTTTCTCTCGAAGCCCATTTTGTCTTGTCATTCTTCGCCACCTGATTTTTGACAGGTAAAGCCAATGGTATTCCACTATTCTTATATTTAAGAATACAGAGGTACGGGCCTATAGAACAAATATATATACATATACACTTTTTTCTGACTGCCTAATGCCTCATGTGAGTATAAATCTCCTTAACTGCTTTAATATGTTGGTTTTCACAGATAGTATGCCAATTAATATATTAACAAAAGGGCGTCTCCCCACGATTTTGTCATCACCTATTTGGTTCTTATGTTAAAATATTTGATTAAATGAATTGTACCAAAAATAGATTCCATGTGTTGTAATCTTGGTTTTGGATATTACAGGCTGAGAGTGCTATTGCAGCTCTGAACTGTAGTGGTGCAGTATTGGGATTTGGGATCCTTACCAATCAGGTACCGGTGGTCGTTGCTACTGTATTTTGAACCATAGACTTCGTTTTCCCGTTAACTGCCTTGTTGACGTATTTATGGCCTATGTTGATGCAGGGTAAGCCCTTCAAAGACCCCGGTTCGTCCACGTCCACCTCGCCCTGTAGTGCACTAAATTGATCATGTTTTCCTTTTCCTTGGAATTACCTACGGGCTATAGTCATATCTAATCTAAACATACATATATATTAAGGTATTACGGTGACATATTTATGTGTCTTGTTTGTGTTCGAGTCCAACTATGTGCACGGATATGTAGAGTTTGGATTAAAGTTTCACTCGGTCTGGCAAGTAACGAAATCATAATCGTAGTGAGGATTTATTAAAATTTATCATGAGATATATTCAGGTTTTTTCCTTTTGAGATCATGAACCTTTTACTCGTATATACTACTACAATACATTTGGCGTCGTTAATGACGCTGTAGTGAAAGGTTAATAATAAACTGTCGAGTTGCGAGGTAAATTGAAGTATTAGCGAATTCGACATCTGGTGGAAGCTTAGCCCACTGGTAAAGGTGGAGTTTTTTTTTTGAGAAATGGTGCTTCTTTAACTTTTGTTTGCAAAAATTGGTTCATTTTTTTCTTAATGTAAATATGGGTCTTTTTTTTTCATTTTGTGGACAACAAGCCTTTTATTTACTATATAAATTTTACATATTTAACCCTTAACTTATAAAAAGATGTTATATTATACTAGCTCATATACACTAAAATAATTGTTAATAAGTTGATTGATGCCAAAACATGTATGTTAAAGTCAATATTTTGATATATGAAATTGTTATAAATACTACTAATTTGAAGGATTGTTATAAATCTACCAATTTGAAGGCATCCAAGCTTTTGTTACGCATGTACTCATATACAGAGTAGTTGCATTAATTCAGAAGGTAGTAATGGAGTGAATCAGAAATTGGTTAGTTGGGAATGTATGACAATCAATAAATATACTTCATACTTTTCTCACCTATAAAAATCTTTCACATATTTATTTTTCAAGCTTTAAATATTAACATATACTCATAAATCACTTGCCAATATTACTCATTAATATCAACTATCTAACTAACAATAGTTTGCTTTTTATTCAATAAAGCTTTTCATCTTGAGACTACATTTTTGTTTCATACTTTTTGTAGTTTTCTCTTACCCACACAAATTATCTATGAGCATGTAATGTTGCCCACAAACACTAGTTTTCTTGATCTCCTTTGTACTTTTAAACACCGATGCAGTTAGAAATAAAGGGCGATTAAGTAAAAGTTAAATAGGTATGCAGTAGAAGAAAAACATTGATGCAATTAGAAATAAAGTTACAAATTTTTTTTGATGCAGTTAGAAATAAAGTTTGATGCAATATAATTTTCTCAGTGTTGCAGTAGAAACAATGCTTGATGCAGTAACAATTAAAGAGTGATGTAGTAGAAGAAAAACAGTTATGCAGTAACAAATTAAATATACAATATAAATTTTGATAATTTACCACCAAAAGAAGTATTGGTTATGGAAAAAAAACTTCTTAGTTTAAACTCCTTCAATTCTGCTTGCATACATTCTAAAGCATAAGTGCACCAATCCAAATTTGGAATTTGCTTGATATCTTCAACTAGTGGAAGAAATCTCTAGTTTACCGAACCATCGTTGTTCCCATGTGCAAAAATAGAGAAGAAAATGACCAAGAAGCCTATTTTGAAAGCCCATCCATCATGTGTATTCCATTAAAATGTGATTCAAGCTTGCTTATGTAATTTTTTTTCACTTTTAGACCCCTCAGTAGAATAAAAAGGGAGTGTCGCTCTCCATCTTGCTCTTGTTGGATCTTCAGATGTGGTCTCCGGAAGAGCTACAATTTTTATATCCCCCATTGGAATACCAAGAATATCACGAATTAGTTCGCGGGTGGCCTTAATCTTTCTATTATCATTCAAATTCAAAGTGCACTTTTCAGCATCGAAATTTTTACAAACCCACATTCCTAAAGCTGTTGGTGTAGAATCAAAGTTAAATTCACCACAAAATTCTCCAAAACCCATTTCTTCTAAAACTTTCAACTGTCCAGGGGTACAAGTTTCAATAACCTTCTGCAAATTACCCGGTGACATTTGTTTGCAGATTCACGAGTTTATACTTTGTAGCTTTATCTTCAGTATCTTCATTTTCAAATTCAACTTTTTTCTGTTTCTTCACAGCAACCATTTTAGCTTTATTCTTCTTTTTTGGCTGACCGGTTTCTTCATCATTTTTGCTATTCTTTTTAACAACATCAACCTCCAGTTTACCATTCGTTTTCTTTTTTGGCCTGCTATCTTCCTCATCATTTTGAGTATCAGTCTCAACACGAACAACCACCTTTTTACCCTTTGTCTTCTTTATCTTTTGGATTGGTTCTTCATCAGATTCGGTTGCTTCCTCATCAACAGATTCAGCAGATTCAGTTTCCTGCTCATCAACAACCTTTTGGACCTTCTTTTTAGACTTCGAAACAGGCAGAAGTGTACCCTTCAACTTGTTTACATCAAATTGAACAACAGCCACATGTTTTCTATAACAATTCGCATTTTCGGGTTACTATTCATTTTCACTATTCATTCCCAAAATTTTTATTTCATATTCTCGTAAGTTAAACTATTTTAATGATAATCCGAGATTTTGACACTCGTTGGATCATTTCTGCAAGAATCACGAAACCGTGTCCGAGATTTACTTTAAGGTTTAAACATCATTTAGGCATCCCGATACGTCCACACAACATTACCAACAAGAGAAATATATGTTTTCCACCTTCCGTGACATTTTCAAGAATTTTGGAATTTCACATTTTCCGGTTTAGCTTTTTACGTGTTTTACGCGATTTAAGCCTATGTTTCTAGGTTTTCACGACTTTAAGCATCCCGATAGAACCTATCACTCTTTTAATATGTTAATATAGAGTATATTAATAAGTTTTAATCATTTTTATAAGTTTCATATTTTTAGGATACCCAATTTTAAGTTTCGTGATATTACGACTTACAGTTAGCGATTACCGAGACAAAACTGACTCCATAAAAGCAAGAGAATGCAAAAAACTTATCAAGCTTCTCATGAAAGCCTCATGAGGCTTGTCAAGGAAGCCACCAAGGACACTTGGCTTGATCTTGACCATTGATCTCTAAGATGTTTACAAGTGTAAACTTAACCATGGTTAAATATTAACCTAATATATAGTTAACTCCTAAATTTTTCCTATAAATACCAAGCTAAAACTTCATAAATTCTTGCACCACACCTTCTTATATCTTCAAAGACCTAAAACCAAAGGCACTTCTCTTATATTTTGTAAGAAAGTTCATATGTTCTTGAGAAAAGCTAGCATTTGATCTTATTTTCTCCGAGTTTTCAAGAAAGAGTCGTTATAATCTTCAAATAACTTCAAGTCTCCAAAAAGACTTTGTTATTATCTTCAAATAGCTTCGGGTTTTCAAGAAGGCGATGTTATAATCTTCAAGTAGCCTCGAGTTTACGAAGATTACAAATTTCACGTCGAAGCTCCGCTTATATTCCTTTTTTCTATAATGCTCAAGCATTCTAAACAAAGGTAAGTAATTATAAGACTCAAAATTATTTAAATACTTATAAACTTTGTTAGTTTATTTATTGTATTTATAAACTCTCAATATGTCATATAATCAAGTAACCAAAAATATATGTTTCATACTATGTTAGTAGGGAGCTTCATGTGAGGGGTTTCATTTGGGTGAACATATCGACGAGTTGCTGGATTTACGAATTAAAGTGTCCTAGCTCCTCGAACGTTTACTACATGACCTCTGGATTATGATGGCCTGAACAGTAGTACGAGATATATAAACTATATAAGGCATGTTTAAATATTTACTTCGTTGTTTTAGAACCTAAGACACGATATCATATTTCTAGGTTGTACGTAGAGACTTCATGGCTTAATCCATCGATTCCGTTATACGTTGTGATATCATTAGTTCAAGGTGAGTCATAGCCCCACTCTTACTCTTTAATACTTGTTTTTTTTAAACTCTTTGGGGGAGATACATGCTTAAACTATTTGCTATTACGCGAGACAATTTTACTTATATGCTATGCTATACTTTCATACTCTTAAACAAGATGTGTAGTTTTATTACGATATGTGACTTAATGTGTGAAAACTATTCTATACGCTATATTCTTTAACCACTGTTTAACTCCTGGATGGAGCCGACGGATAGGTATTGATAGTACTATAGGGTTGACACCCCCACCCTTTGCCCCAGATTCATGGCCTTGGGTGAATATAATCCAGCTATGAACCATTCTTGCTTATTCTTGTTATGAGGTTCAGTAGGCTATTATACTTTACATTAAGTGTGCATCTATCGTATACACATATATTTTAATCATACTATATTATTAGCAGTGGGTTGTAAACACACAGGTTGCAAGTCTTGTATGGGCGGGATCTGTAACTGAGTGGATTTACAATGCCTTTGCTATGGAAAACATTCTTTAAAGGATTTTCAACTGCTTTAAAACAAACTATATGAACTCACCAACCATTGTGTTGACACTTTTTGCATGTTTATCTCAGGTCTGTAAGGTGATAGCTGTTGCATGGAGCATAAAGTCGCTCGGCATATTTTGAAGACTTATGCTTTTATCATTACCATTCGATATGTTTTAAAACACTTATGTATTGTATTATGGAACTCATGTTTGTAACTCGGAATTTATTAATCGAATGGAAACTTTTCAAAACGTCTCATTTAGAGGTCGTTTTCTATGACTTGTACTTTGTATTATGAAGTAGCACCCCATTGACACTATCGTTCCGCTGCGATATTTTGGGGGTGTTACAGATTGGTATCAGAGACTTGGTTATAGAGAACCAGGTTGCATTCAAGAACCTAGACTATAACTGCGTTATACGTTGAGATCTTCCTCTCTATCGCCTTGCACAGTTTAGACTTTTTCGTAATTTTAGCACCTAATGGAGATTTCTATGAACTGACTGAAACACCGAACATCATATGAGTCGATTAGCCCAAGCATTGCATTGTTACTCCTAAATTATACATAGCTTGATCACCTATGTCTAATTCAGGAAGAATCATGCAATGGAAGGAGTAGTAGTCTCATATGTGTAAGCAATTCTATAATCGAGCCAAATTTTCAAACGACCTCCTTCAAACCACTTGTTTCCCAGCTTGATCTAAGTGACAGTTCTTGTTTGATGAGTTGCGAAGATCAAGCTAGAATCAAGTTGTTACTCAAAAGGATTTAGCCTAATCTCATGACAGTTCTTGTCTGATGAGTTATGAGATTAAGTAAAAATCGGTTACCTAAAGGTCTTTTGAGGGTTATGCTCGACAATGGGAAAGTTTGCCTCATTAAACCTAGCCACAAGAGAGCACGTATTTAGAACGGGCAGTAGTCACGATAGTCACGAGAATGTACCTAGTTGGATAAGGAACCCAGGTACATAAGCTTAGACGTAATTACTTAGACTATCACGCCTTTTCTAGGCACACTGTTAGCAGTTAACATTCACAGAACTTCGGGACGAAGTTCCCTTAAGGGGTAGAGACTGTAACAATTCGCATTTTCAGGTTACTATTCATTTTTATTATTCACTTTTACTATTCATTCCCGAAAATTTTATTTCATATTCTCGTAAGTTAAACTATTTTAATGATAATCCGAGATTTTGACACTAGTCGGATCATTTCTGCAAGAATCACGAAACCGTGTCCGAGATTTACTTTAAGGTTTAAACATCATTTAGGCATCCCGATATGTCCACACAACATTACCAACAAGAGAAATATATGTTTTCCACCTTCCATGACATTTTCAAGAGTTTTGGAATTTTACATTTTCCGGTTTTGCGTTTTACGCGATTTAAGCCTATGTTTCTAGGTTTTCACGACTTTAAGCATCCCGATAGAACCTATCACTCATTTAATATGTTAATATAGAGTATATTAATAAGTTTTAATCATTTTTATAAGTTTCATATTTTTAGGATACCCGATTTTAAGTTTCGTGACATTACGACTTACAGTTAGTGATTACCGGGACAAAACTGACTCCGTAAAAGCAAGAGAATGCAAGAAACTTATCAAGCTTCTCATGAAAGCCTCATGAGGCTTGTCAAGGAAGCCACCAAGGACACTTGGCTTGATCTTGACCATTGATCTCTAAGATGTTTACAAGTGTAAACTTAACCATGGTTAAATATTAACCTAATATATAGATAACTCCTAAAATTTTCCTATAAATACCAAGCTAAAAACTTCATAAATTCTTGCACCACACCTTCTTATATCTTCAAATACCTAAAACCAAAGGCACTTCTCTTATATTTTTTAAGAAAGTTCATATGTTCTTGAGAAAAGCTAGCATTTGATCTTATTTTCTCCGAGTTTTCAAGAAAGAGTCGTTATAATCTTCAAATAACTTCAAGTCTCCAAAAAGACTTTGTTATTATCTTCAAATAGCTTCGGGTTTTCAAGAAGGCGATGTTATAATCTTCAAGTAGTCTCGGGTTTATGAAGATTACAAATTTCACGTCGAAGCTCCGCTTATATTCCTTTTTCTTATAATACTCAAGCATTCTAAACAAAGGTAAGTAATTATAAGACTCAAAATTAATTAAATACTTATAAACTTTGTTAGTTTATTTATTGTATTTATAAACTCTCAATATGTCATATAATCAAGTAACCAAAAATATATGTTTCATACTATGTTAGTAGGGAGCTTCATGTGAGGGGTTTCATTTGGGTGAACATATCGACGAGTTGCTGGATTTACGAATTAAAGTGTCCTAGCTCCTCGAACGTTTACTGCATGACCTCTGGATTATGATGGCCTGAACAGTAGTACGAGATATATAAACAATATAAGGCATGTTTAAATATTCACTTCGTTGTTTTAGAACCTAAGACACGATATCATATTTCTAGGTTGTACGTAGAGACTTCCTGGCTTAATCCATCGATTCCGTTATACGTTGTGATATCATTAGTTCAAGGTGAGTCATAGCCCCACTCTTACTCTTTAATACTTGTTTTTTTTAAACTCTTTGGGGGAGATACATGCTTAAACTATTTGCTATTACGCGAGACAATTTTACTTATATACTATGCTATACTTTCATACTCTTAAACAGGATGTGTAGTTTTATTACGATATGTGACTTAATGTGTGAAAACTATTCTATACGCTATATTATTTAACCACTGTTTAACTCTTGGATGGAGCCGATGGAGAGGTATTGATAGTACTATCGGGTTGACACCCCCACCCTTTGCCCCAGATTCATGGCCTTGGGTGAATATAATCCAGCTATGAAACATTCTTGCTTATTCTTGTCATAAGGTTCAGTAGGCTATTATACTTTACTTTAAGTGTGCATCTATCGTATACACATATGTTTTAATCATACTATATTATTAGCAGTGGGTTGTAAACACACAGGTTGCAAGTCTTGTATGGGCGGGATCTGTAACTGAGTGGATTTACAATGCCTTTGCTATGGAAAACATTCTTTAAAGGTTTTTCAACTGCTTTAAAACAAACTATATGAACTCACCAACCATTGTGTTGACACTTTTTGCATGTTTATCTCAGGTCTGTAAGGTGATAGCTGTTGCATGGAGCATAAAGTCGCTCGGCATATTTTGAAGACTTATGCTTTTATCATTACCATTCGATATGTTTTAAAACACTTATGTATTGTATTATGGAACTCATGTTTGTAACTCGGAATTTATTAATCGAATGGAAACTTTTCAAAACGTCTCATTTAGAGGTCGTTTTCTATGACTTGTACATTGTATTATGAAGTAGCACCCCATTGACACTATCGTTCCGCTGCGATATTTTGGGGGTGTTACATTTTCCCTTCATCTTCTTTTTCGGTCTGCTGGCTTCCTCATCCCATTTAGTATTCTCATCAACAAGAACTCTTTTACCCGTATTTCATGTAGTGCATCACACATTCAAACAAACACTTTTTGATGCTTAAAAAGCTACTCGCCTAACCTAATCTAGAGTTATATGCCACATATAAGACACTAGTGCACCACTTTTATCACACCAATTGCATCACACATTCAAACATAGTAGGAGCTAAGAAAAATACATGATATACCTGATTATTTAACTCGGAATTCTCGTTCTTAATCGAATGGAAACTTTTCAAAACGTCTCATTTAGAGGTCGTTTTCTATGACTTGTACATTGTATTATGAAGTAGCACCCCATTGACACTATCGTTCCGCTGCGATATTTTGGGGGTGTTACATTTTCCCTTCATCTTCTTTTTCGGTCTGCTGGCTTCCTCATCCCATTTAGTATTCTCATCAACAAGAACTCTTTTACCCGTATTTCATGTAGTGCATCACACATTCAAACAAACACTTTTTGATGCTTAAAAAGCTACTCGCCTAACCTAATCTAGAGTTATATGCCACATATAAGACACTAGTGCACCACTTTTATCACACCAATTGCATCACACATTCAAACATAGTAGGAGCTAAGAAAAATACATGATATACCTGATTATTTAACTCGGAATTCTCGTTCTTGATCGTTTATGGTAAATTTCCTCGTTTTTTACGTCTCAATGTAAGTAGCCAAATTCATGTCCATTTTTTCAAAAGCAAAATAATGGAACTTCTCATCACTCTCGACTAGAAAAAGCTTAACCACACATTCAAGTCGACTAAACTTTTTGTATACAAGTTCAACGTTTTCCTTTAAATTGTTTCTATTAATCGGTACTCGTTTTACAAACACGTCGATGTCACCAAGCATTCCATCGAAATAACATATTCGCTCATTCTCACCGGATTCTTTATCCTCCGCTGCAATCTTTTTAGGATAATGAAGACGGATTTTTCTCCCGCCGTTTATTATAAGGGTGAGAATCCAATCTTCAGGCAAATTACACAAACCAAATTCATTGCAAAGTTATATCAATCGCTCAGCTGTACGAGCATAATACACTTTGCACATTCGACGGTCTCTTTCAGCTAAGCTTTCATCAGCACAGGAAAACAGTATGTTCATGTTTCTATAACTAACACACAAGCTACCAATTATAACTAACACACAAGCTACCAATTATAAGTGATTAGCATTTAGGTATAATTGGTAGCTTGTGTGTTAGTTATAGAAACATGAACATACTGTTTCCCTGTGCTGGTGAAAGCTTAGCTGAAAGAGACCGTCGAATGTGCAAAGTGTATTACGCTCGTACGGCTGAGCAATTGATATACCTTTGCAATGAATTTGGTTTGTGTAATTTGCCCGAATATGGGATTCTCACCCTTATAATAAACGGCGGGAGAAAAATCCGTCTTCATGATCCTAAAAAGATTGCAGCGGAGGATAAAGAAGCCGGCGAGAATGAGCGAATATGTTATTTCGATGGATTGCTTGGTGACATCGACGTTTTTGTAAAACGAGTACCGATTAATAGAAACAATTTAAAGGAAAACATTGAACTTGTATACAAAAAGTTTAGTCGACTTGAACGTGTGGTTAAGCTTTGTCTAGTCGAGAGTGATGAGAAGTTCCATTATTTTACTTTTGAAAAAATGGACATGAATTTGGCTACTTACATTGAGATGTATAAAACGAGGAAATTTACCATAAATGATCAAGAACGAGAATTCCGACTTAAATGATGGATGGGCTTTCAAAATAGGCTTCTTGGTCATTTTCTTCTCTATTTTTGCACATGGGAACAATGATGGTTCGGTAAACCAAAGATTTCCTCCACCGGTTGAAGATATCAAGCAAATTCCAAATTTGGATTGGTGCACTTATGCTTTAGAATGTATGCAAGCAGAATTAAAGGAGTTTAAACTAATACGTTTTTTTTGCAACAAACTTATCCTAAAATCACCAACAAACTTATGATAACTACCTAACCACCCATTTCTAAACAAACATATATAAAAGCTACCCGCAACAATAATAACATCTATCCTAAACATGGCAATAAACATAAATAAACAAATAAAAAGAAGGAAAAGATGAAACCCAAAATTAGCTCAGCATGATCGGGTGATAATAGCTATCCCACCAACGATAATCTACTAATTAAATATCAAAACAAATCTATAAAACTAATTTATCAATAAATCAAAACCCTCTCAAGTTAGAAACATAATGTTCACTTTTTATGTAAACTAAGCTTAGGTTATTATGGTATATGATTTATAAATACCTTAGTTAAAATAGATTAGAAAAACTAAAAACATAAGATTTTTGAAACTAAAAACTTTTTATAAAATTGATTACAATAACAAAATTTCGAATTAAAATATGCAAAATTTCATGTAAACTTAAATTTTGTAAAAATTAATTTATAAAAATAAAAACACATTTTTAAAGTACCCAAAACTATTTTGAAAAATGAATAAACTAAAACTTTAAAAGTACTTTAAAAATGTCTAAAAATTCTATAAAACTTTTTCCGACTTCTAAAAACTGATATTAAATAGCATAAAATATAAAAATGAAATTTTTATAAAAATAACTTTTTTATAAAATAAAAACAAAAATTGATGAAATAACGAACTATTTTTAAAAATTACTTAAAAGCAAATACAAAATCTAAATAATTTGTAACCTGAAGTAAATACTTTCTAGAAATTAATTAATAAAAATAAAATAAGATTTTTATTTATTTATTTATTTTTATTCTTTTTTTTTACTTTTTTAGCAAATAAGAAACAATAAGTTTTTTTTTTTATGAAATGAAAAGAAGGCAAATAGGAGAAATTTTAAAGCTTAAACTTTATGAAAAATAAACTTGGGACTTTTATAAAACTCAAAGATTTTGTACATAAAAGATGAGAAAAATGAGAATTTTTATAAAAGTAAACTTGAACTTGTAATAAAAGAGATGAAATGAGAGAAATTTTATACCATTAAATTTATACAAACATAAAAGCTAAGTTACACTACTCTTGCTCCTAACAACCAAAATAACATAAAAACTAGAGAGAAATTTATAAAAATATAAGGCAGATGATAAAAATGTGGTGAATGAGTGGGTTTTATAAAACCCTAAATTACCAAACAACCCCTAAAATATTTCACCAATTACAAAACATGTCCTCACTGTAACTTTCGGACCAACCCAAAATGGAGCATTAATTACCATATCTGACAATTCCACGTGGCACTTTCTGGTTGGTCGACGCATGGGGGACAGATAAGTAGTAATGAGCACTTAATGTAACCACCTGTTTGATCAAAAAAAGAAAACAATGTGGATGATAAAACAATATCACTAATGAGCACTTTCGTCAATGGGTGAGAGTTGTTGTGTTCCGTGCAGTGGGCTTTAAAAATGTTTTTGAGTAATATATCTCACCTTTAGGTAGAGGTTTGCGCTGTTTGAGTTTGCGTTTTTAGTCTGGGACATAGCCGATACCTATAGACAAACAAAGTTGCTTCATAAGATGAAATAAGTTGGAGGCAACTCTGTAAATTAGGAACTCACTTTTCCGTATTATCTCTTCTTCAATTCAATTATATACAACGGTTTAGGGAATCTTTGAGTTTTCTACAATATGGAAAACAATGTACATTTGTATATCACCATCATTTACTAGAGGGACGGAGGCAAGTAGCGTTTAGGGTGGTCAACTGACCCCAGAGTCTTTGACTAACATTGATATTACCCGTTGTAAATGATAAGGTAACATGTAAAAATACACCACTGACCCCTCTAGAGTCACTTCACTAAAAGATAGGAATTAAACGATTTACTCCATCTTTTGTATGTGTAGTGGACCTATTTTTATCATCTTTTTGATATCATTCTTTTTTAAAAGGATGTGTTTTTTAGTTTAAGTCCTAAAATCATAAACTATAAAGCCCTGTTAAGATAAATCTGTGTTTTCATAGTGTCGTTTTATTCGTATTATAATTTAAATTTAAAATTTTCAACGACCCCACTAAAGAAATTTCATGGCTCCGCCCATGTTTACCAAACAAGAAATATGAGTTCTTTGAACTTTAATGATTAAACTAGGAAATGTTCCAGCCACATAACTTGGCTTGGACACCCACTGTTCCATTATGTAGCCATCAAGTGAATGCACTCTTAGTCCTTGTCACGTTAGTCTACTTAGTTGTTGGTGACTTGGTGGGCAAGGAGACAAGTAAGCAATAATAGTGAACTCTATTTCTCTATTGGTTATCTTCACACATCGTTAAATTAACGAAATAATTTCAGGACTTAATAAACAGAGTAGCAAAGCAGGATAACAGAAAAAGGCTTCACCAACTCAAACCTTACAAACTCATAATGGTATACCTACCTTCTTATAATGTAATTTATGATAAGTGTTTAAACAAGAATTTATTATAAAACAACCAACATTTTGACCTTATATATAGTTAAAATTGTTGTTTTTGGCTTAAGCAACATATTAGGATATATAAAGCAATGTTGCAAAAATCGCGAATCGGTAGTTGGGCGGTCGACCACCTTGTAGCCTGTAATCGGTCAAGGCGGGATTAGTCGGTGATTAATCGGTTTTGAAAATTATAAGTATAAAACTTCAAATACACTAAAATCCTAATAGTTCAAAGTTCCATTTTTCATAATTTAGACAGTCTGATAGATAACAAAACACAACACTTCAGTTAGATAGATACCAAAACATAAACTGATAAACCTAACTACCTAAGTACATAACACTTCAGTTAGATAGATAACAAAACATAAACATAACTACATAAGTACATAACACTTCAGTTACTTCAAACGCGAATACTAGATTGATGTTCCATCCTCGTCTTGTCCATATTGTTCAATGATTTCAACTCCATCCAACTCATATTCAATCTCCTCGTCTACTTCAACCTCACTCTCGGACTCGAATTCTTCCTCATAAAGCTCTCGTGAATGTGATCTAGTACTTGTCTGAGTTCTTAATAGTTCATCCGCACCCATGTCGTCTCTAACTGTCTCCCTTGGTAGTCTAGACTCAGATACATCTTCATACACGTCACCCTCAACAATCCATTCTTGAGCCTCACTTGCTTCTTGCGCTAGAAGTACTTCATGATCTCTAGCTTTCCATTTTTTGTTCTTCTCCATCAGGTTTGCATTAAACTGGACATACACAAGATTGTTCACTCTAGTTGCGTCTAATATGTTTCTTTTTTTTGTATGTACCCCTTCGAATGTGCTCCAGTTTCTTTCACAACCGGACGAACTAGTAGTTAAAGGAAGTATCCTCATGGCAATATTTTTGAGATTCGGAGTTGAGCCACCATACATTGATCACCACAATGCTAAAACATAAAATGCATTACGAGGATCAAACTTCTATAAAATTGATTATTTCTAAATTTTGGAAAGTAAATAGATGATATATAAAAATATAAAATGCATCACCAGGATCAAACTTCTCATCATTTACCGCACATCCACTAATTGCAATAGCCCGTCCAAACATCTCAAGTTTACCCTTGTACTTTGGAAACTTACGTAATATGATTTCGTTCTGCATATCATAATCTTCTCCAAATAAAATAACAACAAAATCAACAACAGCTTCATTCACATTATCATCCTTCTGGACCTCCAAATCGTTATACAGATAATATGGTGTTGGGAATACGTTTTATTATTATCAAGTGTCGGTCATTAGAATTATGTAATAGGTTGCTTAAGTTACTAGAATTAAATACTTATGTCATAAGGCTTAAGTTTAATATCAATGGGCCTTGTCCTAAGCCCATTTTCGTGTGAAAGGAAGGAAGAGGGTGTGTTGCCCTAGCTTCCTTCCCTATAAATACTACATGTAACATAACATTTATCTTGTTGGTTATTTCAATATTGTACTAAACCTTTGCCTATTTACTTCTTGATATAATCGACCTATATTACTACTCTTTCTCTCATCTCTATCATTCATATACTTGTGTTGATATCGTTATGGTTATCTAACAAGTGGTATCAATCGCTAGAAGATCGAGTGGAGTGTTTTTTGTGTTGTGTTCGAGCTATAATATCGAGTGGAGTGTTTTTTGTGTTGTGTTCGAGCTATAATATCTCTTTTTCACTCGTTATTTTTACAAGTTTTCACTCGAGCTATGATATCATTATAGTGATCTAACAAGTGGTATCAATCGCTAGAAGATCGAGTGGATTGTTTTTTGTGTTGTGTTCGAGCTATAATATCTCTTTTTCACTCGTTAATTTTACAAGTTTGCTTTTTTGATTACAAACTAGTGTTACAAACCTTTACAAACAAGAAAGTCTCAAACTTTTTGTTAAAAATCTTGTTTCTTGAATTCGTACCTTTTATATTTATAAATTTCGAATAGTTAGAAATTTTTGTTACAAAGTTAAAGTTTGCAACTTTCTTATTGTTTGAGTGTTTTTAAGGTTATAAGTACAAGAAATTTGAGGTTTGAAACGTGTTTTGAGTGTCTTTTTGAGTTTTTGAATATTTGTCAAAAATTTCGAATAGTCAATTCTGTCAAAATTTTGAATAGTAAAACCCTAAAGTTTCTAATAGTGAGGTCTGACCAAAATTTCCAATAGTTAAACCCTAAAGTTTCTAATAGGCGTTCTTGGAATCTTCTTCAGCTTTGGTGGATTACTCAGTGTCCTTCTTTCTTGTACAAGTGAGAAAAACACTTCGACTCTTTGAAAACTTTTTAATTCGTACGAATTAGAAAGTATTATTAGAAATTTTTTAAAATTTCGAATAGCCGTGAAAATTTTCGAATAGTCACAGTTTCGAATAACCAAAAATTTCGAATAGTGGACTTCAAAAGTTTCGAATAGTGGACTTCCAAAGTTTCGAATAGTGGACTTCCAAAGTTTCGAATAAGGACTTTCGAATAAGTACTTCAACTTCAAACAAGGACTTTATCAAAATCAACACATCATAACACTTCATTCCATCTACAAGATCCATCATTTTAACACAACTCTACAATGTCTCAACCACCATACTTCAACTATTTTCAACAGCAATATCCTCAACAACAGCAGTATCCTCAACAATAGCAATATCCTCAACAACAATTATTCATGAAACAACATCAATTCTATCCACAACAACAATTCCCTCAACAACAACCATACCAACAACAACCAATGCAATCCTTCCCAATCCCTGCAAAACAGCCACACTGGTTTGATCAAATGTGTGAGGCCATCAGCAGCCAACAATCTAGACATGAAGCTAGATCACTTGACACACCTCCAATGCTTACTCCTGAAAATTATGTTCAATGGGCAAGTAGATTCTTAAGGTTCATTGAACTCAAGAAACCACATGGCAAATATCTAAAAAAGGTTATACTTGAAGGTCCTTTCTAAATGCCAACTACAACGGTTCCAGGAGATGCAACTGCTATCCCTCCAAGACTTGAAACCGTGACCCCTGTTCCTGAGACTTAACTTACTGCAGAGCAAATACTTCATCGTGAAGAAAATGAACTTGCAATGTCATATATTCTTCAGGGAATACCTAATCCGATTTTGAGAAAGTGGGAATTGAACATCAAACATCCATTGCAAGAAGTCCAGAATAGAATGGGGTTGTCGAAAGACGCAACAGAACGTTAGTGGAAGCTGCAAGAATGATGCTAATCAATGCTCAATTACCAGATTACTTATGGGCAGAAACTGTATCAACTGCATGTTATACCCAAAACCGTTGTATGATCACCAAACGGCATCACAAAACCCCTTATGAGATTGTTCACAACCGCAAACCGAATATAAAACACTTTCATGTATTTGGTGCTCTTTGTTACCCAAATAATGATAATGATGATTTTGGAAAGCACAAAGCAAAGGCAGACATTGGTATCTTCATTGGATATTGTGAGAACTCCAAAGGTTTTCGAATCTGGAATCGTCTTACTAGAGAAATCCAGGAGACTATTCATGCTAATTTCGATGAGCTTACAGATATGGCTTATGAGCATAACAGCTTAGGACCCGCAACCAACCGTCTAAACTTTCCAGATCAATCAGCTGCACCTCTTTCACTTAACCGTAAAGAATTGGAAACCTTGTTTGCTCCACTATTTGATGATTCATTTGAATATCGTGCACCAGATGTATCGCCTATTTCCGCTGCACAACCTGATAATATTCCAATACCTGATACACCTGCTCCTACAACAACAACCATTGCAACAGATGCACCTCCAATTGAATCTCCATCAACAGCCGAACAAACCGCTTCCAACAATGAAAATTCAGCTGAAGATCTATAACAACAATCAGTACCCAAACCTACAAGTTATGACCCAAATGCCTTTTTAATCCATTTGCACCGACTTCAACTGTTCCTGATATTGCAGAGTCGTCCACATGCAATTTGGACCTGGGTAATTTGCATACGTTCTATCAACACCACCCTTCAACACATCATTGGACTAAGGATCACCCCTTAGTAAATATCATTGGCAATCCCTTAGCTCCAGTTATGACAAGACGAAAACTTCACACCGATGCTGAAAACTGCATCTACGCACTCACAATTTGTCAAGATGAACCCAAAAACATTAAAGAAGCACTGACATACGACAACTGGATTGAGTCAATGCAAGAAGAACTTGACCAATTCAAACGTATAGAAGTGTGGGAGTTAGTTGAAAGACCAAATGGGGTCTATGTCATCGGACTGAAGTGGATTTGGAAAAACAAGTTAGATGCAGAAGGCACAGTGATTCGTAACAAATCGCGTCTGGTAGCTAAAGGATTCGCTCAGCTAGAAGGAATTGATTTTGAATAGTCTTTTGCTCCAGTGGCTAGGCTTGAGGCTGTCCGTATTTTTCTGGCATACGCTACACACAAGAATATGGTTGTTTATCAAATGGATGTGAAAACAGCATTTCTGAACGGCCAATTACGTGAGGAAGTTTATGTTAGTCAACTAGAGGGATTCGTCGATCCAGATCATCCCAATCATGTGTACAGACTCAAGACGGCCCTTTACGGACTTAAACAAGCCCTAAGGGCATTGTACGATAAACTAACTGCTTTCTTGCTTTCCGATCGTTTTACTAAAGGTTCAGTGGATCCAACTTTATTTATTCAAAAACACGGGGAGGACATTTTGATTGTTTAAATCTATGTCGATGACTTTATTTTCGCGTCAACAAACAAAAAATATTCAAATGCTTTTGCAAGATTAATGAAACAAAATTTTGAAATGTCCATGATGGGTGAACTTACGTTCTTCTTAGGACTCCAAGTTCATCAATCACCCTGTGTAATTTTTCTAAGTCAGTCCAAGTATGCTCTTGAGATTTTAAAGAAACATGGCATCACAAGTTGTGATACTTATAACACACCTATGTCTACATCATCCCCAAAGCTAGATGCTGATTTACATGGTACACCTGTTGACTCTACAAAATACCGAAGTATGATTGAGTCACTCATGTATCTAACAGCCAGCCGTCCAGATATTGTATTTGCTGTATATCTATGCTCCCGTTATCAGTCTCGACCAACTGAAAGACACCTCTCTGAGATTAAAAGAATTCATCGATACAAAAAGGGAACCATCCATTTGGGGATCTGGTATCCGAAGGATTCTGGTTTTGAACTAATAGCCTTTTCAGATGCTGATCATGCAGGATGTTTAGACACTCGCAAAAGTACATCTGGTGGAGTGCATTTTCTAGGAGACAAACTTGTATCATGGCAGTCAAAGAAATAGGATTGCACTTCACTATCATCAACAGAATCGGAATATGTAGCCATGTCAGCATGCTGTGCTCAAGTCATTTGGATGCGATCACAGCTGATGGACTACGGCTACATTTACAATAAGATTCCCATGTACTGCGACTCCAAGAGTGCCATTGCCATTTCATGCAACACGGTTCAACATTCGAAGTCAAAACATATCGCACTCCGATATTATTTCATCAAAGAGCATGTGAAAAAAGGTACCATTGAATTATACTTTGTGGGTACTGAATACCAATTAGCGGACTTATTCACCAAAGCCTTGTCTCATGCAAGATTTGTGGAATTAGTTTACCAAATTGGTATGCGGTGTTTGACTCCAGATGCTTTGAAAAACTTTCTTAAAAACAACTAAGAAAGTCAAACACCAAAATGTTTTGTAAATATCTTATCTAAAACAAAATACAAAAATATAAAACTTTAAAAAAAAAAAAAAAAAAAAAAAAAAAAAACCTACAAAAAGAATCTTCTTTGTCCGTGTACAAACTTTTTATCTTCAAAACAATGTTCCTCCATTAAAACAAATTATACTTTACATTGTCAAAATGGAACATGTTTTGAGGGGGAGAAAATTTTCACAACATCATGAAGTTTGCACACCTTATCATATGTCTTCAAGAAAAATTGTTTCATCATCATTTGTATTAAAAACTCATTTTCAAAAGTTCTATGATCTCTCGAATTAAAATGTGCAAAAAGGTTTCACAAAATAAATGCTAATTCAAGGGGGAGAAAAGAAATTTTTCTATAATGATCCCAATTTAACCATGTTTAGACTTCAAATGAAAAAGTAATTAACCTTTAATGAGTAACGTACACAATAGTCTTAAACTTAGGTAAAAGGACCTTGCATGGAAAATAAAACGGGCTTAGGGACTGCAAGTTTCAAACAGTCAAACTTTACTCTACACTTAGTGACACTAATAAATGTTTCCACAAATGTTCTCAAAAGTATCACACATAATCGAAAACCTTAACAATTCAGACTAACGATTTTTTGATCCTCGATCTTTTTTTTCTTCACGATTGTGAGTTTCTAATTTCTTCATGGTTGTTGTCTAATCGTTCCCTAAATATTTCTAATGATTTCAATGGTCAAAGAGGCATAATCAGAAACTAGGGCTTATGTAATTATCGATTGGGGCATTTCTTTTTTATGTGTTTTAGTCTAATTAATCAGTTCATATAGCTTTAGATAACACTAAAGAATGCTCGATTGGTGTGTTTGCATGATTAGAAACAACATAGGTTTGAAATCAAGTGATTTAGGGATTAAGATGTCGATGTCTTTGCTGCTACTACTAGGACGTTTGTTTGTACAATATTCATGCATTATGATGCTAACATGCGTGCAAAGTCTCAAATCATAACCCCAAACCTTGATAATAATCGGAAAATTTCGAGTGAAAGAATGACTTAATATGTGATCGTGTGTGTTAATTGAGAATTCTGAGCACTTTGGAAGATTTAGAATGAGTTTTTGATTCATCTGTATGCTTGTTTGTGCCTGATGCATTTTCTGTGTGCAAGTACATGTCATCCCATTTAAAGTCAAAATATGTTTCGTCAAAATTTCAACAATTGTCAAAATGTTTCTTATGGAACATATTTTGAGGGAGAGAAAAATGGTCAACTGTTACAAAACTATTTCATTCACGTAGTTGCAAAATTTTCAAATCGTTGATAACTTGTGATGTTCATGATCTCTGCTGTACCAATCTCTCGTGAGTGTTTTTCAAAGTATAAAATAACTAGATATTATTGTGCGGTGTTTGAGGTCTTACGGCTCAAATGAGAAAGGTCAAAGGGCTAAATGTGTCAGACGGCCAAACTTGAAAATGGAATCAAATGATGAGAAACAAGTTTTTTCAAACTCCACACTCTCGTTTTACACCGGTAAAGCAAGTGTGGAGACCAAAGCAAAGCCGTTCAAAAACTTTCAAATTTGTCAAAATGTTTCTTATGGAACATATTTTGAGGGAGAGAAAAATGGTCAACTGTTACAAAACTATTTCATTCATGTAGTTGCAAAATTTTCAAATCATTGATAACTTGTGATGCTCATGATCTCTGCTGCACCAATCTCTCGTGAGTGTTTTTCAAAGTATAAAATAACTAGATATTATTGTGCGGTGTTTGAGGTCTTACGGCTCAAATAAGAAAGGTCAAAGGGCTAAATGTGTCAGACGGCCAAACTTGAAAATGGAATCAAATGATGAGAAACAAGTTTTTTCAAACTCTACACTCTCGTTTTACACCGGTAAAGCAAGTGTGGAGACCAAAGCAAATTCATTCAAAAACTTTCAAATTTTCAAAATCTGGAATGCTTTGGCTGCAATATAAGAATGACTATGCTTTGAACATCCGAAATACCGAAAGATTTCCATTTATCTCAAAAACAACTCTTCAAAAAGAACCCATGAGGTTCAACTCTAGATGGAAATCTTCTTCTTCAGATTTTAAAACTCAAAGAGAGACACCGGGTTTCTCAAACAACTTTCAACAGAAAAAGAGTTTTAAATTTCCATTGATTCCACGAGTGTCATTTCAAAATGAAACAAAGTTTTTCAGTCATCGTTGGACGTCAACATCTTTTGATTGGATTGACACAACCTACAAATGGATTTCAAATTTTGGTAAACCCGTTGGCGCCGCGCTTAAATGGGTTCCCGAGGTTGTTATCTAATCTGATATTCAAGCCTTCTTTGTTGTATAATACTTGATTGTGTTTTCTAAAACCTTGAGCAGAATCATCTCACGAATTTTCAAAAATTATTTTTTAAATACGATTCAAAATTCTGCTCAAGAAAGTCTATCTCTCGAATAAACATCATTATTTGAGGGAGAGTATTTTGTTAAAAGAAAACAAATTTTGTATTAAAACAATGGCTTGTGCACATATAACAGTGCGCAATCCGTACTCTGTAAAGAAAGGACCCTGAGATACGCTTCAGTGCCTCAATCCTAATATAAGGAGCGAAAACTTCTTACTTTTGAATAGAATTAATCAAATTTTTTAAAAGTTTTTTCATAATTCTGCTCAAAAGAACAAGTATTCCCTGTAATTAAAACCTCAAAAAGTTATTTCACTTATTGAGGGGGAGTATTTGAAACAATCTTTGTTCAAAACGAAAAGTTCTTATTGGATTCTTCCCGTAAACCTCAAAAAGCATATTTTAATCAAAAGTTTTCCAAAAATAGCATCAATATGCTATTTTTGAGGGGGAGAAAAACAAAAGTGATTAAAATATGGTAACTAATGTGGAATCTCGTATGAGCTCGACTCATATTTAACCCATGAATTGACGAAACTCAAATGTTAGTAGTCGAAAGGACTTATCCTGGACGGGTAATAATTTTAAGCTGGTCTAACCAGTGATGTAAGCGTGTCTCAAATAGGACTTGTCTAAGTAGAGTGTACCGTTTCGAGAGATTCTCTTTGAATGTGACCAGGACGGGTAATAATTTCAAGCTAGTCTAACTAGTGATGTAAGCGTGTCTCGAATCGGTCATGTTCACTGAGATGCAATCAATTCAAAAGTGCAAACTCCACCCAACATGTGTAAATTTCTATTTATAACTTATAAGCACATGTGAAGGGGGAGTATTTCTGAAAAATGCAAAACTCTCAAAGTGTTAACTAAATATGTTTTATAATCTTAAACACTTTGAGAGATTTTTCAAATAATTTTTTTATGGAAACATAGGATAGTCACGGAGTTATAATGTGACTAAGGTTAGGAAATACGTTTTATGATCCGCCAGAACCGGAGGGATCTACCCAAGGACAATACCAATAGTTTAGCACTAGAAGTTCTTAGGTATGATTGAAAAAAAGGAGTAAAGAAATGAAAGGAGAAAAAAGGGGTTGAAGAATTAAAAAGAAAAGTAAATGAAAGGGTGAAAAGAAATAGCCCTTAAAATGATCAACCTTAGGGCAGAAACCAGGTTCAACTCATATGCTACTGGATGTTACTAAAGTGACACCGGTATTGAAGACAAAGACGTCATGGACCTAGTGACGCACTGCACTTAACCTTCTAACCACTCAAGTATCTCTCAAAAGGTGCTTGTTTCATTTCTCACGGAGAACCCTTCCTAATCTATCGACCTTTCACTCCGAAATGTGTTAATATTGAAAAGGAGGCAATCTGCTCCATGCCTCCAATGACTTAAAATAAAAGCGCACTAAATCGAGTCTAGAGCCGCGAGATACATCAAAATATCTCTTAGGAACACTTAATATTTCTACATTGGTTGTTCAACATTAAGGACACCAGTTGTAAATAACAAGAGTCCTACGCAGATCTTAGCAATCTGCCAAGAACATTCATAAGGGAATTCACAATTGTGATTTTCAGTGATTGAATGGAAATTCCTGCCATAGGGTCAACATCAAACAGCCCTGACAGCAGGTCACTTCGGTAATCCCTTGTGGGTTACGCTTAGTGTTCATGGTGGTTTCAAACGGTCTACAGTCGTGGAGTGATACTTCGGTATACTTCAGCGGCTTACCTGAATCGTTGATACACTTCGGTGTATCTGTGTAAGCCCTCTTGGGGGGTATCCGGTTCAGGAACGGCCTTGGCAAGGATTAGAGAAAGTTTTCACACTATGCTGTTAACGATCTCGAAGTCCGAACCTGTAAGTGCCGAATGCTTTATTGCTAACTGTTTTCATGCAGATACTTATGGAGACCGGTAGTTCCACCACCACCATTACCATCATCAACACTACATCAGTTTCCACATGCTCATACTAACATCAAAAAGAAAGTTCTCACAAAGATCAAAGCAAAGCAAAGTTCAAAGAAAGATTCTACGTCACGAAAAAGAATCTACAAAGTTGAAAGACAAAGATCAAAAGCAAAGAAAAAAGAACCATTTAAGCATGAAGATTCAAATTCGAAGGAAGTATGTGCATGTTGGAAAGAGATAAAGACGCCAAAGACAAAGACGTTGATGAAAGGCAAAGAATATCATCACTTGATCACTACAACAACAAAGAACAAAGAACAAAGACTTAAAGTTTTGAAGATGTCTAAAGCCGAGAAAGTCAAAGTAAAAGAAATGAATGAAGACGTCAAGCAACCGTTGATGACCGACCCTTAGGGGGAGATTGTTGGGAATAAGTTTTATTATTATCAAGTGTCGGTCATTAGAATTATGTAATAGGTTGCTTAAGTTACTAGAATTATATACTTATGTCATAAGGCTTAAGTTTAATATCCATGGGCCTTGTCCTAAGCCCATTTTCGTGTGAAAGGAAGGAAGAGGGTGTGTTTCCGTAGCTTCCTTCCCTATAAATACTACATGTAACATAACATTTATCTTGTTGGTTATTTCAATATTGTACTTGACCTTTGCCTATTTACTTCTTGATATAATCGACCTATATTACTACTCTTTCTCTCATCTCTATCATTCATATACTTGTGTTGATATCATTATGGTGACCTAACATATGGGTTTAACGTGTAGTCTTCTATACGTAGTGGTGTATCAAGTCTACAAGCTGACCTTGTTGAGATGATATTCAAAATAGGGCGTATAATTTTTCATTATTGTTCAAAGCATCCTCGATTTCTTTTTTCGCCTTTTAAAGCTCACCATATATAAACCCCATTGAAGGCTTCCAATCGGCATCGACCATTCCAAGGACTTTGACTAATGGTTCAAAAACTTTTAAACATAATGACACACCGTTCCAAAATGAGGGAGCTACAACTGTTGCATAAGCAGCTTTTCCTTTAACAGTTTTGGAGAACTTACATTTCTCCCATTCATCACTAGAAAACATATGCTTTAGCTAAGACTTCTTTTTTATTAAACTTTGTATAGTGAGAAATGCGGAAGCAAATCTTGTAACTCCCGATCTCACAATATCCCTTTTCTTCGTAAAATGTCTCATTAAAGCCAATGTTTTATGGTGGGCATAAATAAAGATCGTGAGTTTCTTTGCTTGATCAAGAATTTTCTTAAACCGAGTTAGCCCACCAATTAATAGCTTCAAAACAAAAAATATACATAGTTATATACTTATAAAGCTATAAACACAAGTCACAAAATAGCAAAGCAAGTAACAATAAGTTATAAACTTATTAACTTCAAGCATCAGATTAATCGTATGTGTTGCACACGATGTCCAAAATATTGTTGGCCTCTTTTCCTTCAACAATGTTGCCACTCCCATATTATTAGCGGCATTGTCGGTCACAACTTAAACAACCTTTTCGGGACCAACAACTTTAATGCAACTATCAACATACTCAAATATGTGCGCGCTTGTGTGAGCTTCATTCGAAGATTCTTTTGAAGAAGAAAAAAAAACAGTGCCTAACTTTGAATTTACACACAAGTTCATGATGCTCCTTCTTTTTCTATCGGACCATGCATCCGTCATAATTGAACATCCGGTTAACTCCCATTCTTCTTCGTATCTTTTCAACAAGCTTTTAGTTCTATCAACCTCTTTTTTAAGATAAGTATCTCCCAGCTCATATCTAGTAGGAGGTAAAGCTCTAGGTCCAAATTGACCAACAGCCTCCAATAACGTTTTGAAGCTATCTGTTAGCCTTTAAAGTTATGTTATAGTCGGGAATTGCAATAGTTTCTATGTACAAGGACTAGTTTAGTCAATAATGGTTTGATAGGCTAGTTCTTAGTATAAATACCTTCCTAGTCACAACTAGGAAGGTTGAAATGTCTCATTTTGTATCATAAGGTGTGTGTGTTTCTTCTCATTCTCTCTAGAATACACACACACCTTCCCCATTCTTTAATCTAATATTACCATGTTTAACCTTTACTTTGAGCTTCCCCGACCCCCGAATCACATAAATCACTTGTATCATCGGTCCTACAATTGGTATAATGAGCTAGGTTGTTACTGTTTTCATTGACTTTGTGTGGTTCGAATATTGTTTTTAGGCTGTTTTATCACTATTTTAGTCATCGAATTTTTTTTTTCGGTCATCGGAATTTTTTTTCCGTATCATTCTGGTAAACAGTCTTATTACAACCTTTATTGTATCTCAATAGTCAAAACAGTATCTCATTCATTTCTATTCTGGTATAGTCCTTGTAATAGGTCTGTATTCAAGTTTTTTTGAGATTTTTTTGTACTTTTACCGTGAAAAGTGGTCGGAATATTGGTCTGGAAAAGAGTGGTCGGAACTTTTGGTCGAAAAAATCATCGGATTTATTGGTCAAAAAGTCAAAACCCCTTTTTATCGAAATTGCTTGTAAAGTAATTCCGATAAACCCTCTTCTATCAAAATTTGATTTCTTGTAAAGAAATTCGATAAGCTATCGAAATTAGATTTTATCGCAATTCCTCAGGTCAAATGGTCAAACCTATCAAAATTGGATTTGATCACAATTCCTCAGGTCAAACGGTCAAACCTATCGAAATTGGAATTTTTATCGAAATTCGACAATAGGTCAAGGTTATAGGAATTGGGTCTATTACCACTTATCGAATTTGCAAAAAGAAAAAGAATTGAGATGAAGCAGAAGACTAGACCACTAACCAAACATACCACTGACTCGTTGACTTCAGCTTTTAAACATCATCAGTCAACACTTTAAATCAAACTGAAATAACAAAAGAAGAAGGCCACGTGCAGAACATCAAGATCGAAACTAACAGTCTACAGCCAAACCCATAACAAATCCACAACTAAACCAAATCATATTCTTGACACAACCACATACCCTCACATCACTCCCCAACTCTCAATCATTCAAGACTCGAACTGTAAATGAAAGACAATTATAGATCTCAGTCATTTCTTTCGTTAAAATCAAAGATATATCAAACCCTTAAAGGTCAACTATACGAAATAAACATTCATCATCGATCCATTTAAAGACCAAGCCTCATGTTAATATCCAAAACACAAAAAGAAAAGATCTATAACAATGGTGTTATAATCATCTTCTTGGTTCGGTTTTTGCACAAAAACAAAAAACGGGAATCATAAACCTACCTGAAGATCCGTACTTTGATCTTGAAGCCGCGTATGTGAAGTCATCTTTACTTGGATCAATGATTGTTTTCAGTTTACATATAATTGAAAGAAGAGTGATATTATTTCTTTGATTGATGATGAGATCGACTGATGTTAATTGCTTTTGATTTGGAAGAGATGAGTTAGGTGAGAGAGAGATAAGTGGTAGGCGAATACTATGTGTTTAGGGTTGAGTGAAATAATACCGCGTGTTTAGGGCATCTAAACTTTAATACGGGTGTGAATTTTTAGATTGGGATTGGGCTGTAAGGATAGTTAACGAATCAGGTTTAATGGACTTGGCTATTTTTTTGATCCGGAATTTTGGGCTGTTTGATAATGTACGTTTATCAAATGTTGGGCTGCTGGATCCAAAATGAATAACACAATTGGGCTGAAACTCTAATATCAAATGTATTTTAAATACACTGTGTTAATTTTGGTATAATATTCGGAAATAAGAATGGTATTTTGGTATTAAAAATTTCACGGGGATACATATTACATGGCTAAAGTTTTCAATGAATATCAATTGTGACTGCAGGGATAATTCGATATTATTTATTTGGGTTTGAAGTAACGTACGGATGCGTGCACTTATTTCATCTTCTTTCTTTCTTCCCTCCCGCGAAGATGACTTGTTTGGGCATATGTTAATAGGTGATAAAGACTTGGATATCTAGTTACGTTTGTGATTCTTTCTCTCTATACTCACATAGTAACTATCACTTTAAGGAGTTACGTTGTAATGCTCAGTGTCTTACGTAGTTGAGGATATGTCAAGAGGTTTTGTACTAATACTTTTGTTGAGGGTATAAGGTACACCGTTCTGAGTCACAAGAATAGTACAAGCTTAAGTCACAAATCTGGGGGATTTTACTTCATTCTCAAGTTCGTCATATAGAGTTTTCCTCACATGTGGTTACTAAAGATAGCCGATGTTATTGATGCAGGGGGTTGGTAAAGAGTTAGACATTTAAAATGGTATTGTTAGTAGATTGGGTTTATCGACATCTTCTCACGGGCTGATTTGATTAATGATAAAGTGCTTCCAGTTAATGCTTCACGTACACATCATTATGCTGATTCCGATAAATCGTAACCATCAGGGGAGAGAAATGTGTACATTGAGGACGCACAACAAGTTCACGTGATTGGGTTTAATGATTTATGAAACTATTTGTGTCGGATATTGGTTGATTCTATATCCTTATCTTCTCATCTTATTCTACGTACTTCTACCTTATCCACCTTCACCAATTTCGGACAACAAAATCAAGATGATCAGTGGTTCAACTTGTTACTTTGGTGTTATCATTTCATGTGTACGTTACGGGCTGATTTTTCATATGAAAGATAACTGGGATGCATTTGGTGAGATGAAGATGTTGATACTCTGTTCCCCCGAATGGACAATCTTGAAGAAGGTCGAGTCTACAGTCTGTTCTACATTTTCCGCTGCGTGTTAGAAGACTAAAGATGAAATGCATTTAATTATCAAAAGACTTCTTCAGATTCAGGGCTTTCATCAGAAAGGTTGTCAGTTTGGGGGAGAGCACTAATTAGGGGAGAGTGAAAAGCCAGATTTAATCCCTAATTAGATTTGCTCAAATTGTTCTTCTGCAAGTAAAGAGATGGCAGCTAAGAAGATTCTGCAAGCTGAAAGATGTAATGAAGTTTGAAGACCATTCTCGGAGCTGTTGTGCTTATGTTTTGTATTTAATTTTACTTGTAGGGAACGTTGTAAGCAATTCCCGTATAACATCACTTTGGGGAGAGATTGTTAGCCTTTAAAGTTATGTTATAGTCGGGAATTGCAATAGTTTCTATGTATAAGGACTAGTTTAGTCAATAATGGTTTGATAGGCTAGTTCTTAGTATAAATACCTTCCTAGTCACAACTAGGAAGGTTGGAATGTCTCATTTTGTATCATAAGGTGTGTATGTTTCTCCTCCTTCTCTCTAGAATACACACACACCTTCCCCATTCTTTAATCTAATATTACCATGTTTAACCTTTACTTTGAGCTTCCCCGACCCCCGAATCACATAAATCACTTGTATCATCGGTCCTACACTATCTCTTTCAAACATATGAAACGGGACGCCACACTCATAAGCCCACCTACAAATATATTCTTTCACTTTGATCATCTTTTCTTTTAGAATAACATTAGAAATATTACTTTGTTTCTTCTTCCCCTTTATCCAAAGGATCTTCGAACTGTGCAAATCTATCAATAGGACCAAAATGTGTAGGTGACTTCAAGTTTCCAAATGAACATTCCATTTCATCGAGATCAACTAGTTCATTACTGCCAATGTTTACCTCAGATCTTAAAGCTTCGTCTGCTGCTTCTTTATTCTTCTTTTTCATTTTGACCTCGTTAAGAGCATTTCTAAACTTTAATTTTTGTTCAGCTGTTGACATTGTACAAGCCGTAACTTGTCCTGGTATGCCAGCAACATGTTGTTTCAATCTATTAACTCCTCCGGACACAATCTTGCCACATATATTACATTTAACTTTATCAACATGGTCTGGATCAACCAAATATCCAAATTCCCTCCCAACATCGGCTGATTTCCGTTTAGGTGCTTGACTAGGTCCCATGGTTTGAGGCGTTGATGATGCCATATTTAGTCGTGCTTAACTGCATTTATAAAGAAACAATGAAACACAAATAAGCTAATGAGTAACAAATCTTTTATAAATAAATCACTAACAATGTTCTTGTTCAATAATGCCTACTGTCCAAGTTCTTATAAACAATAAATGAAACACAAATTGGTCTAGTATTGACATATTGTACTGTCCAAGTTGGCAAGTTCTTAAACATAAATCATTACAAAAGTTCTTAACATAAATCACTTTAAGTCTTTAACTATATACTTATAGTCTTATATAGCATACTGATAATAGTGATATACTTATATTTTCAAATCAAGTAATAACATCAAGTTCTTAATATATCAACAAATAATAACATCAAGTTCGAACATCACTTTAGCTATAAACTTAACTTTTCAAAAATAAGTATCTGTCACAAGTCACAACTTATAAACTCACAATGGTTATTGATTTATTTCAAATATTAGGCCATTTAAATAAAATTCTATAACAAACCCACAAGGACACAATCACAAATTGCAACAATGGTAACAATTAATCAATTATAGTGTGTGAATTAATTGGTTTGATTTTGGGAAACAGGTTCGAAGTATCAATAATTAAACAAGCATGTGAGAATTTAAAATCAAAGTAATATACATACCTTTGCATCTTCAGTTGACCTTAAAATAAAGTTGTGTAACTTGTGTGTGAGCGGTTTTTCTCTGCGATGGAAATGTTATGAATGAAAATGTGGGTTGAAAATTAAAGAAACCCTAATTTTTAGGTGGGAAAAAATGTTAACTATCGTTGACCGATTAGGCCGATTTCACAGATTTACCCGATTATTAACCAATTTTTTTCCGGCTTTGACCAGACCGATTTTCTTACCCGATTAGCCTAAATCGACAAGATGTATGGCCGATTACCTTGTAATCGGCGATTAATCGGCCGAGTTGACTAATCTTTCGATTTGATTTTACCTTGCATTTTCCCTTATACTCTCGTAACTCCGTTTTTTCCTCCAAAATTCCAAAAAAAAAAAAAAAAAAAAAAAAAAAAAAAAAAAAAAAAAAAAAGAAAAAATTTAAAAAATTTTGCAAAAATATAATAAGTGTTTTGACACATTGTTGACTTTCTGTTGGTGAGAGTAGGAATAAAGTTTTGACTTGATCGAGTGTGTTGAGCTCTAGCTTGTTCCCTTAACCTTTATAATTGTAAGCTTTTGCTAGTCTTTTATACAAGAAGCTTTAAAACGCGAATTCTAGCCAAGAATTTACATGTTTCCATAATTGACTTTGAATATTCAAAGCTTGATTTTATTAGACTAAGCATTCGCGGATCTTATTATTTAGGATTTTAAATTTGCGAAGAACGAAAAATGATAGAGTTAAATATATGATTAAATGCTAAGCGTGGAGCAGTTGGATCTCTTTAGAACTCATAGAGGTTATTTGTGGCTTTTTGCTCCCATAAGCTAAATAAACGCAAAAATGAAAATTTTCAAAATAATTAAAGGTGTACAGTTTTGGCGATAGTTAGTTTTTACTTCTTCTTTAGAGAATTCTTGCTTATAAGAGTTGGGTACACATCAAGGTACTGCCAGCGTTACGGGGAAATAATACAACTGATTCCTGATAGTTCGCAACTATTGTTTGGGATGTTGAAAGACCGTAGGACTCGGGATTTGGCACCTAATATATGTGTAATAATAAACCGAAGCCATTATATACTACTATGCCCTGACGGTTCGTTCCCGTTGACATGGTTGTTCAAAAGGTGGAAGTAAATAAATTAAATAATCCAAAGCCATAAAAGTTTTATGTTTCCTGACGGTTCACTCCCGTTGACTCAGACTTCAAAAAGGCAGATGAAAATTAATGTGCTTAATAATGATAATAATGCCAAATTTCGACTCCGGGGATATCTAAATAAAGCTTCTATCTCTGGACTCGTAGATGAGTTGTTTCGGTCGAAATAAAAAGGATATCCCCTAAATCGTGTTAAATTAGGACCTTGATGTGGACCTCATTTTTATTTGCAGCGATTCTTGAGGGAAGGATTTTAAACTGGTTAGCGTCTAAACTAGGTGTCTTTATCGGACTAAAAATCTATCGAAATAAGGAAAAAAAATCATTTTTCAAAATAAAATCGTTAGAGGAAATAGGAATAAGGGAGAAAGGAGTAGCTACGTGTACACAATTAACATCTATGGGTAGTGTTAGTATCTAATTTGTACTTAGCAATGATTTCGTTTTTAATCTTGGTTTGTAGACTTGTGAAAAATCAAGGACAATGAATTTTATCCATATGGACGCTTTTTCATGAAAAGTGCTTCTTACTCTGTGATCCTAAAAGTTATTTATTAAATAATGAAAGTCAACATCCCGTCATATAAGAAAAATACAAAAAGATATTATACATAATAAAATGGTCAAACGGGGCGTTTCAAAGTATATATATATAATAGTAAGATAAAAGACCAATTAGTCAATTCGCCCTCGCCAAATAGTGAAAATCCCAAGTGGTCAAAGAAAGTCAAACTATATATATCTCCGGAAGTAGTTAATATTCCCGGGTCGTTAATGTCCCAACGAGGTGTGAATGGAAAATCGGATTCGGTTCGTGATCGGATGATTGAATAATCAAGATATTTTGGATTTTGGTACTAAAATAGAATATGTAAACTAAGAAGCAAATAATAAGCATGAAAATCAAGAAAACAAAGCACAATTACATCCTAATGCAAATAAAACTAAAAACGAGCACTAAACGGGAACGCAACAGGCCTACAAACCTAAATTGTCAAATTTTAACCCTAGAAGTGCAAATTTAATTTCTAAAAGTCCTGAATGATTAAAAATAATTTTTGAAAAAAGAATTATATTTTTCTGATTTTTATTTTATATATTATAAATTAAAAACACTTTAAATCTAAAAATATTATTAAAAATACTAAACTAATTAAGAAAAATCTGAAAAATTTAGGAAAAGTTCTTTAAGTTATGTAGATTCTAGGAAAAATAAAGCTGATGGTTCAGTTTATCTAAATAAGCTGGAAATAAGCTAAAAATGATTGAAAGCTTAAATGGTAAAAAAAGGGTTAAGTAAATATCCAATTCAAACATAAACGAAAAAGACCCAAGGGCACAGCTGGTTTGGTGTGTGTATATAAAGGCGTGGTTGAGGTTGGGTAGAGGTCTCGGATTCGAGCCTGGCTCACCCTTGGCTTCCCCAGCTTCCCATGTTTTTATTTTTGCAAATCTTTTTATTAAAACTTATTAAAAAGCTGAAAATAAGCAACTTTTGTAAAAGCAATATTTTTATAAAAGCTCTAATAAGCCAGAAATAAGCTAAATAAGTTCAGCAGTTCTAACTTAAGGTTAGTACTGCTATAGCTTTTTAGCAACAAATAAGCACACCAATAAGCTCTAAAGTTGATAAAACCTAAAAATCTAATCCTAATAAGCACTAAGGACCTTAAATAAGCCAAAAATACCAACAGAAAAGCACTTAATAAGCCAAAAGCTCAAAACTACAAATAAGCTTACAAAACTAAATTGCTATAAAATCCAGCCTAGATGGGCACTTTTAAGCATCTAAATAAGCTACTATATCAATAAGCTAATCTATCAAACCTGAAAATAGATCAAGTTTACCTATCAAGGAACTCATAAAACAATTTTCAAACATTTTGAACCAGATTAGAGCTTAAAAATAAGCTGAGAAAATTGAACAGTTGAGATTTTTATAAACTTAAAAGACTTGAAAACAGACTGATCATCTACTTTCTAAGTTACAATTAAGCTACCAAAAGCTGATGAAATAAGCTAAAACTTTAAAACAGCAAAGAACACCAACTAAAGAATGCATAAAACAATTTTCAGATAATTTGAACTAAAAATGAGCTTAAAAATAAGCTGATAAGACAGGACAATTGAGACTTTATTTTTTGAATTTTTGAAACTTTTTATGCTAAACCGCTATTTCCTAAGCCAAAAAATAAGCTACTAAAAGCTTAAGCTAAACCTTAAAAACTAAAAACAGATGAAGACTAACCACTAATCAATACTTAGAAACAATTTTTAAGAATTTTTGAACCAAAAATAAGCTTTAACAAAACCTATGAAATCCTATGTTGATCAATCAGTATAGGTATAGAGCTATACTGAGTGGGTTTTTGAAAACTGAACACTTGATTAAAAATGACTCAACACTATTTGACACTTAACCAGAAGTTGTAACATGTATTTTAAACTGATTTTGACACAAAAACAACACCTAAAAAGAACTTTTGATGATTTTATCAAAATAAGCTGACACAAACAGTTTTGAACTTTGAAATCTTAACTAAAAGCTATTAAAATTTTGCAAAATTGCTTTTAACTACTTAAAAACTACTTAATAAACTAATTTTAAGCTAAACAAACTTGACTTAATAACCAAAACAAGGACAAACAATTTTAGCACTTGGCTAAAACTGAGATCCAAACACCCCTTTAAAACTTAAAAACTGATTTTAAAACTAACTTAGACTAGATTAAGCTGAGAATTTTGAAAACAGATAATAGACTAACTAAATTAAGATCTAATAAGCAATTAACAACTACTAAAAAGCACTTAACAATAAGCTATAAGAATAAGCAGATTCAAGCTATACTAAGACAATTTATACCAAAAACTTAAAGATTAAGCTAAAACTACTAGATCTAAGCAAATATAAAGCAGAAACAAGCAGGAATACGCACATAATAAGCAGTAGTAGAACTAATAAGCTAAAAGCAGTTTTAAGCTAAAAAAATGAGGATTTAAGACTTTTACCTTGATCCTAGCTCAAACAAGGATCAATTAAGCTCGAGGAGCTACTCTACAAGCTCTAGCTTATCAGATGATAAGCTGGTAAAGACCTATAAGCCCATCCATTTCTAGCTTATCTTCCAAACAACTTATTTTGTTCTTAAAATAGATTATTAAACCAAAATGCTTTAAAATATGACCACAACTCAAGCAATCTATTGAGAAGCTTGATTGAGTGTTTGTAAACGTAATAAGAGCTTATTGGAGCTTACTAACAGCTTATTAACCAAAATTAAACAACATATTTAAATGCATTAAAGTAAATAGACAATGATTAAAAGACAAACAGAATTTATTAAAACCTTAAAAGAGTACAATACTTTTAAATGAAATACAATACTTAAAAGCAGTAAAAGAAATACAATAAGCAGTAAAATAAGCTAAACTAGACACGAAAATTAGACCCCCACTACGTGTTGATAAGGAGGTCCTATTTATAGCCAGCTTGGGATGCTTCTAGGGTTTGGGGAGTGCCTCAATCAACCAATCTCAGCCCTTCATTTATTATGTCGTCATAAGCTCCAATCTATACCATTGGATCATGTGCCACGAATGAATATCCAATCAATAGACTCTGAATTGCCATCGTGGCCTCCTGATGGTGTCATAATCTCTGACTTGTCAGTGGGTTCTAGAAAGATTTTAAGTGGGGTCAATTGAGGTAATTGAGGTGAGCGTGTGCAGGGTAAAAGGGGGAGAAGGGGAACAGTAACAACTTCTTTTCCCGCCCTTTTTTTGACTGGGATAGGGGTGTGGGCTTGGTCGGGTTATGGGTAACTGGTTTAGGATTGGGCTTGGGTTATGATAAGGTTGGGCTGGGTTTGTATAAAAGGATTTAATGGTTGTTAAGTTAAAGGACTAACGGTGTAATTAGTTTAGGACTAATGGTGAAAGAGTTTAGGACTAATGATGAAAATGATTTAACAATAAGGTTTAGGTTTGAAAGTTTTGGGTTTAGGCATGATCCAAAATATAGAAAATTATCCCCGGCTTCGCCTTTTCACGCTCTTTCCAATCTCGTGCTCGTTTTTGTCCGTTTTGTCTTTCTTTTTTTCATTTTCTCATATTCGTCACCTGCACATACACAAACACAAAAACAAGCATATATATGGCATTTATGATACGCTTTTGGTCTTTTGAGTCCCTTTTTTTATAAAGAAAAGGTATGTGAAAATACATATACTATTGACCGATTTTTGCAACATTCATATAAAGTGTTAAACAAAAATTTTCATGCTGTGAAAGGATGATTAGTGTTTAAAATATACATTGAGCGATAAACAGGTTATATGTGAAATTTTGTAGGAAATTAAGAAACGATTGACATTTTACAGAATTCAAACTGTTCCGTTTTAAATCGTAACAGGAGAGTATTATGTAATATTAGCAATATAAGATGAAGGGACGTTTTAAATGCATATATGTTTATACATCACTTATAGTTTCATAAAGTTAGGAAATATGTATATCCTGTTTTGATAGAGGAGAAAGTTTTTATACATTATTTGAGATTTAGTTGAGAATTGAATGTAAGAACATTTTAGTCATGTTTAATTTGGTGTAATGAACAGGCTTTAATATTTGAAAGTCAAATTTAGTGGAATGTGAAGACCGAAGACACTAGTAGATTGAGGAAAAGTTTTGAGTAATCAACTTTAATCTTCCAGCTAGGTTTTGTCCAATAATCAACATGAGGAGTGAGGCTGAAGTAATGTGTTGCTTTCTACTTTGTGTAAGAATTTTAGGTGATACATTTAATGAAAGAAATAAAGATGGATAATGAGAAATATAGGAGGTTGAAGTAAGAGTGAAAGGGAAATGATGTAATGCCTATTTTGTAACTCAACAATAAATAAACTCTACTATAAAATGATAATAAAAAATTTGGAAGGAAAACGACAAAAATATAAGTAGAGCTGAGACATTTGGAGGGGAGCATTTTTTGTTTAATTGAAAAGCATATAATGGGAACAACATGTATAAACAAGCATAGTGTTGTCTAAGTTTTGAAAAACAAGCACACAATTGGAATTGACTCAAAACTTGTTAGGGGATTAGGATAAGCCCAAGCCCGGTTTGTGGGTTTAGGGTATTAGGGTTTCACTATTATAAATAGTGGATAATTAATAAACAAGCACACAATGGGAATTGACTCAAAACTTGGTTTCAAAAGTTCAATATGGTTTTAGGTTTTATGGAGACTTTTTGAAAATATGGAAGGAAGGAATTAAGTTTAAGAAAATATGGGGTTCTATTTCAACGTAATGAAGTTTTGATGCTTAGTTTGAGTTTTTAAATATACAAAATTCTCTAAAAGTGTGACGTATGTGTTCTAAAAATGGGTTTAATGAATGGATGTTTTTTTAGAAAATTGTGTATTTGTTGGTTGTCAAATTTTAATTTCAAGAAAATTATCAGTATTTTGTGAAGTGGTGATTTTAACATGTTATCAGCAGGTAACAAGTGTATTTCAGTGTCTAAAATAATTATTTTTGGATTACAGTAGAATATCAAAGAAAATGGGAAAATTTAGATAGGGGTTTTGGGCTAAAAGCGGTATGCGGTAAGGCTTTCAACCATACCCGCACACTCAAGCCATACCCAGTGGCGGAGCCAGAAAATGTGATCACGGGGGGTATCGAGCAATAATAAGGTTTTTAGTATTGCGTGATACAAGTCGGGTCGCGTACTCGGGTTTCCATAAAGGCAACATAATTGCCCTATTTCATTGCAAATTACTGTAGCACTTATTATAGATTAAAAATAGAAGAAAAAGATACGTACAAAATATTTTACAAATTAAACTAAAATGCTTGCCAATTAATGTTTTGATTTTATCTAAAACACAACATTTTGAAAAAATGAAGTATGATATGTCGTTAAAAAGTCACGGTTAAAAAAACTATCGTGTTGACAAAAATCATATACGTGAACTTATGAATTTGTCATGTTAAACCTTTCAAAATATGAAGATTATACCATTTTTAAATTTATGTAATGATAAGAGCAAACTCCAAAATACATCCCTGTGATTTACTCAATTTCGCACTATACATCCAATTTTTTTTTTTTTTTTTTGCAACATATACATCCCTCCGTTAGTAAAAGTCAAACACAATACATCCACGAGGACGAACGGTGCAAAGATTGTATCGTTAACTTGGACACGTGGCAGTTAAGTAAGGGTATTTTCTTCATTTTATGTGTCCCATCTACTTCACTCTCTTCTCTTTTTATGTCACTTTCACTCAAACAATAAACCAAAATCAAAAACACAAACCCAAAAACACAAATAAAAAACACTCCAAAAACTAATCACAAACCCAGATTTGGATCTAAGAACTCCCACAAATCAATACCCAGATATCACAAACCCAGATTCACAAAAACAAACAAAACCCAGAAACAATATCCACCTCAGTTTCACAAAAACAAACATATCCACCACAAACCCATCTAAAAAAAACAAACTAAACCTAGAAACAATATCCACCTCTGTTATTTCAACACAAACCACCTTTTTCCAAATTAAGATGAAATGTACTTATTATATAGTGAAATTAACTTTACAAAAAAAGGCATGTAATGAAGGTTACATTTTACTCGCAAGCAAATGACAGTATACAAAAAAAAGTTAACTTCAACTTTTGTGAACCAATCACTAAGGGGCTGTTTCTTTTTTTTTCTGTTTCTAGTTAGTGTCTGTGTGGATATATGTGTCCTGATTCTAGTTAGTGTCTATGTGAATATATGTTGTTTCTTTTTTATGCTTAATTGACCATCTTAATACGAGTTTTTTCCCGAACTAGTGTAGGTGGAAAAAATTTATAAAAATTCGAAAAATTTATGAAAATTCGAAAAAATTTTAAAAATTTTAAAAAAATTCGAAAAATTATAAAAATTCAAAAAATTTATAAAAATTCAAAAAATTCGAAAATTTTATAAAAGATTATACAAATTCGAAAAAACTTATTAAAATTTTTAAAAAATTTAAAAAATTTATAAAAATTTATAATTTTTTAAAAATTCAAAAAATTTGTAAAAATTTATAATTTTTTAAAAATTCAAAAAAATTATAAAAATTCGAAAAAAAAATTTAAAAATTCAAATTTTTTATAAGTTTTTTTGAATTTTTATAAATTTTTATAAAATTTTTGAATTTTTTGAATTTTTTAATTTTTTTTTTATCAATTTTTCGAATTTTTATAAATTTTTTTGAATTTTTTGATTTTTTATAATTTTTTTAATTTTTATAAATTTTTTGAATTTTTAAAATTTTTCGAATTTTTTTAAAATTTTTATAATTTTTTTCGAATTTTCATAAATTTTTCGAATTTTTAAAATTTTTTTGAATTTTTATAAACTTTTTCGAAGTTTTCTAAATTTTTCGAATTTATTTTTTCCACCTACACTAGTTCGGGAAAAAAAACTCGTATTAAGACGTCCTGGATAGAAACAACATCAAATTTTGCCCCCTTTCACATTAAGGATTCTCTTTTGCAATAAGTTAAAAAGAAACACCAAAGTTTCCTGTTTCCAGCCAGTTTTGTTACCAAACAGGACATTAAGCAGAAAGTAAACAGCCCCTAAGGCTAATTAGATCTTGGTAAAGCACTAAAGCTCCAAAAGAATCCAACATCTTTGCGCAAAGACAAACCGAACTCCGATGACACGCATCAACCGCTAACAAAATCTGCACAATCCATCTCTTAATCTCACCAACACTCCACTCTCCCTCCCAACCACCTTAATCACCTTCTCCAAATCAGTAACCAAATACTCCAACACAAGCACCACATCCTCATCAACGGAGATGCGAGTGGCTTTGTAGATGTCGGAATAGGTGCCGGAGCCGATTAAGGAGTGGATTTTGTATTTGGATGTGATTTCGGTCCGGGTATGGATGCTCCAACTTTTGGTTGGTGGTGGATCCATTGGTGATTGAGTTTTACGGTTAGGGTTTTGAATTTGGGGAAGATGATAATATGGGGTTTAGGGATGAGCAGAACAAATCGATTTGTGTTTTTGATTTGTGTTTGTGTTTGTGTTTTTGTGTTTGATTTGGGTTTATTATTTGTGTTTGACCGAAACATAAAGAGAGAGAGGTGAAGTAGATGTGACACATAAAATGACGAAAATATCCTTACTTAACTGCCACGTGTCCAAGTTAATGATACAATCTTTGCATCGTTCGTCCTCGTGGATGTATTGTGTTTGACTTTTACTAACGGAGGGATGTATATGTTGCCAAAAAAAAAAAAAAAAAAAAAAAAAAAAAAAAAAAAAAAAAAAAAAAAAAGGATGTATGGTGCGAAATTGGGTAAACCACAGGGATGTATTGTGTTTGACTTTTACTAACGGAGGGATGTATATGATAAGACGAAACCCGTAAATTAATCAATCATAAGTCACAAATTACTCAAAACAAAAATCACTAAATTTCCGCATGGGAATTATACAAAATCAAAGATGCTAAACTAAGTACGTACTCCGTACTACATAGACTTTTTTTTTTTTTTTTTTTTTTTTTTGATAGAAAAGAAAAGATATCATTCCATATTAGACAAGATTACATCTTTAGACATCCATACATTAGCACAGCTCGGAACACTACCATCTAACGTAAACTCATGAGGGCAACTCAACGCTAAAGAAGCTATACTATGAGCTACCCTATTTCCTTCCCTTTTAACAAAAGACCAATTACAGACATTAAAAGCCATTGACTTGGATAGAATATCTGAAAAAAGACTTGCAATTTGTAGCAGGGTTACTTTTTTATGAAGAGACTTAACTAGACACAACGAATCTGTCTCGAATATAACGTGAGAGTACCCCTTACAAATTGCACGTGTCATGGCCCAATGAACGGCTTTTGCTTCGGCTTCCAAGGGAGAACTTGCATAACGCTCTAAACGACCACCTGAAAATAAGGCCTCACCCTTGTAGTCACGGGCTACAAAGCCTAAACCCGCCTTTCCAGATTCTTTTTGCCACGCAGCGTCACAGTTAATTTTTATGTACTCGACATCTGGCCTTAACCACATACCTGCATGAATATTATGTACCCCACTGTTACCGCTAAGATTTATCTGGTTTGCCTTATGATAGTCTGATAAAACCGATTTCGCAATAACTTCCACGTTCCCCTCCCTACCATTCAACTGGCCATGAAAATGTCTGTTTCTTCTCGTCCACAATCCCCACAATATCATCATGAATTTTTCCCATTCGGCTGGATAATTCTCAAGAATTACCTCACAAAAATCTTGAAATGTGACAGCCCCTTGTGTATCATAAAAACAGCCGAAATTACAACGGTTCCATACATCCTTTGCTACCGAGCATTTGAACAAGACATGTGCTAAATTTTCTGATGTCTCGCCACAATGAGTACACGAAGATGTTGGATTCAACCCACGAGATTGTAGGTTGTCAATAGTAGGGACATAATTATTCCAGGCTCGCCACATAAATAATTTGACCTTACTTGGAACTCTCGCTTTCCATACCACAAGCCAAAAGTCAATCAAGTTATCAGAGATAGTAGTAGTACGGACCATGTCTTCATCCACTTCAAGTGCTAAGAGATAAGCAGATTTGCATGAAAATCGTCCTCCTGGATTATTATGCCAATATAAAACATCATTCCTTGACTTACTTACAAAACAACATGCAATCTTGCTTGCAATATTATGCGGAAATAATGAATACAGAAGCTCATGATTCCAACCATCACCTTCAATATTTAATAAATCACGAACCTGATCAACTTCACAATTATTCGGTTTTGGACCCAAACTTCTGTAATCATCAACCCAAAAATCATTCCATACATTCACACTACGACCGTCACCGATATTCCACTTGCATCCTTTCCTAACAATATCTTTAACCGAAAGAAAACTACGCCAGATATAGCTTGGTCGGTATCCAATCTTGGCATCAAAGAAGTTCGATCTTGGGAAATAACGGGCCTTAAGAGTTCTAGCTGCCAAAGTTGTTGGGGATGTGATCAAGCGCCAAACTTGTTTTGCGAGAAGAGATTTATTAAACAATCCCAAGTGACGGAATCCAAGACCTCCACGAAACTTTGATACACACATCCTTTCCCACGTGCACCACCGAATTGGGTTTTGTTTAACCCCGTCACCCCACCAGTATGCATTAAGAGCCTTGTGAATATCATCAATTAAGTTGCCTGGAAGTAAAAAGATATTCATAATATACATAGGCATCGCTTGCGCTACCGACTTAATAAGAACCTC
The DNA here is from genome assembly GCA_021014915.2 of Artemisia tridentata subsp. tridentata. Classification (NCBI taxonomy): domain Eukaryota; kingdom Viridiplantae; phylum Streptophyta; class Magnoliopsida; order Asterales; family Asteraceae; genus Artemisia; species Artemisia tridentata. Next base: position 23,979,227 of record CP139501.1, on the reverse strand, counting down.
TTTCCCCGCAATCGATAAAGTTTTCTCCTTCCATCCACCAAGTTTCTTTTTTATTTTATCCAGAATAGCTTGAAAAACTACCTTTTTAGATCTCCCAATAACTGAAGGCAATCCCAAATATTTATTCTGATGAACAACTTCACGAACATTTAAGCATTCAATTATACGAGCTCGAGCCTGAATATCAACATTTGCACTAAAGGAAATTTCAGATTTTTCGTAATTAATTACCTGTCCAGAAGCTTGACAATATCGTGTAAGTATGCTTTTCAACCTACAACTTTCCTCTACTGAAGATCTTGTAAAAAAGATGCTGTCATCAGCAAAGAAGAGATGAGATATTTCTGGTGCTCCCCGACAAACTTTAACTCCATGTATCTGACCTTCCGCAATAGATTTCCTTATCATAGATGATAGCACTTCTGCACACATAACAAAAATATAGGGCGATATGGGGTCTCCTTGGCGAAGACCTCTAGTTGGGGTCACATGACCTGAAACTTGCCCGTTAATATTAAAAGAGAAGGAAACCGAAGAAACACAAGCCATAATCAAATTAGAAAAATGAGATGGGAAGCCAAATTTATTAAGAACAGCTCGAATAAAGGGCCATTCAACCCTATCATAAGCCTTGCTCATGTCTATCTTTAGTGCTAAAGCACCTTTTCTGCCATCCTTTTTTTTCTTAAGCCAATGGAAAACTTCAAAAGCTACAATTGCATTATCAGTGATCACACGATCCGAAACAAAAGCCGATTGGTTTTCTTGAATTATGTTTGGCAAAATTGGTTTTATTCGGTTAACGAGAACCTTGGAAATAATTTTATATAGTACATTACACAAGCTAATGGGACGTAAGTCTTTAAGAGACTCTGGTTTTGAAACCTTAGGGATCAAAGTTACAAGAGTTTTATTAATGTTACGGGGTAACACTCCTGACTCGAAAAACGTAGAAACCATATTGACTATAGTATTACCCGTAATACACCAAAACTTTTGATAAAACAACGCTGTCATTCCATCAGGTCCCGGTGCCTTAGACGGGTCCATCTGCATTAGTGCCTCATAAACCTCTGATGATGTAACTCGCCTTTCAAGTGCTTGTCTTTCATTTTCTGTCAATCTTCGATCAATATCCTTCACAACAGATTCACAACCTTGTGGTGACGAGCTTGAAAAAAGTTCAGAGAAATAGGATGACACCAAATTGCACACTTCATGATGCTCCTCAACCCACCTTCCATTTGGTCCCTTTAGTCTCAAAATACTATTTCGTCTCTGTCGGTTGCTTGCACGAGTGTGGAAAAATCGTGTATTCTTGTCACCCTCACGTAGCCACTGAACGCGACTACGTTGTTTCCACATCAACTCTTCACGTGTAAGGAGCTCTTTAATTTGTTCTCTTAAGGATCGTTGTTCCGCACGTGTCGACCCATCAAAGCGACTCTGCAATATTTGAAGACTTCTCTGTTTTGATTTAATCGACCGTTGCACATGACCAAAGCTCCTTTTGTTCCAATCAGACAACCTGTTAGCACATTCACTCACAATACCGCACGGATCATTTTGCATACCAGCAGCCAAACCATACGCCCAACCATCTCTAACCACACTGTGGATACTCTCATCACGTAACCACATGCTTTCAAAACGGAACATTCTGTTTTTTTTCTTCACCATTGGAGATATACGACAAATTATTGGGGAATGATCAGACGCAATTCTTGCTAAGTTCTCAAAAGACGCATCTGGGTACATGTCAAACCAATGTGAATTTGTTAAAAACCTGTCAAGTCTTTTTCTTACATTTTCATTGCCTCTTCGACCGTTACTCCATGTAAGTTTAACCCCTGTAGCACTCCTATCCTCCAAGTTGCAAAAACTACAGGCCTCACGAAAAGCCGACATCTCTGTGTTATTGCTTCCTCTTTGCCCCTCCTTTTCAAACGCATACATAATTTCATTAAAATCGCCAAAGCAAACCCAAGCTTGGTCCTGATTAGTCCTCAATGAACGTAGTAATGCCCATGTTCGATACTTTTCTTGTCGCCTAGGCCATCCATAAATTCCAGTTCCCCTCCAAATATTACCATCTTCTTCTTTTACAACAAAATCTATATGGTTTTGTGAGAAACTTTTAATATTTAAATCGTACTCCTTTTTCCAAAAAAGTAGCAAACCACCTGCTCTTCTAACAGAATCAACAACCAGTAGATTATATTGCGGAAAAATATATCTAAAACCCATTACCTCGCTACCATGAAGCCGGGTTTCCATAAGAAACATGATAGTTGGGCTAAGCTCATTAACCAAAGATCGTATGTGTTGAACAGTCCACGGGTTGCCCAATCCCTGGACGTTCCAGCTTAAGATACTCATAGATAAAAAACAAGTTTTAGACTAGATAAGGATGATTGAAGTGATAATATATACGGAATAAGGTTTTCAATACCACATAGGAAAGGTAAAAAACCATAAGAGGTACCACAGAGGGAAATCTTAGCCACGAAGGTAGGTGAGCCACGAAGGTAGGTGAGATCTTATTCTATATGTTTCCATAGACTTTTAAAATAAACCTATTCAACATAGCTACTTGTCAGATCAAAGAGAGAAATAAACCTATTCAACATAGCTACTTGTCAGATCAAAGAGAGATGAAAAGAGTCTTGGGTATATTATACTCCGTATTAGACCCGTTTGTTATACTATTGGAGGTTATATCAAACACCCATTTAGACCCATCTAAAATAGGGAGACCCCAACAAAACCCATCACCTCCTAAATATTAACCAATTGGACGTTCTATACGTGCTTTATGTGAATTTTATACACATGGAGGGATTGCGGGTTGGTTATGTGATGGGGTCTTATAGCTTAGAATTTACGTTTCAGCTTACAGGGAAATCTAAATTAAACAAGTATACTGAAGCTAATCATCATTTCATTCTGGGCATTTTTATCATGGGATTTACGTTTCAGCCATGGGCGGCTCTAAGGGGGGCCGAGGAGGCCAACCGGCCAGGGCCCGTTTTACGCGAGGGCCCATTTTTAAAAAAAAATCCTATATATATATATATATATTATACGTATTTTTTTAAATAGGTATTAAACATTTAAACTTGGGCCCAATTAAATTCCAATCTTATAACTAAACCTATAACCCATAATAAATTTATAAGCCCAATAAAGGGTCTAAGGGGCACATTTTTTAACGGCTCGGACAGGGCCCGTAAATCCTCGGAGACGCCCCTGGTTTACGTTTCTGCCAATGTTCAACCTTTATGACAAGTAAATGGACAATCAACATGCTATGTCTGAAAGGCTCAATGATGAGAAATTTAAATAAACAAGTCCTTTTTTGAACTTCTCTATTTGGTCTCGTTGAATTACTTAAAACCATTACTTTTTTGGAGGACTCGGTGTATATTATATTGGATTTGCAGACACCTACTTCTTTGAATATATCTTCTGAATTAGTACTCCTTTTTCATGCCACCTCTGTATTTTTTTACTTGTCCAAGGTTATAACTTCTCCATGATGGTGCATTTACAATATCTTTTTAGCATTTTTTTTTATTAAGTTTATCCCTCGTTAACTACTTCGTATACATCCAAGGGGAAATCCAAGGTTACGTTTGGGTTTCAGTCTGAATTCAGTCAATCACTATGAGCATGAGTTTTATAGTGAGCTCAATATGTTTTTCATATTTAACCCCTTGGCCGGTTTTGAACCAACCCTAACTTTTGAGTTTCATTTTTAATTTAAATACCTATGTATGTCAATTCACAGGCATCACACCTTTGCCGGGTAGGGGTGGTGGGTACCTAGTAGGTACACAGGGTTGAGGTGTCCCTGCCAATCTACACTTTAAATACCTATGTATGTCAATGACATACATGTAAATTATTATGATATCAACTGTTAATATCATGTGGTGCAGGTTATTTGGGGCTATTGACAAACGTACTATGTGTGAGGATGGCAAGGCTGACACCCGTGTTCTTTTTTGTGGGACTCACTTTCCAGCTTCAAATAACTACAAGAATACTTGCAAATTTATCCATCTATCCAGGTATTATAACTGGTGGAATAATTATTGGTAACTATGATATCTGTGTGGTAAAGAGCATGCGCCTTAGTTCAGATGTTATTGCTCGTGCAACTCGAATGAAAGTCATAATGCAGTACGGTGTTGGCTTAGAAGGTTCTTTATCTGTTTGCTTAATGCTTATGCAATGAACCTTTCAACTGAATTAGCTGACCTTGTTTGGCCATTAAAGAATTTCAACCATATCTACTACTTTAACGAATCATGTTTAAAATGTTATTGAAGGTGTTGATGTAACTGCTGCTACAAACCATGGAATAAAAGTTGCTAGGATTCCTAGCGGGCTAACAGGAAATGCTGCTTCATGTGCTGAAATGGCCATCTATTTCATGTTAGGTCTACTCCGCAAGCAAGTAGGTTCTCTTGTCACTCTAATAATTAATATTTTATTAGTTGATGTTCTCATTGGCGTCATGGTTCATTTTTCAACTGGTATTCGTGTTATGAGATATCTCAAATATGCACATGGGTCACACCTTTTTTACACTAATCAAGGACACACATGGATTAGTAGGTCTGCCACAATGTTCTTACTTCAAATCATTGGAGACCAACTACACTTTTTTTTTTTTTTTTTTTTTTTTTTTTTTTTTTTTTTGTGTGTATTTGAATTAGACACAATCGGGAAGCAGTTTGACCTCTCTCGAATGTTAAGCAACCTTTTTTGTTTGTTATTTAGTATTTGTATTAACAAAAAGTTAGACTACATGATAAGTTCGAGACTTGGGTGGGTTTAAATGTCAGCAAGTTTATTCTTCTGCTATGTTTTCCATTTGTCTTAATTTTTTTCTATAACTTCTCTTATTGTTGTTTATTATGTCTTGTTAATTTTATGTCCTGCAGAATGAGATGCATATTGCTGTAAGGGAAAAGAAGGTTGGAGAACCAATCGGCGAAACATTACTTGGAAAGACCGTAAGTTCAGTCAGATTTTCATTTCATTCTCGTGTGGCTGGATTAGTCTGCATTCGTGTATGATAAACGATGACTTCTTGTAAAATAAAAGAAACCCTCTAATAAAGAATATTGATAATGGAACAAGCTCTAGACCACTCAAACCCCAAGTGAAGTACAACTTATAGAGTTCCAACTTCATGAGGCTGTTCTGTTTACAACTGGAGGAGTTGTTATTCACGTTTAGTTGGTGTAGGTGGTGACTAGAAAACAAACGACAACATTCCTAGCTTTAATGTTAAAAGAGTTTAGTAGCATGCGAAAGGTGTATGAGTTGGTGTTAGATATGAAGGAAATGGGAAAAGAGAGGTATGGCTCTTTAACAACCACAATAGAGCACACAATTAAAATCAAAATCCCCTTTTAGAAGCAACCTCGTCCAAGAAGACGCTTCAAGCCTTCATGTGCATATTACAACGAATGTCCACTTTATTTGTCTGAAAGCAGTGCATCCAAGCTTACTTATTTGTCCAAAGCTATCATTATAACATATTGAATTGTATTAAATATTCTCTACCAATGTATCTCACCTTATTCATATCAAGGGGTATTTTAGATATTTGATTGATTGAATGATTGTCAAAGATTATTCTTAAACTAGTTGTAAGTCAACATAACATTGTTTTGCGGATAATCCATACATCTTATTTATGTTTCCTTGTAAGAATTACTTTTCCGGCTGAACTTTTATATGCAACTTGATGGTCTAATCTCAACTTGTAGGTTTTCATAATGGGATTCGGAAATATTGGAATTGAATTGTGTTAGCAATCATTTTATGTCAATATAAAGTGATGGTCATTTGACGTTTTAGATGTAATGTGTCAAGTATAATATGTATTAAACAATGTGGGCTTGTAGCATTAGTGTAGTTAGTATGTATTATGTATAAGTGTAATGTATTCATCAAGCCCACTAACAAGTCCAAGTCAAAGCCCAATCACAAGCCATGTGTTGGCTGTGATTCGTATAAACACACACACACATCTCTTTAACAAAGGGTGCCTCATTATTCAGAAAAGAGTGTGTGTGTGTGTGTGTGTGATAGCAAAAACCCTCTCTAGTCTTTGTATTATTTCATCTTTGAATATAATCATTTGACTAGTAAATTTAACCACATATCTCTTCATGCTCTTCATCTATGTTTATGTGAGTGTCATCATCTCTTTGTTCGTATGATAAAGAAAGGATTCCTAGTCTAACAAGTGGTATCAGAGCCTATCAACAAGGTAGGAGGTAAGATTGTTCGGTTTATGTTAAAAGAGAATCTGTCGTGGTTTTTGTTCATAAAAAGGCCATGAAGTGGGTTTGTCTTGTGGAAATCGAATGGTAACAATCTTGTATAAGGTTGTGTTGGTTCTTGGACTTGCAAGTTTGTGATTATTTTTCACTTTCATGTTGAAAAAATTTGCATTCTAAGTGGTGTTCTTGATGCTTTTTGATCGAAAAGATTAAGAATATAAGTTATGGATGTGTCTTTTGGATTGTAGTGAATATTTTTAAGTGTTTAATCATTGTTTACTTGATATTATTGGTCCAAGTTGTTGAAAGTTGTCAGGATAGTAGCAAGTTGGTGAAAAGGTGGCAGGGAAATCTCTAAAGATAAGGGCAAGTGGGACAAATATCACATTATCTGGATTCAGCGTCTAATTTGTCGCAGTTCACAAGTTGTCGCAGTTCACAATTTGTCGCAGTTCACAAGTTGTCGCAGTTCACAATTTGTCGCAGTTCAATTTGTCGCAGTTCATAATTGTCGCAGTTCAATTGCCGCAGTTCAATTACCGCAGTTCAATTATCGCAGTTCAACTATCGCAGTTCAACTATCGCAGTTCAATTGTCGCAGTTCAGATTGTCGCAGTTCACTGACTTTTCAGCAGTTTTCAGACTTGTCAACTTCAGTCCCTGTACTTTTCAGCAGCCTTTGGGAACTTCTAGAATTGGCAGTTTTGGCCCTCGTACCTGTGTGAATTGAGTTCAAAGTTAAATAACTTTTAAGGATTTGATTCGAACGTAATTTCGTCAACTCGAAAGTGAACTCGGTATTTTAACTCTTGTATTAGAGTGAAAAATACTTCGACAAAAGGATATCTACCCTCTTGTATAAGAGAGTTAGATTTTTATATAAATTACCAATTTATATAAATTTGATATATTTCTATCTAGATTGATATTTTGCCATAATTTTTATAAATCTTGGTCAAATTAAAATCTCTATAGAAATTGTCATTTTATCTAAGGTGTAATTTACATAACCTTGTCGAAATTTTAAACTTTTGACTTTGTCTTAATTATACTCTAATCAAATTTTGTAACTTTATTTAAATTTGTTTCGTTCATTTAAACCTACAACTTCAACGATCATCAACATCAAACAAGTTTAACCGTCAACAACAACGTATCCTTCTTTGTTGCAAAGATCCTTAATCCACTTTATCATACACAATATTTTAAAGATGACTACACAACAAGACATTCATGCCACAGGTTCAGAAAACCGTCCTCCAATGTTAGAAAAAGGTGGTTATCTTCCATGGACAAGTCGTATGAAAAGATACATGAAAACCAAACCTCTAGGACAAGGTAAACTCTTGATCAAATCCATAGAGGAAGGTCCATTTGTGCCTCGTCAGATTTAAGTCACAGCTGGGAATCCTGATGCAAGACCTCCAATTAAAGCAACCTTCCGGACTCAAACGAAAGAGGAATACACATTGGCAGATCAGAAGCAAATTGAAGCAGATGACATGGCAATGCATTTAATCCAACTTGGTTTACCACAAGAAATATTCTGTGCTGTAGACAGTTGTGAAACTGCTTATGCAATGTGGGAACGAGTAAAAAGACTTTGCTATGGTACAGACATTGGTAAACAAGACGTGGAAAACAAGCTTCTGACTGAATGGGAGAAGTTCACATCCACTCCAGCTGAGCAGATTGAATCTTACTACACACGGTTTTGTACTCTAATGAATGAGTTGATCAGACACAATTTGGATCATAAACAAATTGTTCAGAACATCAAGTTCATCAACAACCTTCCAGAAGAATGGGGACGATACGTTACTATTGTCAACCAAACTCAAAACCTTCACGAGGTAAACTATGATCAGCTCTATGACTTCCTAAAACAAAACCAAAAGGAGGCAAATGAAGTCAGAACAGAGAAACAAGCTAAACAACAAGATCCTCTTGCACTCATAGTCCAATCACCTACACCTGCAACAGTCAATGCACAACCATCATCATCTTCATCCCAACAATTCATGCAACAACAATTCAATCCTCAAACACCATTCTACCCACAACAACAACATGTAATCCCACAACAACCATACCCGCAACACCCAGATCAACATGATCAGGATGAGTCAACTGATGCTTTGACTCAAGCTTTTGCCTACCTATCAAAAGCATTCCAAGGACGTTACTCCACACCCACCAACAACAATCAACGAATCTCATCGAACACTCGCAACAAGCAGATTGCACAGCCGAGTTTCAACATGGGACAGCAAGGTCAGATGGTTGGGGGATATGGGAATCAGCAGGGATATGCTCCAAGATATCAGATGGGTAATCAGAATGTAGGGCAGTATGTTGGTAATCAGATGGGTCAGTTTGCAGGGAATCAGATGGGTAATGCTGTTGGTAATCAAAGGGTACAGAATGCTGGGAATCAGTTTGGGAATGTTGCTGCTCAGGGAGCTGGGAACAGGAATCAGGGTAATGTGATGAAGTGCTTCAACTGTCAGGGTATTGGTCATATGGCTAGGAACTGTCCAGACAAGCCGAATAAGAGGGATCCAGCTTACTTGCAGAAAGCATTAATGTTGGCAAACAAGGAAACGGCTGGGCTTCAGTTGAGTGCAGAAGAGAATGACTTCATGGCTATTATGGATCATTCAGAAGATCAAGAGGATATCGATGCAAACTGCATTTTTATGGCTAATCTTCAGGAGGCAAAGTACGACACAGACTCAGAAGCACCTCCTGCTTTTGACACTAATGCGGTTTCTGAGGTACAACCATATGCTACATGTCACAATAATGAAATGTTTGATATGTCACCTCAAAATGAACAGTATCCTGAGACTCCTAATCTCATTTACGATACATATATGGATGAACCAAGTTGTAGTAATACTAATTTGGTAACTCCAGATATGGATCCTAATGATGAATTCGAGTCACAGCATACTGATAATGATGAGGAAACACGTGCTATGTTTGAATCATTATTGCATAATTGTAGTATTGAAATTGAGAAAGTTAAAACGGTCAATCGCGAGGTTAAGGCCGCAAATGAAAATTTGACCGCTGAGCTTGAGAGTTATAAGGTGAATGCAAGAGCTTATGATTTTCATAACGAAAAACAGTCAGAACTTGAGGTTAGCTTAAGAGATTCTGAATTAAGAGAGAAACATTTGCAAATAAAATTTGACACTCTCGATGTTAATTTGAATTTGCAGAATGCAAGAGCTTATGATTTTCATAACGAAAAACAATCAGAACTTGAGGTCAGCTTAAGAGATTCTGAGTTAAGAGAGAAACATTTGCAAATAAAATTTGACACTCTCGATGTTAATTTGAATTTGCAAATCAAATCTCTTAACAAAGAAATTTCTGAACTAACCAACCAGCTTTCAAAACAAAAATCAACTTATTCCAATCTTGAAAAAGAAAAGAAGGAGTTGAATGAAAGGTTTTCAAAACGTGAAAAAGATCTTCAAAAAGAGATCACTGACAAAAAGGAAACCATTGCAAAGTTGGAAGATTTACTTGTAAAAACGGGTCATTCTGCACAAACAGTTAACTTGTTAAGAAACGATCCAAACCCGATTTTACATACATTAAAGAAAACGGCTATCGGTTATGAAAACCCTTATTATCTCAAGAAAGCTCAGAGTATACAAAATGTGTTATATGATGGTACTCTTATAAATGATAAACATGATCCTATAGAGGTTCATGATTTTGATGAAACGATTGAGCTTTCAGAAGAGAGTAGAAAGAAAATGAGACAAATGAACCCAGAAATAAAACCCATTGATTATAATGAAGCAAACAAACTTGCTGGGGTTCATCTTGTTCAAAAGAAGTCACCTTTGTTTTTTCAAAAACCAGTGGTTTTCACAAAACAAAAAGCTGTCTCAAAACATCTGTCTAACATCGAACAAATGGCATCTAAAAACACTTGTGAAACAAGTGCAGCTAGACTATATTTGGTTGATCTTAAACAGAGAATTGAAACACTTCAAAGTATTGTGGCATCCAAATTAAACAGTAACAACAAAGACATATTTTCAAGATTTCAGACTGAACTAAAAGGAATGTTTGAACAAGACATTAATCCACACATTGATGCAATCTATGCGGTTGTTCAAAATGTGGAATACAATCTTTTGAAAGAGTCAGCAGAATTCGTTAAGGACCACAAATCCTTAGTGAATGAAGCAAATGAATACTTGGAACACATAAAAGTTTTGGAAATGCAAAATGACTCTCTCTCTTACGAAGCTCTATCGACCGATATCATGTCTATTATTTTCCAAACATATTCTGTGGAGGATGATGAAACACTTCGAGCTGAGACTTCTCAAATTGTTGAAAAATATGAAAAGGCACTTTTAAAGCTTGAAAAACAAAATTGCACATATTTTAAACAACTTGATACGAAAAAGGAAGAATGCAAGTATGACAAACTGTCGTATGAGCGTTCTTACAAAAACATGCAAGATCAAATAAATCTTTTGAAATCTCAGCTTGCAAGTCAAAAAGGGCAGGGTGAGGAAACTACGGGTATTGCACCATTAACCCCCTTGCCTAATGAGAAACAAAAAGGGAAAGCTATTGTCAAGAACACTAATGTGATAGCACCTGGCCTTTATAGGATTAGTCCCACTACTGTGTCTGCCTCTACATCTAAAACATATAGGGCGATAGAAAAAAGTATTAAAGATAATCCAAACGAGATTAGGACTGCTAAAACACCATCTCAGGACAACAACATAAATTCTAATGAGTGTGCCTTACCTTCTACAGGATTAGAAAGCAACTCTAGGAGCAGAAGACAGTCTAGGAGCAATAACAAGAAACCTAGTGTCTCGCCTGTTTCTGAGAGTGCAAGCAAGAAAGTAGAAGAACACCCTAGGAATTTAAAGCTTTCCAAGAAGAAACATGTATCATCTAGTTGTAATGACAAGACTCCTGGTTCTAATGCATGTAATGATTCTGATTGTTTAATGCAAAAGAAATCTTTGTCTGTAAATGCTTGTGATGATAATGTTTCTAATGATGTGAAAAAGAATGATATGCCTGAACAGAAAAAGGTTCCTTTAGTAACTAAGGCTAAGTCTAGATATATTCGAGGACTTATTGCAAAAGCTAGGAAAACAACTAGCATCCTATTGCCTAAGGATCACTCTAAGTTTTGTGCATGGAAACCAACGGGTAGAATGTTTACACCTAAGAATGGCACATTAGAAATAGTTCCCAATGCATCTAAGGAAACCATATCTAAGTGTGATTCACCTGTTACATCTAACCCCTTGGAACCAAATGTTACAACGGTTTCCATATACAAATTCTTCTGTTCTTCTCAGGTCATTGAAATCTGTCTTTGGATCGTCGACTCGGGTTGCTCCAAGCACATGACCGGGAATCTGAAGCTGCTGATCAATTTTGTGTGGCAGTTCATGGGGACTGTACGTTTTGGGAATGATCATGTTGCAGCTATTCTGGGTTATGGAGATCTTTGGTTTGGAAACTACTTAATCACTCGGGTTTACTATGTCGAAGGTTGGGACACAATATGTTCTCTGTCGGGCAGTTTTGTGATGCAGATTTAGAGGTTTCTTTTAGAAGAAACACTTGTTTTGTCAGGAATTTGGTGGGGAATGATCTCTTAATTGGGGGTCGTGGCACCAATCTCTATGCAATTGACATAAACCAAATGGCCTCTTCATTTCCTATTTGTCTCATGACCAGGGCAGGCGAAACAAAATCCTGGTTGTGGCATAGACGTTTGTCCCATCTGAACTTTGACATGATCAACAAGCTTACCAAAGATGACGTCGTCTCCGGTCTTCCAAAATTCAAATACACCAAAGAACACCTATGTCCATCATGTGAGCAGGGAAAGAGCAAAAGAGCAACATATAAACCTAAACCCGTACCTAGTTCGGTTGGTAGGTTGCATCTGTTGCACATGGACTTATGTGGCCCAATGAGAGTTCAAAGCATAAATGGGAAAAAGTATATTCTTGTAATTGTTGACGACTATTCAAGATATACATGGGTGAAGTTTTTGAGATCAAAAGAAGAAGCACCAAGCACCATCATCACCTTTCTGAAGCGGATTCAAGTTCTACTTCAAGCTCCAGTTAGGATAGTAAGAACGGATAATGGCACGGAATTTGTCAATCAGGAGTTAAGAACATTCTTTGAAGAAACTGGTATTACTCACCAGACATCAGCTGTTAGAACTCCGCAGCAAAATGGAGTAGTTGAAAGAAGGAATCGAACCCTTGTAGAAGCTGCTCGCACTATGCTGATTTATTCCAGTGCACCACTATTCTTATGGGCTGATGCTGTCTCTACTGCTTGTTTTACTCAAAACCGATCCCTAATCCATCCAAGATTCAATAAAACCCCATACGAACTTGTTAACAACCGAAAACCGGATATTTCTTATCTTCATGTATTTGGCGCTTTATGCTATCCAACAAATGACAGGGAAGATCTGGGAAAGTTGAAGGCTAAGGGTGATATTGGAATCTTTATTGGATATTCTGAAAACTCGAGGGCATTCAGGGTGTATAACAGGAGAACGAAAAAGATCATGGAGACGATGAATGTGAAGTTTGATGAAATTTCACAAATGGCTTCTGAGAGACTCGCTCTAGAACCCACGCTTAACCCGATGACTTCCGGACATATCAGTTCGGGACTCGCACCTCAAGGAGCTCAATCAATTCATGACGAACAACCCACAACTCAAGAACTGGATAATTTCTTCGAGTTCATGTACGATGAATACTATGGTAGCGCTTCGAAAAATGCATCTAACCAACATTCCGCTGGATCCACTCAACATCAACAACCACCACCACCTCCACCAAATCCAGATGCATCCACAACATTCGAAGCTGGCGCACCAACTCCCTCGACATCAACATCATCTACATCTACTCCAGCAACTCCGTTCATTGAAATTGTTCTACCAAGAATTGATGAGCAAGAACAAAATAATGCTGTGTTAGACGAAGAAGTCTTTGAAAACCCGTTTGGAACGGAATCTGGTGAATCATCTTCCAGATTACATGAACCATCTAACACGCAGTTATTCAGTCCAAGGTATCCTTCAACATTACAGTGGACAAAAGACCATCCGATTGAATAGGTTATTGGTGAACCCTCAAGACCAATTCAGACGAGAAAACAACTTCATACCGATTGCGACATGTGCATCTATGTCTGCTCAGTCAGTCTCATAGAACCTAAGAACATTCGGGAAGCAATGGCAGATAATGCCTGGATTGAAGCGATGCAGGAAGAACTTCTTCAATTTCAAATCCATGACACCTGGGATTTAGTTCCAAGACCAATTGACAAACTAGTCATTGATCTTAAGTGGTTATGGAAAAACAAAAAGGATGAAGAAATGACTGTAATTCGCAACAAAGCTCGTCTAGTGGCAAAGGGATACAGACAAGAAGAAGGGATAGATTTTGAAGAGTCATTCGCACTGGTTGCAAGGCTTGAAGTAGTCAAGATTTTCTTAGCTTATGCCGCTCACAAGAACATCACGGTTTATCAGATGGACATCAAGACGGAATTCTTGAATGGAACTCTGAAAGAAGAAGTGTACGTGAGTCAACCAGACGGTTTCGTTGACAAAGATCATTCGGAATACGTCTACAAGCTAAAGAAGGCAATCTATGGTTTGAAACAAGCCCCACGGGCGTGGTATGACGAATTATCATCTTTCTTGTTGTCAAATAATTTCACCAAAGGAACAATTGATCCAACCTTGTTTACAAGAAAATACAAAAATAACATTTTGATTGTTCAGATTTATGTGGATGACATAATATTTGGGTCCACTAATTCGGAACATTCAAAACATTTTGCAAATCTCATGAAAAGCAAATTCGAAATGTCCATGATGGGTGAATTAAAATTCTTTTTAGGCTTACAAATTCATCAATCCCCACGTGGTATTTTTCTTAATCAGGCTAAATACACAATTGAGATTTTGAAAAAACATGGTATGGAAAATTGTGACTCTGTTGGTACTCCTATGGTCACTTCACCAAAAATTGGCGCTGACCTATATGGGAAACCCATGGATCCGAAGAAATATCAGAGTATGATTGGTTCTCTCATGTACCTAACTACAAGCCGACCAGATATTCATTTTGCTGTTTGCTTACTTGCACGGTTTCAGGCAAGGCCTACCGAACTTCACCTCCAAGAGGTTAAAGGGATCTTTCGATACCTTCGAAGAACCATTAACATGGGTCTTTGGTATCCGAAGGATTCGGATGTTTACACTAATTGCCTTTTCAGATGCAGATCATGCTGGATGTCAAGTTACAGCGAAAAGTACGTCAGGCGGAGCGCAATTTCTGGGAGAAAAGCTAGTAGGCTGGTCCTCAAGAAAACAAGATTGCACTGCTTTATCAACAGCAGAGGCCGAGTATGTGTCTCTATCTGCGTGTTGTGCTCAAGTCCTTTGGATGAGAACACAACTCACAGATTATGGTTTCTCTTTCAACCGCATACCTTTGTATTGCGATTCAAAAAGTGCCATAGCCATCTCGTGCAACCCAGTGCAACACTCGAAGACCAAGCATATTAGAGTCCGCTATCATTTCATAAAAGAGCACGTTGAAGAGGGTACTGTTGAATTGTTTTTCGTTAAGACTGAATACCAGCTCGCCGATCTATTTACTAAGGCCCTCCCAAAAGAGCGGTTTGAAAACTTAGTTCGTCGAATTGGAATGCGAAGCCTAACTCCCGAAGAGTTAGAAAGTCTTCTCGAATCATATTGATTTACTTCATAAAGCTTCGCAAGTATATATATTTGTGTAAATATTGGTAAATATTTATTGTATATATTTTTGGTAAATATATATATATACTTTTTCAAAAACAAAAATATAAAAATAGAAAACTTCAAAAAGACATAAAAAATATAAAAGGCAAAATCCAAAAATATTCTTCTAACGACATGTCTCTTGTCTAATCAATATTCTGTACGTATCTAGATATGTCATTCAACAATGATACGGACATATACAGATGCTTGAGCGAGAGTTATTTTTTATGTTTTTCTAAAACATGTCGTTTCTCAAATTTCTTCATAAAGGCTTTCGTGCATTTCAGTACGAAACCCGCGCTACATTGAATGACTTCTGATTATTTCCGATCAGAACTCGCAATGTTAGTGGCGAAAAGCTAAAACCGGTGAGCACTTAATCAAAATTGTTTCAAAAGATTTTTCAAAGTCTTTTTTATAAATTTTGTGCTCACAACAACTCCCTCAAAGACCCCTAAATGCTTTTTAAACTCAAAGGTTTAAACCATTTGCTCTGATTAAGGGGGAGTTGAAAAAGAAAAATGTTCCACGTTTCATGCTCAAATCCATCTTGTTCTCCAAAACGTCTTGCTTTTCATCAGTTGATATCAAAAATATCAATGCATGCTATTTTTGAGGGGGAGAAGATGAGATTAAAATGTGATCAAAAAGTTTTTGTGGTTTGAATCTCAAGACTCAGGGATAACCCTCGAATTGACGAAACTAAATGTCTGTTCTCGAAAAGACATGTCCTGGACGGGTAATAATTTCAAGCTGGTTTACCAGTGATGTAAGCGTGTCTCGCAAAGGACTTGTCTGAGTAGAATGTACCAATTCGAGAGATGATCTTTGAATATGACCGGGACGGGTAATAATTTCAAGCTAGTCTAACTAGTGATGTAAGCGTGTCTCGCGAAGGTCGTGTTCATTGAAAGTCGATCATTTCAAATGTGCGAACTCTACTCAACATGTGCAATTTATTACAAAAATGCATGAGCACATGTGAAGGGGGAGTGTTTCATAAATGCAAAACTCTCAATGTGTTATCTAAAATATGTTTGTTCATGAACACGTTGAGAGATTTTCATAAGGTTTCATGGTATGTGATCGATAATCTAGGATAATCATGGAGTTATAAGGTGATTATTGTTAGGTTATATCCAATGATCCGCCAGAACCGGAGGGATCTACCCAAGGACTATTCCAATAGTTTAGCATTAGAAGTCCTTAGGAAAGATTGGAAAAAGGAGTATAATGAGAAAGGAGAAAGAAGGGGTTGAAGAATGAAAAAGAAAAAGTTTTTGTAAGGGTGAAAAGTAATAGCCCTCCATGAAGACTTAGGACAGAAACCGGGTCAATACATCTGCTATCAGTTCTCACTAAGGTGAAACTGATATTGAAGACAAGACGTCATGGACCCAGTGACGCATTTGCACCACCCCTCCTATCCACTCAGATATCTCTTAAAAGATATTTGTTTCATTTCTCACGGAGAACACTGCATAATTTATCGACCTCTCACTCCGAGAAGTGTTGATATTGAAAAGGTGGCACTCTGCTCCATGCCTCCGACGACTAAAACCAAAAAGCACATTATTGAGTCTAGAGACATGAGATTCATCAAAAGATCTCTTAGAAACACTTCCTATGCAATACACTTGTGTTCACTCAAAAGGATACAAGTTGTATGAGTCTTAATGAGATCAAAGGATCTTGCCTCACGACATGATGGCCGAAGGACGAATTATTGCTAACTGTTTTATGCAGGTACCGATGAAAGTCTATCAACCATCATCATCTGCTATGACGACGCATCTGGACAGAAGAAGCAGATCAAGGCAAGTCAGACCAAAAGACGATTCCTTGAAGATCGCAGCGCATGAAGGAACACTGAATGAAGGATATTATACAGTGACACACGAAGTTCAAGATGTCAAAGTCTAAAGACCAATCACGGGAGCATCATTGAAATGACCATCCCTTAGGGGGAGATTGTTAGCAATCATTTTATGTCAATATAAAGTGATGGTCATTTGACGTTTTAGATGTAATGTGTCAAGTATAATATGTATTAAACAATGTGGGCTTGTAGCATTAGTGTAGTTAGTATGTATTATGTATAAGTGTAATGTATTCATCAAGCCCACTACCAAGTCCAAGTCAAAGCCCAATCACAAGCCATGTGTTGGTTGTGATTCGTATAAACACACACACACATCTCTTTTACAAAGGGTGCCTCATTATTCAGAAAAGAGTGTGTGTGTGTGTGATAGCAAAAACCCTCTCTAGTCTTTGTATTATTTCATCTTTGAATATAATCATTTGACTAGTAAATTTAACCACATATCTCTTCATGATCTTCATCTATGTTTATGTGAGTGTCATCATCTCTTTGTTCGTATGATAAAGAAAGGATTCCTAGTCTAACAAATTGTCAAAGCGTCTTCGTCCATTTGGAGTGAAAATTCTTGCTACGAAATAAAATTGGGCATCATATGATCTAAATTCGCTTGATTCTTCCGGTATCGCATCACATATTACTTGTTATAGTTGTTCTTGTGTACTTGCCTTAGTGGTATGGAGGTGGAAAAATCTTTAAGTGAGATGAGGTTTAAGTCTAGATATCACCTTATTTGGTGCGTGGACATTGAGTTCATGTGGGACAGGTTGGTGGGGCGCCACTTTAATAAAAGAAACCCTCTAAACCAAATATGTATGTAGTCTTACAATCATAGTTCTAAAAGCCCCCCTTGATGCTAGCTACCTGCCAAGGGTGTGTTTTTGGGAGGTGACTTGCACACTTTCACAATTGATTGGCACATACAAATTATGAGTGTCTTGATATTTATACCCTCACATCATTTTTACTTATTTTCACCCTGTAAGGGTATAAATGTAAAAGCACTCATAATTTGGTCGGGAGTGAGTGATGAGAGAGAGAATGCTACATGCATTGCCAACCCCCTTAGCAAGTGCATCTAGACTCGCTCGTTGTTTAAGAGGCCCAATTGGCAAAAATATATATATAAATTTTTTTTTCTTTTGATTTTTGGCTTACTAATTGTGGACCTTTGGATCTTATTTTGGCTTCTAATCCTAGCCATCGGATTATTGTTCAATTGAAAAGAAAAACCGTTGAAAGGATGCCCAATACCATACTTGTAACTGGATCTTCTCATCTCAACTCGAGTATTCTTCGTCGACACAGATTTCTTTCTCTTCAAAGTCTATTATCTCTCTTATTTTTGATTTTTTCGACATTGTTGTGTTTTTGCTCCTCTTTCTTCTTTTTTATGCTCACACGGGTTGCCAATTGTGAAACAGATGAGGATTTTGCATGTTTAGGTTACCGGGGGAGGGCGAGCCTCCTTGACTCACATGTACACGACCTCACCGGGTTAATCCGGGGACCGTTTCTGATCCTTACCTGGCCACCCCAAATGTACACACCTAGCTAGGTTTGAACCCTTGACCTGTTGTAAGGAAACCAAGGACCTTACCACTAGGCCGTTTGATGGTGGTTGCGTCGTGCCAAATGTGTAAATGTAAAATTGATGATGTGGTGTAGCATCTACTATTTTACACTACTGGGTGGCCATGTCATCAGTTTATACCATATATAGTCACATGGAACGGGGATCGTTCCGGTACGGGGTCGAGGATCGGGATCGCGGTTCGCTAGGTACCTAGATTCAGTTCGTTGGGGGTAGGCTCATTTGGGATCGCTCCTGTACAATGTTTCCAATAACTAATATATTCATAAGGGTTATAAAAAATCTTAACATTTATAGTATAAATATAGTTTAGAGTAAATTACATAAATGGTCCCTGTGGTTTGTCAAAAATTTCACCTATCGTCCCTCAAACTTAAAAGTTGCATATATCGTCCCTATCACCTCCAAAGAATAACACTCGTGGTCCTTTTAGGGACGATAGGTGAAATTTTTTTAAGTTCCAAAGAATAACACTTGTGGTCCTAAGGACCACGAGTGTTATTCTTTGGAGGCGATAGGGATGATATATGCAACTATTAAGTTTGAGGGACGATATGTGAAATTTTCGACAAACCACAGGGACCATTTATGTAATTTACTGTATAGTTTAATACTTGTAAAATTTTCATAACTCATAACCAATAGTCACTGGTACATATTAAAGTTTTCGGGGGTTTTGATTCTGCCATAAATCACGGTCAGATATTAACATTAAATATAACTAAAAATTCAAGATTGGGAAGGGTTTTTTTTTTTTTTTTTTTTTTTTTTTTTTTTGGTAAAGGGGAGTAATCCTGCACCCTGGTAAATAGATTAACCAAAAACGTTTAAGTACAAATGGAATATGGCTGAAGTACCATATTAACCTCAAGCTAAAAAGCTTGAAAACCACCTAACTCTAGTGCTTAAGACATGCCAAAAGCACTTACAAAACTAGAAACAAAATCCATCTAGAAAAAGAACTGAAAAATAGCTAGCCAGCAGAAAACGTGCTAGATGAACTTGCCCCCATATTAGCAAAAAGATTGGTCGATTCATCAAACTCATTTCCCACTAGATCTTCACCATCTTCATCATCCATCACAAATGCAACATACGGATTAGATGTAGTAACATTAACTTCCTTAGAAGCATTACCAGTAGACTTCAACAGAGACGACGATGTAGATGCATTACCCATAGTAGGGGCTTCCTTCTTAGGTTCACTAGGAGCTGCCTTAGGAACAAATTTGAATTGTTTATCGAAGTACCAACAGATTGGTTCCCATTAGTAGTCTTGGCTTTCCCCTTTTTCTTTTTTTACCCACCATTTGAAAACCATCAGTATCCAACTCCACAGTAGGAGTAACAACATGAGAAGTAGAAACAGTAGAAGCCACCTATGTAGGAGGCCTCACCACCTGTTTAGGACATTGATCATGAGAATGACCAAAATTTTTGCATAAGTTGCACCTGGGGGGCCTCCATTCATATTCAACACGTATAGTCTCTTTGTTAAAACCCTCCCCATTAAGGAAAGGGAAACCAATAGTCACAGCCTCTACAAGATCATATTCAGACTTGACCTCAATAAGACATCTAGCAAAACTACTTCTACCCCATGAATCCTTACACATAGAACTAGTGTAAGAATCCATCATGACAAGCTTTCCAATGAAAGAAGCAATCAATCTAATACCCTCCTCTTCAAAGACTTGAAGAGGAACATCATGCAATTTAACCCATACCGGAATGCTAGTCATATCTTCCTTACGCAAACAAGTATCCATAGACCATTTGTTAAGAATAATAGGAGATTTGCGTATCATCCAAGGGCCTTCTTCCAAAACAGTTTCTAAACCAGCCAATGTATCAAATTTAAAGAAAAAAAAACCTTTGGAATTCATCATAATCCTTTTAAGACCATGTTTCGCCCAGTTAGTCCTAGCATAGTATTCAACAACAGGAAACGCCATTCTTTTACCAATAAAGTAGCCATATAGAGTGAATTCCAAACGAGAATTTACCTTTTCAACTACATTACGTGGAATTGATATGTTAACTCCTTCATATAAGGGTTCGGGAATAGGAGCTTGTTGAGCCGTGAACTGCACACAAAGACCTCTTAATTCATCCATGACCCTTATACGAACTTCATTATCCAACAAAGCCCATATTGGATATTTGCCCTCTTCAATTCCCCGTAGAAAATAATCAGCGTCCACATTGCTAGTAATCGACACATCACCAAACAAAGCTTTGATATAATCAAGACCAGTAAGACCATTAAGACCAGAATCATCATCTAAGTTCGTGACATGAGAAGCATTTTCAAAAACTGATCCATCCTTAGTAGCAACATCATCATGAGCATGAGACACCTTAACCTTAGGATCATAATGTCCCAAAGAATGAGTGACACTAACCGAGTCACTTGGGTTAACCACAACCCTCGTAGCTTTCTTGAGTTGAGGAACACCGGCGTTCCCCTCCAACTTATTCAAGCGAGCATTCCTTTCATTCATATTAGATTTTATTGAGCGTAAAAGTTCAGCATTCATCTCTCCCAATCGTTCCATCACAGCAGCCAACTCAAAATAACACGTAAAAAACAGTAAAACCCCAAACAAGGCAAATTAGACCATAAACAAGGCAATCGGTGGCAATAGTTTAAACCCTAGTATGAACTAGGGTTTATAATCATAAATGTACATATAATCAACCCATAAGCAGAAGTCGTTCCAGCTTTTGTAATGATTGAACAATGTAAAGAACAAAAACCGACTTATGAACAAAAACCCTAAATAGCGAATTAAGAAAACCGAAACCCTAATAACTATAAACCTAATCGATCACTAAAAATAATCAGAAACAAGAATTGGTCAAGGTTGAAAACAACACAAGAACAAGTATGTAACAGATTAAAATATAGGATCGATCAAGGATAGTCGGTTAGGGTTAGAAAAAGAAAACGATAACCAAAAAGAAACCCTAGAAACGATCACAAACTGAATCAGAAACAAGGCTCGATCAATGCTAAGATCAACACATGGTATAATCAAAACACAAGAACAAGTTTGTTAAAGATTAAAAGGGTAATTGATCAAGGGAAAAAGTCGATTATGGTTTAACTTTCCTGGTTGCCAAAATCGCCACAAGGGGGGAGAGTAATTACTTTTTTTTATTAAGATTGGGAAGGTTCTGATTCGGATCGTTGGTTTTCCTGATCCCGACTGAATTGTACCCGATTTGGGAACGCGTGAACTGGATCGCAATTCGTGGCATTTCTAGCGAATTATGTGACTATGGTTTATACAATTGGCAAGCCATGTTATCCACACACTTGGCTCACCATTATTGGAACAAAAGTTAACTTTAGTGATTAAACCCTTTCAAAGAAGTTTGAGTGACTTTGTTGAAACAATGGTGAAATTTGTAACTGTAACTATTTAGTACGGTTGCCTATACAATATGATTTAAAAAAAAAAACTATTACTGAAATAAGCAATTTAGGAGCTTGTAAACTTGATTATGTCGTGGTGCAGTTAGCAATAAAATAGAGCGCAAAACCTATTCACATAGTATATCTGTCCCCTTTGTAATTGTCTTTCGTTGATGGAAGCACCATATCAAATTGGTGCAGGTGAGCATTTGGTTGATGAGAAAGGTTCTCATGAAGATATATTTGAGTTTGCAAAGAAGTCTGACATAGTTGTATGCTGCTTGACAATGAATAGTGAAACAGTGCGACTCTTTCTTTCCCTTGACCTTTAATTACATTTGTTGCTCAACCAGGATAAAGTCACGTGGCTAACAGTTTGCATCATTATCCAGGCTGGTATTATAAACAATGATTTCATATCTCAATGAGAAAGGTTAGTTTCTGGAATTACAAAGCATTTAGTCCCCTCTTCTCAGAAGTTTCTCATACCTATAATTGTTGAAATGTGGTTAACAATTAATATGTAAATGTCTAATATCGAACCCGAGATCTCGGGATTGCACACGTTACAAATGAGTATTAAGGAATAATAATAAATGTATTTTATATATTTATTATTAGCACAAGAACTTAACGACCGTTAGTGTTTTCCGTTAAATGACTAACGACCGTTAAACGCAAATAAGGAAAGAAGTGTTTGTATGGAATTAGGAAACAAGGAAAAAGATCTAGAACCCTCCTTTAGGTTATGGATCGACCGGCCATGGGTTGGATCGACCCAACCCTTTGCTTTTGCTCCAAGTTTCTAAACTAGTATATATACAAACACAAGGGGTCTTGGTTTTCATAACTCTTGAACACACATTAAACCCTAAAAGTTTTCTTCTTCCTTTTTCTTGGTCTTGCCGATCGAACACCTCCTCCAAGGGTTGTGTGGATCAATTTTTGTTAAGCAAAAATAAACCTTGTGTTTTACTTGCATAACCTTGATACGGTTTAATTTGTGTGTACAAGAACGAGGTAACAACACACTATTGTTGTTATCAAGAGATCGATAAATAAAACGGTAAGGGGTTTATCATTGATCTAGTTTAAATCATATTCAAGATTTATTGAAGTGCATCGGGTACGTTTTCTATTTATGTTTAAGTTAATTATTATGTGTTATACTAATTGTTTACATGCTTCCGCTATTATGTACTTTGATTATGGAGTTTTATGATTGTCATGAGTTTCAAATTCCAACAGTGGCATCAAGATCCATGTATAACATGTAATTGATTACTTAAACAATAAAAAACGTATCTTTTAAATTGTTTAGAATATACATGCTTTATTTTCTAGGGTTTTAATTATTAAAAATTTGTTTTTTTTTAATAAAAGTCGAACCCTAACCCTAATTTGGGGGGGGGGGTGTCGATTTGCTACATAAACCCTAATTAGGGTTTGTGTTTTTCATAATTAATTGTGATTAATTAGAAACCCTAGGTCTTTAAACAATTGTTGTGCTATGAACCTTGTGACCTAATTGCTATATGATATGCATGAATCCGTGACTATACATGCATAATTAGTCACGGATTAAATTACTTGAATTAAATTGTTTAGATGTTTGCTACATGTTTAGATAAATCTAAAATTAGGGAAGACCTAATATATATTAAATTAATGAATCAGTTATGTGCAACGTGGTATATTATCATTAAAACTTACGCGGCCAATTGTTGGTGTCTGTGGTCCATTGGGTACAATGAGCTCGAAAACCAATGGGAGTTTTATTGATTCTATACATAATAATTCACATATAGATTATTAATAGGATTTGTTTAAAAGGTTGCATGTGGCTAGATGTTTCAATTACAATTAATTGTTTTAATTGTTTTATTATTAGTTGATTGTTTGTTTTTTCTTTTAATTACTTGTTTATTGTTTTTTTTATATATGATATGTTAAAGTAAGCAATAAAAAGGGTAATTTTCAAAGAAAATTAAATTGGACTAATAATGGTGAAACATAAAGTAATAAAGTAAGGATCTTGCAAAGTCTTATGTGCCGACAGTGGTTCGCTTCGCACGGTAATTTGCTCCCAGGCGAGACTAGCAAGATCTAAACTTTGTTACTTATTTTTTAAGACTAAGATCACAAACTTTTGCTTGATTGATGTTTTTGTACAATAGTGTGTGAAAGGCGGACCAAAGTTGACAAACTGTGTGGTGGGTTTATCTGGAGAGGGGTTTTTTAAGAGATTCGCTCCTACCGGCTCTCCGGGCCCGCTTGTGCGTCAACTGCGACTTACCTATATCACTATTTACGTACACTATCATCTTAATGGTGATTTACCTCAATTCCACGCGCCACTTTTGTGGCAAATATCCGAATAACATGTAAGTAGTAGGATATGTGGGCGATAATTGTTGGTACTTCTTTAATTGGTGAACCCAATACCTCAAGTAAATAGTTTTTGGTTTACTCTTAACTAAATGGTAAATAAAAATTGTTTTGAAAACTAATGATACAAAGATGAGTGCATGCATCTTTGTACATGTTTTTGTCACATCAAAAACTAAATACCCTAAAATTTAAGTTACGTGCCATCTAACTATAAGGAACACTTGAAGTTAATTTTGGGTATGCGTGAGACCTGGACCAAAATTAATGACAAGGTAAATTTCCGAGTGTGCGTGAGACCACACATGGATTAATTTGCAGTTTCTAAGTTAGACAACTTAATTAAGCTGATGCGTGAGACCTAGAGCTTAAGGCATGAGATGGGATAAAACATGCTTACGTGACATATTGATGAATCAATATGTAGTAAATCCCATAAATTATCTAGGAATTGGAAAACTTGTTTGCCAATTATTGTACGACAGATTACCATCTTTTGTACTTCCACTACTAGCAGATCAACTGATGTAGTGGAACTATGTAAAGTTGGATCCTAGATTTTCAAGGAAATTAAGTTGGTTATATGAATATATCCATGGGTATTATATTTTCTTGAGAATAAGTATTATCGAAAATACTAATGTTTGAACTTTTCTATTTTCTGTAGAATGGCTCAACCCGATAACTCCGTGTATGCTGCTTTCAAGAGTCATCTTGAAAGAGCCAAATTGACTGGGAAAAATTTCAATGATTGGCACAGATCGCTCAGAATTGTTTTGAGGGCGACTGGTAAGCTCAATTACTTGAATACTCCTTGCCCTGATGAGCCTGCTGCGGACGCTTCTGAAGAGGTCAAAGCAGCATGGAGAGCTGAGTATGCTAAGTACAATGAGGTTGGGTGCTTAATGCTTCAAAGTATGGATCCAATGATGCAAAAGAAGTTTGAGTATTATTTTCCATACAACATGCTCGAGCAGCTCAAGAAGTCTTATGAAAAGACTCCTGAAATTGAAATGTATGAGTCTCTTGACAAACTACACAGCTGCAAACATGGTGATGGTAAACCAGTTGAAGACTATGTGAATGAGATGAGAGATTTCTTTGATCAACTTCATAGAGTCAGATTTGGTTATCCCGAGAATGTTCAAGTTAACCTAATCAACAGATCCCTTAACAAGGATTTTGCTGGTTTTGTACAGAACTTCAACATGCATTGCTCGGGGAAGACAGTTTCTGAGTTACTCGCATTGCTTGTTGACTATGAGAAACACCTACCACCCAAGGGCAAGGCTCCTACTCCGCAAGTGTTGGCAATTCAAGGAGGTAGGATCCAGAAAAAATCGCGTGTGAACAAGGGTAAGGGTAAAGGTGATAAAGGCAAGCAGGTCATGGCCTATCAACCAAATCCTAAGGTGAATCAACACCAGCCCAAGAAGAACAAGGTGAGTCCTCCAGGAAAGAAGGATCAGGCTTGTCACCACTGTCATGAAGTAGGGCACTGGAAGAGGAACTGTCCACTCTACATCAATGACTTGCGACAAAAGAAGCAAAAGAGTGAAGCTGGTAATCCCAGCTCTTCAGGTGCGTTCTTTGTAATCGAATTATTTACTCTAACTCGTAAGTTAAATTCCTGGGTATATGATACGAGATGTGGTATTCATATTTGCAATACTATGCAGGGGTTTAGAGTTGAGAGAAAGCTGGCCTATGGACAACAATTCTTGCACGTGGGTAATGGAGCACATGCAGCAGTTGAAGCTATAGGCGTATTTGATTTAGTGTTGCCTTCGGGCCTAGTACTATCTTTAAATAATTGTCATTATGCACCGTCAATTGTTAGAGGTGTCATTTCATTTTCATGTTTGTTGAACCTTGGTTTTGAACATACTATTAATAGCAATGGAATTTCTGTTTCTTTAAATGGTGTATTTTATTTTAAAGCTATTGCTGTGAATGGTATTTTTGAACTTGATATGAATGATAATGGTAATGCTTGTGTTAAAAATAATTCGATGTATAGCATCAACAATAAGAGAATCAAGAAAAGTCTGGATTCATCTTATCTTTGGCATTGTCGTCTTGCACACATAAGCAAGGATCGCATGAAAAAGCTGCAACATGATGGGCTTTTAGAAAAGATCAATGATGAATCATTTGATAAATGCGAGTCTTGTATTAGTGGGAAGATGACAAAGAAACCCTTTAATAATAGGATTGAAAGGGCTACTGATCTACTTGGTCTTATTCATACAGATGTGTGTGGACCACTTAGACATGTGTCAAGGAGAGGTGCTAGCTACTTCTTAACATTTACGGATGATTTCAGCCGTTATGGTTATGTTTATTTACTTAAACATAAACATGAGGTGTTTGAAACATTCAAAGTGTTTAAAGCTGAAGTAGAGTTGCAACTTGGAAAGAAGATT
The DNA here is from genome assembly GCA_021014915.2 of Artemisia tridentata subsp. tridentata. Lineage (NCBI taxonomy): Eukaryota > Viridiplantae > Streptophyta > Magnoliopsida > Asterales > Asteraceae > Artemisia > Artemisia tridentata. Next base: position 23,952,354 of record CP139501.1, on the reverse strand, counting down.
AAAGCTCTTCGATCTGATAGAGGTGGTGAATACCTGAGTCAAGAGTTTGTAGATTATCTAGCTAAGGAAGGAATTGTCCAGCACCTTACTTCTCCATATACACCACAACAGAACGGTGTATCTGAGAGAAGAAATCGTACATTGCAAGACATGATACGATCTATGTTTAATCTAACAACTCTTCCCTTCACATTCTGGGATTATGCCTTGGAGTCTGCTGTTCGCATTCTTAATATGGTTCTCATAAAGAAGGTTGATAAGACACCATATGAGTTATGGACTGGAAATGCTCCTAACTTGTCTTATCTTAAGGTCTGGGGTTGCGAGGCGTATGTTAAACGTGACTCGGGCGACAAGCTCCAACAAAGATCTGTAAAATGTATCTTCGTAAGATACCCAAAGGAAACAATGGGTTACTACTTTTATTATCCTCCTGAGAAAAAAGTATTCGTTGCAAGGTATGGAGATTTCTTGGAAAAGGATCTCATATCTCAAGAATTAAGTGGGAGGATATATGATCTTGAAGAAGATCAAGATGATGCATTACCTTCTGAAAACACTAACCAACTTCCTGAAGAACCAGAAAGTCTGGGTCCTCCACCAGAAGTTGAAGTGGTTCCCATTCGCAGATCCGTAAGGACTGTAAAAGCTCCTGAACGTCTATGTCTTAATGTAGAATGTGAGGAATATATACAAGGGGATCTTGATGAACCACCTAGTTATAAAGCTGCCATTAATAGTCCTGAAAAGGAAAAATGGTTAGTTGCTATGAATGGGGAAATGCAATCCATGAGAGACAATGAAGTCTGGATTGAAGTAGACCTTCCTCCTAATGCCAAGGTAGTTGGGAGTAAGTGGCTCTTCAAGAAGAAAACTGACATGGATGGCAATGTACACACCTATAAAGCCCGTTTGGTAGCTAAAGGCTTTACTCAAACATATGGTGTTGACTACGAGGAGACCTTTTCTCCTGTAGCTGACATTAGGGCTATTAGGATTCTCATAGCCATAGCTGCATACTATGATTATGAGATTTGGCAAATGGATGTCAAAACCGCCTCCTTAAATGGTCGCCTAGATGAGGATATCTATATGGCGCAGCCTGAGGGGTTTGTGAATCCAAAGTTTCCAAATCGTGTATGCAAACTTCAAAGATCCATTTATGGATTGAAGCAAGCATCACGACAATGGAACAAGAGGTTTGATAGTGAAATAAAGAAGTTTGGCTTTACTCAAAATCTTGATGAGCCATGTGTATACCACAAAGTTAGTGGGAGTGAAGTAATTTTCCTTATATTATATGTCGATGACATATTGATCATGGGGAAAGACATTCCAAGTTTGCGTGAAGTCAAGGCATATCTTGGAAAGTGTTTTTCTATGAAAGATTTAGGGGAAGTTGCTTTCATTCTGGGAATTAAGATATATAGAGATAGATCTCAGCGATTAATTGGATTAAGCCAAAGTGCTTACATCGATAAAATATTGAAGAGATTCAATATGCAAGATTCCAAGAAGGGATATTTGCCGATGCAAGAACAACATGGCTTGAGCAAGAAAGTTTGTGCTTCAACACCGGAAGAGGTGAAACGCATGGCAAAAGTTCCTTATGCTTCGGCTGTAGGATCTATTATGTATGCGGTTAAAAGCACAAGGCCAGATGTGGCGTTTGCTCAGAACTTAACCAGTCGATATCAGCAGAATACAAGTGAAGCTCACTGGACTGCTATTAAGAATATTCTTAAGTACCTTAGGGCTACTAAAGATTTGTTCTTAGTTTATGGGGGTGATCCACAAGCAGAACTTGATGTTACAGGTTACTGCGATGCTTCATGGAAAAGTGATAAGGATTATATGAAGTCTCAGACTGGATACGTCTTTGTCATTAATGGAGGAGCTGTGGATTGGAGGAGCAAGAAGCAGAGTACATTAGCGATGACTGCAGCAGAAAGTGAGTACATAGCTGCATCAGATGCTGCAATGGAAGCCGTCTGGATTAGGAAGTTTGTATCAAGGCTTGGAGTTATGCCTTCGATTCAACGACCGATAAAAATGTATTGTGACAATTCAGTTGCAATTACATTTTCCAATGAACCTGGAATCATGAAGGGCACCAGACATTATCCGATCAAATATCACTATGTGCGAGAGCAAATAGAGATTGGGCAGATCGAAGTACTCAAAGTTCACACAGATGATAACTTGGCAGATCAATTGACGAAAGCTCTTTCTGGCACTAAGCTTTATAAGTTAGCTGAAGGAATAGGTCTTCGTAAGGCTGAAAGTTTCATGCCCATTTGTGATTAGTATTTGGATAAAGGATGTAATAGACAATTATTGATTTTATGAAATAAAGTATTGTTTATGTTTTATTGTCTTGTTGAAATATACATATATCCTGTTTTTGCATGTTTATATCCTTGAATAATTTTACTATTCTAAATATGTCCATTGTCGGTTAATGATATGGGAATATCATTAAATTAAGACAAATGTGAATGTTGGTTAAAGAATATACTTGAAAGTATATTGATGCGTAGTCATACCAAATTCACATGATATTCTAAGAGTAGAATATAGGACTTATCCCAACTAAGCATGAGATTACTTATGGATCTTGTCATCGAGTAATTCATGAAATAGTTATCCTCAGACTTGAGATACCAGATAAGAGTCATGGATGTAGTGCATTTTTGTAAAGCAATCTACCGCTTACCGTAACTGGAAGTTATAAGGATTGTTTTCAGAAGTGTTGCAAAGTTCATGGGTTATTCTTGTAGTCAAGAAAGAATTTGTTCCTTCAAATTTTGTTTGAAGTATAATACTGCTGGGCCCCTCGTAGGGTTGACAAAATGTTTGCGTGGCCACGCCCAAAGTCTATCTGGAATGCATTCAGATGTTTTGGTAATTTTGTTCAATCAATAACAACGAGAAACAGAAACATTAATAAAGAGTGACTTAGATCCATTTCTTTATTAATAGAGTATTAGTAACAAAAGGATAATAATAATGATGAATCATTAAAGATTTTCCAGGAAATCTAGCTCGAGTCGGACTAGGGGCATTGGAGTGTTGCAAGACGCCAACCAATGTCATTTTGCTATTAATAATTAACCAAGTGGGAGTTGTTGAAATGTGGTTAACAATTAATATGTAAATGTCTAGTATCGAACCCGAGACCTCGGGATTGCACACATTACAAATGAGTATTAAGGAATAATAATAAATGTATTTTATATATTTATTATTAGCACAAGAACTTAACGACCGTTAGTGTTTTCCGTTAAATGACTAACGACCGTTAAACGCAAATAAGGAAAGAAGTGTTTGTATGGAATTAGGAAACAAGGAAAAAGATCTAGAACCCTCCTTTGGGTTATGGATCGACCGGCCATGGGTTGGATCGACCCAACCCTTTGCTTTTTCTCCAAGTTTCTAAACTAGTATATATACAAACACAAGGGGTCTTGGTTTTCATAACTCTTGAACACACATTAAACCCTAAAAGTTTTCTTCTCCTTTTTCTTGGTCTTGCCGATCGAACACCTCCTCCAAGGGTTGTGTGGATCGATTTTTGTTAAGCAAAAATAAATCTTGTGTTTTACTTGCATAACCTTGATACGGTTTAATTTGTGTGTACAAGAACGAGGTAACAACACACTATTGTTGTTATCAAGAGATCGATAAACAAAACGGTAAGGGGTTTATCATTGATCTAGTTTAAATCATATTCAAGATTTATTGAAGGGCATCGGGTACGTTTTCTATTTATGTTTAAGTTAATTATTATGTGTTATACTAATTGTTTACATGCTTCCGCTATTATGTACTTTGATTATGGAGTTTTATGATTGTCATGAGTTTCAAATTCCAACAATAATATGGTTTCAATTCGATACTAGCAGTTCCAAAAATATATACATGTTTGGACATCGCAAATTATTTGATCCTTTGTAATGGCCTTAAATCTGTTTCAGGGTGGCCTACTAGTGAACATTGCTCGAGGGGGTCTTTTGGATTATGAGGCCGTTCATAACGGTCTTAAATCAGGTCATTTGGGAGGTTTAGGAATTGATGTTGCCTGGACAGAACCTTTTGATCCAGATGATCCAATCTTGAAGTTCCCAAACGTCCTTCTCACACCTCATGTTGCAGGCGCTACAGAACGTTCATATAGATCAATGGCCAAGGTATGTTTCTTGTGGAATTTGCTGAATTACTTTTTCTGAGAAACTAAAACCTTCTAAATACCTATCCATACGTCTCACGAAGTTTCAACAATTTTTTTTTGGGATGTCCTAGTGAATAACAGTATTTTTACTTTCATATATGATATATAATGATAACAAGTATAAGTTGTTGGTCTACAATATACTTTATTTTTTAATAAAAGATTTTAGATATTTGAAAATATGTCAACAGTTTTATATGAACTACTTGCCATATATATATATATATATATATATATATATATATATATATATATATATATATATATATATATATATATATATATATATATATAATATATATATATATATATATATATATAATATAAAAGTTTAATACTGCTTGGCCACTCGTAGGATTGACAAGATGTTTGTAAGGCCTTACCCAAAGTCTATCTGGAAGACGTTCAGATAATTTGGTAATCTTGATCAATTATTAATAACGAGAAACAGAATAGTTAATTATGGAATGACCTAGATCCATATCCATATTAACGCGGTATTAGCAACAAAAGGATAAGTATGATGATTAAATCATCACGTGGTTTTTCCAGGAAAACCATACTCGGTTCAGGCTGGGGGCATTGGGAAGGTTAAGCTAGACTGACCCATGTCATTACTATATTAATGAATATCCAAGTGGGAGCTGTTAGAGTTTATGGATTATTTATTAATATTTGTATGTCCGGTTTCGAACCCGAGACTTCGGGATTGCACACATTACGTATGAGTCTCAATGTATTAATAATTAATATAATGATTTATGATTAATTATTAAATCACAAAATATTTATATGATCGAACAAGAAAAGTAGAAGGGGTTAAGTGTCAATTTATGAAACATGAGGAGGTGGAAAATAAAACTTGGAGGACAAGTTTTATTGCTATAAAAGCTTGCCTTTTGTTTTATGGGATCGAAGGACAACTGATATCCCTAAACCGATTGACACAAAATTATCCCCAACCGATTCTTTAATTGGTTCTTCTTTTCCACTGACACATACATGACAGTGAAGAAGTCAACAATATATACCATGCACATGCATGGTTATTAATGTGTAAACGTTGCATGCATATTTATATGTATGACAATTAGTTTACTTCTTTTATGTTCGTGTTAATGGGATTCGATCATGTATTATCTAGAACATCAAACCCTAGGTGTTGTGATGTTTTATTTGTGATACATGAACCTAGCTTTTCACATTGAGACGCTAGTAGTACGTGTGTACAAGAACGGAGTACAAGCTTACTTTAGCTTGTTGTTACCTTGCCCTATTCGACCCTAAAAAAGTCGATCCATCCTCAAACCCAATTAGGGTTTATATTGTTCTTGGTGATCACACGATTCCTTGTTCTTGCTAGGAATCAAATAAGGTACGCTCTCTATTTAGTTTTATGTTAATTAATTTACATGTTAATTGTAGATCTTTCCGCTGCGCATACTTGTGATGTTTATGTGTTTATAGATTTGTATGATTCACATATTACAACAGTGGCATCATGAGCCGCGTTTTTTTAACATGTAATTAATTACTAAAAACCCTTAAAAATTGAATCTTGTATAGATACATGCAATTGATTAATCTAGGGTTTAATTTTTTTTTGTAAACCCTAATTAGGTCGACACCTAATTAAAAGATTTAGGGTTTTAGTTTTTGATTAAAACTTGTAGAAACCCTAGGATTGCATGCAATTTTTAGGGATTAATTAATGAATACCGTATGTGATGTCATTAATTAATTAGATTGCGTACATGATATATTGACATGATAATATGTGTTTACATGATTATATGTGCAATATGGGATCCATGACAAAATCTTGCATATTTTGTCATGGAATGTTTGTTGTTTTATTTGCCACATGATTTTTAAGATAGATCTTAAATTAGGGAAGACCCTAATATATTAATTAAAATTGGTTATGTGCAATGTGGTATCTAATTGATCAAAACTTACGCGGCCAAGTTATTTGGCGTCTGTGGTCCATTGGGTACAATGAGCTCGAAAACCAATGGGAGTTTTATTGATTAGATACATGAAAATTCACATAGATAATTAATAAGATTTATCAAAAAGATTTGCATGTGGCTATATGATATTGTTAATGATCATATATGTGTTATTATGTGTTTATTTATTTTTTAAATTACTTGTTCTTTGTGTGTTTAATTATGATGGATTGTAACAACAAAGAGGGTAATTTTTCAAATAAAAAATAAATGGACCTAATAACTATGAAACCTTTGTAGTAAACAATTTAATTGCCAAGTCTTATGTGCCGACAGTGGTTCGCTTCGCACGGTAATTTGCTCCCAGGCGAGACTAGCAATAATAAATTTACTACATTAATTGTTTTAGCAAGAAAATCATATTTTTTTAGTTGATTGATTGCGACTGTACTAAGTGGTCGAAGCGGCGGACCTAAAATTGGCAAACTAAAAAGTGGGTTCTAGTTGGTACGCATTAAATTGTGACCTTAGAGGGGCACGGTTTTAACCAGCTTCGGCGGCTGTCGTCCCTACGCCCGCCTGTGCGTCAATTTTAGACTTACCAAGTACACCACGATAAATACGAAGCATCTTAAGGCAATGTTGTAATTTGTTCAATGCCTCAATTAAAAGATTTGATGATTTGAGCTACGAATGAGTAAACGGTTTGTTTTTGAAAACATATATGATACAAAGATGAATGCATGACATCTTTGTACATATTTTTTGATTTAACACATCAAAATTTATTACCCTGATAAATTTAAGTAATATGCCACCCAACTACAAAAGAAACACCTAAGGTTTCATCCTACATCACTAGCAGCCAAAGCTGAATGTTGATGTTCAAAGGGTGGTCATCTAAGGGTAAATTGAGTACTTTATTGCTAGCAGCCAAAGCTGAATGCAATAAACCGACGTCAATTTACTGTTTCTTAAGTTGGTTAAACTTAATTGGGCACTTTCATTACTAGCAGCCAAAGCTGATGTAATGGAACGGCGCCAAGGCATAAAGATTTGGGGATGAAACATGTTTACATTTTGCAACTGATGTTGGCAATATAATGTAAGTCCCAAGATTTCTAGGAATTGCAATTGGATATTGGCAATTGGGTGATCCCGTACCTTATTGAGCACTTTCATTGCTAGCAGCCAAAGCTGATGTGATGAAACGGCGTCAATTTGGATCCTAATTTTCAATGAAAATTAAATGGTGAAATTTTATTTACCATGGGTGTTTAATTTTCTTGAAAAGTTATTATCAATAATACTAAATTGAATTTTGAAAATTCTTTTAAAGTATTTAATGCAACGTTAAAACCGTAAACATGGGATATTCTTTTAGTAGTAAATTGATCTACACCCGTAGGGGTTTTGGATAGAGTCAATTTTTGCTGAAAAGAATAGACCGAGTCCACTTTCCGTGTGAAGAGTGAGACTTAATCCTATTCCTTTTCATGAGTGAGAAAGGTATAATAGGAAAATTGGAATCGTCTAAATTCTAAGAAATAACTCATGGCGAATTTCTTAAGTAACTGAATGGTTAGGAGTTATTAAATTAGAAACTAGACTAATTACCGCAAAATTGGTAAAAGGCAAACTAGAATGTTTGATCTAGTTATTATGCCTTAGCCATTTAAAGGTGCTACATACCATGATGGGGATGATAGACCTAACTAAGGAAGAAATTGCATACCCAATTCTTTCAAGTTAATTGCATTGATGGATATTCCATCATTTACAAAGTAGAATACATTCCTTGAGTACCTTAGTAGTATTACGTAAGGAATTCATCAAGGGTGTAGGAAAGTAAACAGCACGCTATTTGCTTTTACTGGTAATGCAACACTTACAATGTTGTCAAAGCCAGTGGGAGCATAGTGCTGAAATTACTAAATAATGAGTTCATGCAGTGATCTTAAATTCAGTGGGAGCTACAAGTCTTGATAGTTACCCGGATTATCTCTAGAATTTCTTGAGATGATTACTTTCCAATTATAGACACTTGTGGTATTAAGGATAGTCGTGTACGTTTTCTTACTAGACGAGGTGATTCTATATCTACTTATATCTATGACACAATCATATTGATCAAATAAGCAAACTATTGACGTGTTGTTTATTCGATACGTGATGTTGTTCCATGCACAAGTGGGAGAGATCTTATTGTGTGCAAGCAACAACATAAAGGAATATGATTTAAAGGGATCTCTTGACTGTAAAGTAAGAGATCAATGTTCTAATGTGTTTTATACACATTCTAATTTATGGAACACTTGAAGTTAATATCTACTTTCATTACTAGATATTAATGACAAGGTAAATTACATACTTTCATCATTATCAGCCTTGACTGATGAAATGAAACTATGTTAATTTACAAGTTTGTAAAATTAGATAATTATTAGAACAAGTGTCAATATGATAATAAGACTACTTCTAATGAGAATATTTATGTATTGTTGTAATGACATAAATAAATGAAGTAATCTTATACTACTTCATATTTAGATATTTATGTATTCTTGGAATGACATAAATATACGAAGTAAATAAATTAACTTGAAAAACTATTGAAACCAAGTTGTGGGTTTCATAATTACTTTAGTTATGCATATTTATATTTCAGTATAAAGATATAAATATGAAGTCTTTTTAAGACTTATAACAAAGTAAGACGTTATATTGTTATTTTTTTTAATTAAGACATATACAAGGAGTCATTGAGTTGATCAATGATTTGTAACGTACATTGGGATTATAACAAGTTTATGTTTTTTTGGTAAGACATAGATATTAAGTGGCTTGGTCAATAAGTCACTTATGTTATAAATTATGCAATTGGCTTGGAAATCTATTGTACCATTAAATTGACATAGTTGGTAAATAGGTAAGCCAAAACGAAATATATTTATCTTATATATTGTAAGATTAACTTACAATGTTAATCCTAATGAAATACATAAGTTTATGGTATGTTCATTTAGGAAAATCAAACTCTTGAAAAATTGTTTGATTAAAGATAACTATATCTTCTAATCTTCCTAAAGATATCAAGGTTAGAAAATTGAGTATGAATTGAATATACTCAATTAAGACTCCAACCTAGAAGATCAATAAGACACCATTTAATATGGAATGTGATCAATCACATTAAGTCTTAAAATTGAAGTTCAGAATTTGTTAAACTACTTGTTGGGTAGGTTATTAACAAATTAAGATTAGGAACTGTCAAATTTGTATCTGCAAAGTCCCAAAAGAGAACAAGTTGTGTGTTGCTCTAATTGCTAAGCATTTATAGGTAATCTATAAATTGCAAAAGGCGAGTGGGAGTTTTATCTTCAAAAGATAAAAAAATTACAAGATACATAATCTTCTAAATACGCTAGCAAAATCGTAATAAGGATTTAACATGTTAGTGTTAAATCCCAAAGATGATGGAATTCTTATTCATAGATCCGCAAGGATATCTCAAATATTTGTAGAATATGTTGAGGGTTATGAGTTACAGGATCGTGATATTCCTGTTAATAAATTGCAAATGTTATTTGGCAAATTACTCATACTATGAAAAATTAGATGCAGTCCAATAAGATAACTAGTTTGGAAGAGTAGTTAATCTTAGACTCTATAGTAACACTATAGAATGAAAATGAATTTCTACAAAAGGAAATGAAAATCCTAGAGATTTAAATTCTTACGTAGAAATCATATGGACAAAATTTGTATACATATTTAATATGTGAAAAGATTATCAATCGCAATTAAGCAATTAAATGTGATTGAGATTCTTTCTAAGCACATTAAATATATAAAGATTATGATTGTCATTATTAGTTTCATTTATATGAAGTTAATAATGGAATATCAAAACTCTTTCTTTAATAATTACTTGAGCGAGGACGAAAAGTAATTGAAAGAAGTGTTTGAATTCAAATAATCTTTAATAGTATACAAAAGTGCAAATCATTTGTAAATGGATTAATGCATGCATCTAAAAGATATACTTATTTTAGTTATTAAATCGAGTTTTGATTTATAATTAAAATTAAGATATTTCTTAACATTTCTGAAAGCTAGTGGGAGTGATGTATTTATTTTCTTATTTCATATATGTTGTATAACATATAGGAAGTAACATTCCATTAACATTTATATGTTAAGTTTTAGTTTGGAATGAAACTTCATATAGAAAATAAAACCTTGAAATATATGTTTATTTGATTATAAACATAAGCGGTAAGATAACTGATTCTAAAAGAACATGATATTCTATTAGAAGATCTAGATAGAAACATATCTTGGAAAAGATATGACATGAATAAATCTAAGGCTGACGAAATGATTATTCATGTACATCATGTTGCTTGTTGTATCATGCTTGGATGCAAGATGATTGACAACATTAGTATCTAATTATAAATTATTAGATAACTAAGTGTAATGGATATGTTTTAGAATTTACATCCTTAGCCTGGATTTGCTCCAAAATTCTAAATATGAACCATATGGCAAGTTATTGCTTGATTGATATTGTGCTCAAATCTTGAAGGATTTGAAGATATCAAAACATTACACGATGGATATTAAAGTTTACGGAACTTTAAAAGAGCATATTGTTGTTTGATACAATGATGCTAGTAAGATTGAGATGACACTCAATACTAGTCATGGTGGGAGCTCATTCTTATTAGGAGACCATGTATACTAGTTGTGCTCAATATGAGCATAGTTGCATTATACATAAAGAATTAGAATGCTTTAACTACAAGGTTTGGTAGTTTAATTGTCATAAATTCGTGCATAAGGATGTCACGCATTTTATGAAGTATGTGGCAATATCTAGATAGATGAATGCACACATACGAGTATTTCATTATGAAATAAGTATTCTCAAAATTCCGATAGATCAACATTAGTTGATTTATGCCTTGTCAACAAGTATGTGGAACATGACTTGTGGCATAATTCATTAATGACAAATATCATGCATTGATCTAGTTAGTATTTGGATAAGGGATGTTAAGCAATATTATTTTAATGAAATAAAGTGCGGATAACGTTTATTCTCATTTTTAATATTGTATCCTATATTTGCATGTTTAAATCCGTGAATAACTTATGTTATTCTAAATAGTCCGTTGTCGATTAATAATATGGGAATATTATTGAACTAAGACAAATGTGAGGATTGGTAGAATGTACTGTAAGGTTGAGACACCAATGTCACATGATATTCAATATTGGATAAATTGAATATAGGACTTATCCCAACCACATGATTATACTTTATGGATCGTCGTCATCAAGTATATCATGAATATTTATCCTCAGATTTGAGATACCAGGTGACTGCCGAGAATGTAGCTCATTTTCTGTAAGATGGTCTAACGCTAACCGTAAAAGGTAGTTATAAGGGCAATTTTCGGAAAATGATGTGAAATTCGAGGGTTATGCTCGTAGTCAATAAAGGATTTGTTCCTTCAACTTTGTGTTGAAGTTTAATACTGCTTGGCCACTCGTAGGATTGACAAGATGTTTGTAAGGCCTTACCCAAAGTCTATCTGGAAGACGTTCAGATAATTTGGTAATCTTGATCAATTATTAATAACGAGAAACAGAATAGTTAATTATGGAATGACCTAGATCCATATCCATATTAACGCGGTATTAACAACAAAAGGATAAGTATGATGATTAAATCATCACGTGGTTTTTCCAGGAAAACCATACTCGGTTCAGGCTGGGGGCATTGGGAAGGTTAAGCTAGACTGACCCATGTCATTACTATATTAATGAATATCCAAGTGGGAGCTGTTAGAGTTTATGGATTATTTATTAATATTTGTATGTCCGGTTTCGAACCCGAGACTTCGGGATTGCACACATTACGTATGAGTCTCAATGTATTAATAATTAATATAATGATTTATGATTAATTATTAAATCACAAAATATTTATATGATTGAACAAGAAAAGTAGAAGGGGTTAAGTGTCAATTTATGAAACATGAGGAGGTGGAAAATAAAACTTGGAGGACAAGTTTTATTGCTATAAAAGCTTGCCTTTTGTTTTATGGGATCGAAGGACAACTGATATCCCTAAACCGATTGACACAAAATTATCCCCAACCGATTCTTTAATTGGTTCTTCTTTTCCACTGACACATACATGACAGTGAAGAAGTCAACAATATATACCATGCACATGCATGGTTATTAATGTGTAAACGTTGCATGCATATTTATATGTATGACAATTAGTTTACTTCTTTTATGTTCGTGTTAATGGGATTCGATCATGTATTATCTAGAACATCAAACCCTAGGTGTTGTGATGTTTTATTTGTGATACATGAACCTAGCTTTTCACATTGAGACGCTAGTAGTACGTGTGTACAAGAACGGAGTACAAGCTTACTTTAGCTTGTTGTTACCTTGCCCTATTCGACCCTAAAAAAGTCGATCCATCCTCAAACCCAATTAGGGTTTATATTGTTCTTGATGATCACACGATTCCTTGTTCTTGCTAGGAATCAAATAAGGTACGCTCTCTATTTAGTTTTATGTTAATTAATTTACATGTTAATTGTAGATCTTTCCGCTGCGCATACTTGTGATGTTTATGTGTTTATAGATTTGTATGATTCACATATTACAACAATATATAGTGAGACTTTCTTGCGAGAACCATTTTATCTACGAGAACTGAGAGAACCACCAAAAACATACATGCACGCCTTCAATAATTGTATTTTTGCACATATGTTCTAAAAACAACATATATGTTTTTAAAAAAACATAGTTGTTCTAAAGAATTTGATAAGAAATTGGAAATACAACATTTTTCTTTGAAGGTGTGCATGTATGTTCTTATAAGGCGTGCAACGACAATATTGCGGCCTTGTGTAAGGTTTTTGTGAAAAAAGAGGATGAGTTCATGATGATATTGAAGAACATAGGTGGATACTTACGATTATTGATGATTTGTATGTATTTTTTTTTTTATTTTAAAAGGCGTGCATGTATGTTTTTTGTAGTTCTCTCAGTTCTCGCAGATAAAATGGTTCTCGTAAGAAAGTCCCCCTATATATATATATATATATATATATATATAATATATATATATATATATATATATATATATATATATATATATATATATATATATATATATTATATTATATTACTCCCTCTGCGTCAAGAAAAAGACTTAGTGCAATTTGACTTTAATTGCAATTTTACTCTATGTTTACATGTTATATAATAATGTGACGAATTTTACACAACGTCTACTGACTAGCAAGTACCTTTCACCGCTAATCTTCACAACTGTCGTGATACTACTGACTAGCTTTTTCGTATCGCCATATCGTGATGCACGATATGAAACAGTGTGTGATAACGTTATTCATTAAAATTCTCACCATGCGTAAAGTTATTATCACAAAAAACATATGATCGAAAAATATTGCTCGACAAATTTTTTATATCACACGGTGCCCGCCGCCGCGGGTACCCTGCTAGTTTGAGCCTGGGGGATTTGAATGTTTGAACTCATTTCTAAAATGGAAGTTTAGATACTTCATACATAAGAGTCACCTTTATCTAGTTACTAGTCAGTCTTAGTTTGTAACGAAGGTAGCAAATCTTTTATAAATCCATTTGTTTTGATCTTACTTTATCTCAACAGATACTGCTTGTAGTTGTACTCACTTTGTTAAATTCTTCAGGTAGTTGGTGATGTTGCACTTCAACTTCACTCAGGCAAACCTTTGACTGGGATTGAGTACGTAAACTGATGTTGTAGCAATAATATATATTGTTCTTGTCATTTTGCAGTAATAATATATATATTTTTTTTTTATAAATCTCATTAGTTTGTATCTCGCCGATTAATCATCTGGGATTAAGGAACATCTGCACATGAATTTTATTTGAAGATTTTCCCTATCTGCTTCATAAACTGAAAGAAAACTACTCATTCGCAGAATCAGAGGTAAGTTCATGGGTACATTTAGATACTTATTCGGCATGCGAGCTTGTTGGAACCAAGATACAACGGATGTACACACATAGAAATGTAGGTATGTGATCACAAAAACTAAATTTGCGCAATTCTGAATAAAAAACCAATCCAAGGAACATAGAACCTAAAACAACGTAAGCAGGCCAGCATTAGAACAGACCAGGGACTGCATTAGACTTGCCCTGTACTTGCTATAATGTCTATACGACCCTGACAAAATTGTTGCTAGCGAGCCCAGCTACAGTTTAAAGTCCAGGATTTATTGTAAGATGTTTATGTTGTTTACCTTTAGCATATTAAACGATACAATGCAAAACATGATGGTAGAAGCTGCAAGGGAACGTGTTTCGGACAGTAGAAGTCGGGACACAGAGAAAAAGAGGGTATATGTAACACTCCAAAGCCGTAATTAATCACTTTAAATATACACCTGAAGTATTTAACGAGGCGGGAATGATTGAGAATTTGATAAGAAGTAAACATGAGGCCATTTGATCAAAGAAAATAGTATAAACTATACATTGTGGTATCTTTGATCAAGTCAAATTAAGTCAAAGAAAGAGTTTTAAGTTATGTGATGAGTATAAGTTGGTGATGAGTTTGCTCTCGCTTGTTCCTCAAGCGTTGGTAGAGCTTCTTCTTTATCACCCTTAGCCAAGACTTCCCTGCCTCGCTGATCAAATTGACATGAAAAAAGTTTTCACGTAATGGTTTCCTCAGTTTTAGTCCACGCCTCCAAGGCGAGTGTTCCCCCTAGCTCATCTTTAACAATTTCCTATGGTAAAGTAGATCGGTAACTAAATATAATTTCCTTAGATTGCACTTTGAAAAGAAGAAAAATTCATACTTAGCTTGTTTTATTTATTTATACCGGATGTTATATGTACCGATTATTAGCATTATAATAGCCTTACTTATTGATTAACAAACATTATTATTCTAGATACAAAACATACTATGGGCTAAGCCTATTAACTAAGCACAAAGCCCAAGCCCAAAGGCTTCAATATACACGTCTGACACTCTCCCACAGTTTGAGTGTGAGAGGACCGAACACTCAAATTGGCACGAAACTCTTCAAATAGCGCTGTCGATAACCCCTTGGTGAAAATGTCATCATACTGTTAACGTGAGGGCAGATGAAGCAGACGAACGTTTCCTCGAGCAACCATATCACGAACAAAATGAATACCAATCATCAATGTCTTTAGTCTACTAATGCAGAACCGGATTAGCTGTCATGTAAATAGCACTAACATTTGTTGGTTTGTGAACATGTTTCGATCACGAATGTCCGGAATGTATTAAAGCCTACGGGATCGCACGCGTTACGTATGAGATTCAATTATTATAATTTATATATTATAGTAATATATTAATTATTATTTCGCAATAATAACTAACTAACGGTCGTTATATTAAACGTTACTTAAAGGAAGTTAGTTAATGGTCGTTAAATGTTAAATACGAGGACTAGAGTGTAACTAAAATAAGAAGACGGTTCTAGAACCCCCTCCTTATTGATGATCGACTGGTTTTGGGTTTCCAAGGGGGAATCCAAGTCTAACTTGGACTTCATGATATCTCACTATATAAACAAACCCCTTTGTTCATTAGTTGGTATCTCTTGGAAAACCCTAACTAGATAAACTTCTCTTCTCTCTTCCTCTTTTGTCTAAATCGTACGAACTACAAATCCCATGGGATTTGCGTTTGATTTTGAACGAAACTAAAGTGTTTGGTTAGTTATTGTGATCCAAGAACTAGCATTCCAATTGAATCGCAAACAATATGTGTGTGTGAGATCGTAGAGAAATCCGTCTCGGATTTTTGGTGGTGAAGTGATCTACTTTTCCATAAAGTCGATTTGTGCAAACCCTAAATTAGGGTTTATATTGTGCTTGATCTCGTTCTTGAATCGTAAAGCTAACAAGGTATGTTTTCTTTTAGGTTAATTGTTTACACTATATGATCTATATCCGCTGCGTACTCATGATGTTTATATGTTCATTATATGATAATTAGTTTGTATATTCTAACAGTGGCATCACGAGCCGTTATATAGTGTAATATATTACCTAAAACACGTAAAAATTGTAACTTGATCAATTGTTGAAAGATAATCAGGTTTTCTTGTTTTTTTAAATAACCCTATGGGGCGTACGAATTTAAAAAAAAAATAGTTTTTTTAATTTTTAAAAATTGTAGAAACCCTAATCTAAGTTGCATGCAATTTTATGTGTTTAATATCGTATAATTATGATTATTTGACGTTTAAACAATCTTGTTACCTTGATTAATTGTTAATATGTGATCCATGATAAAAACATGCATGTTTTGTCATGGAACTTGAATTTTGATACTGGATATTATTTGTTGTATTAATTGTTAATTGATTTTGCATGCTTAATTTGACGATATATTAATTAATTAAGGTATAATAGTAACTTAATTGTATGACACATAATTACTACATATTTAATTAATTTTAAAATTGGGGAACACCTCATCTTTATTGTTATGTAATCAACTCTATATTTTTATTGTATATATTTAATGTAGGGCTTACGCTATCGATTTTAATCGATGTATGTGTTCCACTTTGTACCAAGCTCGAAAACAAGTGGGAGCCTTAGTTAAATATATACATGTTAGTTGATTTAATTATGCATGTGGAGCCTTAGTTAAATACATACATGTTAGTTGATTTAATTATGCATGTTATTAATGGTTAATTGTATTAGTTGTTTATTTTATTTGCTTTATTATTCGTTATGACTCATGTCAAAGCAAAGGGTGTTTTTGGAAAAATAAAATAAATTGGACTAATAATTATGAAATTTGATTTATTATAGACTATTTTCTTGCAAAGTCTTATATGTCAATAGTGGTTCGCTTCGCACGGTAATTGGCTCCCAGACGAGACTAGCAAGATAAAATAGTTTATTATATGTTTTCTAACTTAAAGTCTTATTAATTGTATCGATAACTATATTTGCAATCAACCAATGGCTTATCTTGCAAAGTCTTATGTGTCGATAGTGGTTCGCTTTGCACGGTAATTGGCTCCTAGACGAGACTAGCAAGAAAAAGTGTATGGTTGTTGTCAATATAGTTTTCAGGTTGATTGACTGTAATGATTCCACTCCCCACTACATGATTAGGCATATGAGGGAATTATCGAAAGAACTTGGGTCTTAGGACTCCATGCAGTAGTACGATATAGTGGTTTGTCTCTCTTTAATTGGTTTATCAATGCCGCGATAAAAATAATATTACCTTAACTTGGAAAACATGTTGAATCGTCAATTTTTGGTTGTTAAGTCATTAATTTATGTTCACATGATTTGCACATAAATTTACAAGACACACACCAAAATAAAAGAACAAAATTGAGTAAAAGTTTTTTATTAAAACCCATGATACGTATATGTATGCATGCTTCTTCGTACATATTTGATTACACATCAAATTAAACGTACCCTTTGAAAATTTAAGTTAATGCCATCCAATTGTAAGAACAATTGCAGTTGCAATTTACGTTGCGTTAGACGTAGCTAGATTGCAATCCTAAGGTACATCTTCACTTATCATGAGACGGTAATGGAATAAATTTACAATTCTTTATTGGACAACTTAATTGAGTTACATGGTGAGACCCTTAACCCGAGGCATAAGATGGGATGAAAAATGCTTACATGACACTATGTGATTGTCCCTAGTGCCATTAGTAAGTCCCATAACGATCTAGGAATTGCACAAGATTGGCAATTATTGTTCGACACTTACCATATTGAGTACTATCATTACTAGCAGATCAACTGATGTAATGGTTCTATGTTGATCCAAGCTATACACTTGATCGTCTCCCTTAGCTTGTAAATATTTCGCTATGCTAGATGAATTAACACAACTAGGTATAGAAACTGTGTTGAATTACTAAGGTTTATGCGGAATCTAAACAATAGTATTAAGAAGAACAATTAACACAATCGTAAACAAATCAACATCTTCAATATTATTAATACGAATACTCTTTAAGTATTAAGGTTTACAACCTTGAAGTTATGAATAATCTATATCGAACTCTATGCCCTAGGACCTCCTTTTATAGGCTAAGGAGTCCTAGTCGGCTTACAATAACTTTCTATACAAGATAAATCTTTAAAGAATATTTTCTATAATTATCTAACCGACTATACAAGTTTATCTTATCAGCAGTATTAACTAAATACTCTAGTAGTCTTAATTCTAACTCTAGCAGTAGTAATCTTGCAGCAGTTGAAACTCTGAACTAGCAGCATTAACATTAAGCCTGGCAGCACTAACTACTTAGTGTATATTTCCTTGAAGTTCTCAGCAGTTATAATATACACTAGCAGTCTTAACCTTCATTAGCAGCAGTAACTCTATAACCAGCAGTAGAAACATACTTAGAGCATTTTCCTTTTAATCACCTGAGCAGTTGTAATCTCATGAGCAGCTTTATCCATCTTGAGCAGTATTAACATCTTGGAAGCTTTAATTCCCAACAATCCTCCCCTAAACTTGATATTTTCATCTAAAATCATCAAGTTTCCTTCAAAGTATAATCCTTCACCAGGAGGATGCTTCCAAACACTATTCCCTCATTTTCTTATCGTCAGCCCCATAAAGTTGTTTCTCCATTTTCTTGAGAAGCTGATATATCATTTCACTCCAATGATCAACTTGAAGTTTGATAGTACCATTGAGCATCATGACAAGTGTATGCTTAGCTAAAGGATAGTCTTTCTCCACTAACATGTAGATTTGAAGTCCTTTCATCATCACAGTATGAACTCCACATGACTGAAAAAGCTTCCAAAGCACAACTTTATTTTTATATTGATCATGCCAAACTCTATCTGTATGATTAGTTTCAAACATAACCTTCAAGTCACCCCAGAGAACTCTATCCAAAATGTCTTCTGGTCTAGAATCTCCATACTTTTCTTTGACTAATGCCCATAAGGTCTCCAAATCTTCCCTGTCAAAGTTTCTGAGCATTTGTGCAAAAGTGACAAACCTTTGAGACTGTCCACCAACTCTGATTATCTCCCACCAAGCAGTCTTTCCATGATAACCAGTTTTCCAATCTATGATAGGTACTTTAGTCTTCAAAGGAACAACATCAACAATTTCTTCATCATGATCACTTGCAAGTTCTATCAATTGTTGTAGATTAGCTGTTTCTTTTGCATCACTTTCTTGTACTTGCTCTGTTTGCTCAGTTTGCTCATCTAATTTCTGCTTCTTGCTGCTTTCAACTTCTAATTCTTCTCCAGCTCTCTTAGAACCTCCTACCACCTCTGTTTCCATAGGAACAAATGTATTTACCCTCTTGAAGACTTTATCAAAAACTTCCTTGATCTTTCAAAACTCATGTGCTTGAACTGATCTTGCTTCCAGTTATCCATATTCTTCAAGTAAGTACACATTATTGATCTTTGTTGAACCTTGGTAGGTGGCTTGTTCCTTTTAGCTTCTGCTCTCTTTTGTGCAAAGAATTTTTTCTTTTGTTCTAAAAATTCCATAAGCAGTTTAGCTTGCTCTGCCTCAGTAAATTGTTCTCTTTCTTCTTGTTGCAGCCTTTGTGCTAAGAGATAATCAGCTTCACACTTTGCTTCAATGTCATCCCATTTGTTCATAAGTGCAATTTTCTTTGCTTCTTTCTCTGCTTTAATTCTTCTTTGTTCTGCAATTATCCTATTCTCTTCCTCATACTCTGCTTGTAACAATCTAGCAGCTTCAGCATCTGCTAAAAGTTGAGCTTCTCTTGATTAAGTTTTAACCACGGGTTCCTCAATCAATATTCCTTTGTCCTTGCCCTGTGGTTGTGATAGTGATTGTGTTGTTTTTATTGTTGTTGGAGTTGGTTCCCTGATAATCACACCTTTGGCTTTGGGTTTTGAACTTGCTTTAACTGGTGTTGTCTTCTTTAAGTCAATCATAGCTTGAGCCAAAGTGAGCTTATCATCAATAGTAGCAGTAGCAACATTAACAGCTTCTTTGCCAGCAGTAGTAACTTTTGGCTCAGCAGCTGAAACTTTTTCACTAGCAGCATTAACTTGCTCACTAGCAGTATTAACTTGCTCACTAGCACTATTAACTTGTTCTACCTGCTCTTCCACAACAACCTTAGCAGCTTCATTCAAAATCACTTCATTTCCTTGTTGATCAGCTACCACAAATTCATCAACCACTTGTGCAACCATCTCATCATTTTCTACCCCAGTTTCCTCCCCTAAAGTTGTGCTTGTATTCCCCCCCCCCCCCCCCCCCCGTTTGGGAGCATCCTCCCCCAAACCCTGTGCTTCTTCAGAAGATTCAACTCTGGAAGTAGTACCAATCTTGTATAACCTTTTGTGTTTTTGTGTTCTTGACCTCTGTCGTCCTTTTAAATATCTAACTCTTCTCTTCAACATGGTAATATCAGAACCTTGAGAAGTTGTAAGCTGCTGGAGGTCAAGAACATCTTTTGACAGTTTTGTACATTTTGCCATCAATTCATTTATAAGTTCAATACTACCCTCAGCACTTCGGAGTGTATTACCTCTCCCGAGTGGTGCATCATTGGGAATGCTAGACTCAGCCCCAAACCTAGTTTGAGCACTTGAGCCCCCCCCCACCATGGTTTCTTGGCGCCTAGGGTTTCCTTCACCTGAATCAGTTCCATGGGAACTTGATTCATTAGAAGTTGCCTTGGATTGGGTCTTAGTTATGTTGCCACTGTCCTGTGCTGCATCTAAGCTAGCAACAGTAGTGATAGCCCTTTCCAAACTACCTCCCAACTCCTGATGGGTAGCCTCATCTGCATCCATACTAGCACTAGCCTGAGATAGCTGAGTGCCCCTTTTGGTGAACCTACGGGTATAGGTCTTTTTAGGTGGTGATGTGGATGGTAAAATTGTGGGTGTGTGATGGGTTTCAGTTGGGATTACTGAACCTTCACCCTGGTTTTGAGATTAGACAAGTGCCACCATATTAGGAAATAATGGTGTCACTTTCCCAGAAAAATCTTTACCCACCCTTCTCATGTTTGCAAACAGTTTTTTTGTGAGCAAGGGTGCATCAAATGTTCTTTTGTGAACCTTCTGTTGAGAAAGTTGTTGATCCAAAAACCATTGCAAAAATCTTGGATATAGAAAATAGTTGCTTGATGTATCCAAGTTCTTAACCAAACCTTCCAAAATCATTTTAGAAAAATTAAACTTCTGTTCTGTAGTTAGACATATTACAGCAGAAGCCATATTAGTGCCAAACTCATTCCAGCCAGTTATTTTAGGGCTTAAACAATGTAAGAAGGTATGGATTAAAAATTTCCATTGAGGTGAGAAGAGTTCTTTGTAAAATTTCAAAAAGTCATTTTTCTTCTCATACCCCATTTTTTCAAGACCTATTTCTAAAATATCTTATAACCAACTAAAAATTTTACAATTTGTATATTTAAGGTATTTTTCTTCATCTGACTTCGTATCTGATGTCCAAGAAATTGTGAAACGAGTTCTCAAGGCCTACAATAAAGTAAGTAGGACGAATTATCAATGGATTTGTATGTTTTAGTTAAAGTTTCCACTTATCTCTTATGCTGTGGTTTGGTTTTTATCTCTTAGTAATCTTAAATGCTTCTATATACAGGGAGAAACTGAAGAACTGGAGAGATATTGTTCCCCAGAAATAGTCGAGCGATGTAAAGCCCAGCATAAGATTTGCGATATGCAAGGCACTTTTTATGATAACAAGGTTAGAAGATAATTTTTTCTCCATGCATATAATATTTGATCTAATGTCTTTTTTACTTGATGCAGATACTACATATATCTGAGGTCAATGTAAGAGAAACTAAAATGATGAGTGACACTCCCTTGATAATTGTTGGGGTATACACCTTTCCCATTTAAAATGTCAACCTACGTCCCTAAAAAGTAAATTAAATTAGAAAATCGTACTTAATTTGGGTAACTTTTCTATTACAGTTCCAAATACAACAGGTTTATTGTGTACGAGATAGACTTGGTGAAATAACAGAAGGAGGCATGATGAGTGTGTAAATACTCATCATTTTATGCCCATTTTAGACCATAAAAATACCAAAAACACCACAAAAGACCATATTATACTGCAGATATCCTTGGTTTGTGTTTTTATGTGTTTCAGGTACAAAAGGATCGAAAACAGGGCAAAAACAGACAAAACCGAGCACAGGATTGGAAAAGCGTAAAAAGCCGAGGACGGGAAGAAATTTACGAGTATGGACCGGGAAATGGCTCAAATTGTCAACGTTAACCCTCAGCAATAAAAAAGGTCAAAATTGGTCCTTGGGATAATTTTCAGAAGTTGGCATAAAAGGTCCCTCAACTTTCAGATTTTACATATTTGGTCCCTAACATTTAACCTAATCCCTAAACTAATAAATCCCTTAACCCTTAACCCCTAAATTAAACCCAACCCAAAATACTAAAAACCCTTATCCCATAACCCAAGCCCAACAACATAAAAGCCCAACCAAGAAAATAACCCACCCCGTATTTAACTAAAACCGGAGTCAAACCAGGGTCAACCTTCTTCCCAAAACCGTCAAACCCGCAAAAACCACCATGTCCAATTCCCCAGGCCAGACAATCATGTCCCCCCATCCCTTTTCTCTTACACACGCCAACCTTCCCCTTCCTCTAGCTCTTAGCTAGTACACTTATTCACGTGAGTCCACTCCCCACGTGCTCAGAAAATACCAAATCCCACTTATCCAAGTTTTCCCGCCAAAACGATTTTTAACGATTGGGATTGAGTTGATTTAATCCAACGATTGGGAATGAGAGAGAAGAGGTCAGAGATGATTTTGGATTGATATTTAAGAAGAAAGAAAACCAAGAGAGAAACCTGTCACTGTCTTAGACCATTTGTAGTGTAAAATTAGTTTAAACCTGTTTTCTAAAATTGTTGTAATTTAATTTTCAGTAGTTGTTATCTCTTTCAAGAATTATACTCGTTTGGTTTTATTGCAATCTTAATTTAATCTTCATTCAGTTTTAAGTTTATTTGGTCAACGAAAGTCAACGTTTTGTTCAAACTGCTTATTCTCTTTTCTCTATTGCTTATTGCCATGATTCCTGCTTATGCTAGTTCATGTTTGCCTTTAGATGTATTCCCTGTAGTGTAGCATTCAGTTGAAGTCAGTTTAGCCTAAATCAGTCATAATAGTCATTTTAGCTTATTCCTTATTTAGTGCTTATTTTAATTTGGAGTTTACTTATTTCATGATCATTAAGTTAGTTAAGTCCATATTAGTCAGAATCCAAGGTTATTTTACTCATTTCCAGTGTAAAATCTCAATTCAGTAGGCATTAAGGAGTGTTTGGATTAGTTTGTCAAACTGGGTCAAACCCAGTGTTACTGTTCAATTGCATTTCACCTAAGTTAGATTTCAATTAATTAAGCATATGGGAGTTGTTAGCATAAGTTCCTTGCCTGATTTTGAAGTTTGGTAGGTTTTCTCTTCACTAGTGCATTTTTAGGCCATAATCTGATCTAAAAAGCTCAAATCTGCATTAAGCAGTTTGAGGTGTTCTTTTTGGTGTTTTTGGAACTCTTATAGTTCATTTAGTTTGTCCTATGTCCCTTGTCAAGTAGCTTTAAGTCCAAGGCAGGTTTGGTAGAAACCTGCATAAGCAGTCTTCAATCCCTTCATCAGTCCCTTATACCCTTGTTCAATCTCAGTTTTAAGCTAGTATGAGTAGGATTAATCTTCTAATTTTTGTTTTTATCAGTAGTATGCTAGTTAAACTTTACCTATTTTTGCTTTGTTCTGAATTTGTAGCTTATTTACCAGCTTATTTCTAGTCTGCATGTAGCCCCTTAGTCCTGATCTAAACCCCGCACAGTTTTGTGGATTTTAATCCATCTGATCTAGGGTAGATTTGGGCAAGCAATTGTGGATAAATTTTGGGCATTTTCAGTTTGTAGGTAGCTTATAGTATGAGCTTTTAGATTCTGCTTTTAGATTCTCCCAATAAGCTCTTATGTAGCTTATGGAACAGCTGCAAATTGGCTGTTAAGACATTTTGGTTCTGTCTCATCCATGTATTGATCAGCTGCTTATCAGCTTATTCTAAGTAGCTTCTTTGAGCTTATTCAGTAGTTTTTAGTTTCAGTTAGTATATTAATCAGTTTCTGAGCTTTTTGTAATTTTTGGCTTACCTTTAGCTTATTTGAAAACTGCTTATTGGCCCAATCTGTTTATTTGGGTTCAATAAGTTTCTGATTTTATTTTTCATGGATTAAGAATTTAATTTTAGATTTACTCAGAATTTTCCAGATTTTTCTGTTTTCATTTTCTATTTTTAAATCATTTTAATAGTTTAATTTAGTTTTAAATTCATAATAAATAATTAAAAAGTCAAAAAAATATATTTCTTTTTTCCAAAATTTTCTTTTATCATTTAGGACGTAGGAAAAATAGATTTGTTCCCGTAGAGTTAGTATTTCATTATTTTGACGTTTTTAGTTCGCGTTTTCCCGGTTTAGTTACGTTTTTAGTTTCCTTTACGTTTTTAAATTCCCGATCTTTAGAATATCGTTTTTCTTGCCTTTTAAGTTGTTTTTAATTTATGTTTACTTATCTTAGCATAGAAACCCAAAATCCCTTTATTATCACCATTCAAACACGTTGCATGATTCGAGAACACGAATTCCATTCACGCCTTCGTTGGGGATAACGACCCGGGAATACAACTTCCATTGTATTTCTCGGAAAAAATAATGTATTGATCACAACGGATCAAATTTTGGCGCCGCTGCCGGGGAAGGCTGACGCGAATTTTGAATTCTCGTTTATCGTTGCGTGTTTTGAATCTTCGTAAATATTTTCTCATTAAAAAAAAAAAAAAAAAAAAAAAAAAAAAAAAAAAAAAACCCAAAAAGATTTTCATTTCAAAATTTATTTTCCCTTTATATTTTTCAAAATGTTTCTAAAAAACCAAAAATATTCTTCGTATCCCTCTTATCCGTTTAATTCTTTTTATGTCTTCATCTTACAACTATGGTTGTGAATGGTGTGGGGGACCTCTAAATGGTGGAAATTGTCCCGGTTGTAGCATTGTAAATTCGGGAAACGGGTTTGTCTATGACCAAAATCCCTACAATGAAACACCCGACCTTTTCAACCAACCCCCACAACATCATATGGAGACATACTTGTGTGAATTTTGTGGAGGTTGTCCTCATCCGGGATATGATTGTCGAACGGGAGACGTGCTTGTCTATGAGCAGAACCCTTATAACAATCAGACACCATCCGGATTTGACACATCTTCATATTATTCACCGCCACAACAGTTTTACTGTTGTGAATACTGTGGAGGTCCGCACTATAATTCCGATTGTCAAATAAGGACCCCGCTTGTCTATGAGCATGGTCCTTGTAACAATTATGATTATTCGTATCATGACCAACCTCCACAGTATCAACCAATTCAAACGCAGCCTCAGCCATTTCCTCAAGAATCATTCCAAGAAATTCATAATATTAGGAATGATCTTCTGGATTCTGCTTTCAAAGATGTATTCCAAAAACTTCATGATGTGAGGAATGCATTTAATGCTTTGGCTGCTAGGCATACCCAAGATGATCGTCATGGTGAATCTATGGAAGAATTACTCGCCATAGAACGAGCTGCACACAATCGTTTCTTGTTTAATCAGGCGTGCATGCTCGATGACGATGATGATGACGAGGAGAGTACTATTCCTTTGAGCGATATCATTTCTCAACTCCCTCAGTCTATTGCGATCACATCATTCTTTCCAACTTTGAACTCCAAGGACTCTCGTATTATGGGGGATGAGCATATTAGCACTATTCCTGAAAAGGAATCGGACGAATTCATAAAGTCTAGTGCTGAGAACCTTGTCCCAATCCCAAGTGAGTCTGAGGATATATTTGACGATGAATATGATTTTTCTATTTGTAGTGATCATCCACTTGACACTACTGATGATTTTTTCGGGACGTTTTCTAACCCTCTTTTCAATTCAAATGATGATTTTTCCTCTAGTGATGACGAATCACTTTCTGATGAGGATGTTCAAAATGAAATTCTCAAAGTCTATTCGAATTCCCTTTTTGAATTTGATGATGAGTTCTTTTCTAGCAAAAATCCTCTCTTTGATGAAGAGTTAGAGAACGATGAGGTCAAGGACTCTATTATTCATAAACTTGATGATATGACCTCGGTTCTTAATCCCGATATTGATCTTTCTCCGACATATGTGACATTTCCTTCTGAGGATAGCCATTATATTGACTTCACATATGTCGTTTGAGTTTTTCTACCTTTCTTCTCCTATAAGGTAGCTTGTCCTCTCATTCTCTCGTTCGGGAATGAGGACAAAGTTTTTGACCCCGGCATATCCATTCTTTTGAGCCGGATGTATCTCATCGGAGTGGAACTTTCAAGTACTTCAATGTTTATCCAAACATCTTGAATGAAAGTCCGATGGAGATTTTCTTTTCCACATGCTTCCCCAAGAACAAATGAATTCGGGGTCGAGTCAAGCTAGTGACTCGGTGAACAAAAACATTAGCAACCACATGGGTGACAACCCATGTTTCTGACTTCTTTCTATTTTCTGACACTAAGTGTGGGGGGATGCCTCTGCTGTGCTTTGTTTTGTGTGTTGTTTGCTCTTGTTTACAGGTTTCCCTTAGATCGTGATGATTGATGCGCCTGTTTTCAATCCAGCCGCCCAATATCCGATCTTATTACTAACGTTTATCTAGGGATATCTTTTCAACATTTTTTGTGAAAAATAGAGATTTCTGTTCCACACTTGGCTAGTGGTATTACCTTTTTACGTTCTAAGTGGCGGCATAATAGCCGGTACTTTGAATATTGAGGGCAATATTCAATTCTAAGTGTGGGGGGGGGGGGGGGGGGAATTCTCTCGAATTTTGTCACATGTGTACCTTCTAGTGCCCTAGTACCCCCGTTTTTGCCAAAATTTTAAAAAATTTTGTCATTTTTAGATAAGTAATTGCAATAAAAAAAGTAGTGTTTAGTCTTGATTAGGTTAGAACAAAGGGAATCCCGACTCTGCCAGAGTGTTGATCTGGCTGCTTCCTTAACGTTTAGACTAAGGTTTTACGATTTGTGCAAATGAAAATGCTAAGCGTAGAGTAGTTGGTTCTCTTTAGAGCTTATACAAGTAATCTATGGTTTTTCCTCCTAGAAGATAACTAATCTGATTGAATACGTGCTGTTTTCAAACGTTTGAATGTTAAAATCATGTTGTTATGAAAAACAAATTTTTATACAATTTTGATATAGAACCCGAGTTCAACTTTTTATTTTAATTTTTGAGAAAGCATATATGTAAATATATATATAAGTTAAAAAAAATGAAAAAAATGAATAAAAAAATGAAAAAGAAAAATAAAAAAATGGAATGATATTGCAAAATGCAAAAATGGAATGATATTGCAAAATGCAATAAATTTTGATGTTGTGAAAATAAAGATGTATGTGTTAATAAATGTATGAAAATTGCTTTCTCTTAAATTTGAATCGGAGGTTGAACTTGGATTCGTCAATTTTGTATAAAAGTTAAACGGTAATTTAGTAGATTGTTGATTTCAAAGGCCTTGAAAGCTCCGGTATTATTCTCTGTGGGGTGTCAAAAGCCTGGTCACCTAAAACCAACTAGTTTGGGATGTGCCGAGAAGAAAGCCGTTACATGGAGTAATCTTGTCTTTGAGTCTCTAATCTCTAATTGATCATTTGTTGTTATCTATTTAAGTCTTTTATACTAGTGTAGTGGGAATATCCAAAATCTTTGAAATCGAAATTCCGCTGATTCCGGTACTATTCTCTGTGGGGTGTCAAAAGCCTGGTCACCTAAAACCAACTGGTTTGGGATGTGCCGAGAAGAAAGCCGCTACATGGAAAAGGCCCTTTTGATCCTTAGATTTTCGAGGTTCCCGGTAAATTAGTATTTGACTTAAACAAATAACAACCATAATAAATATTGATTTTTGCGGTCAAAATTTTGAAAATGAGCGCAGTCACCTAACTTGAATAAATTGTGGGAGTGAAAAGTTAAGTTTCGGCTTACATAGATTATTAGTATAAGTAGCGTTAGCATTTTACAAAAACGTTTGCACAATGAGTTTAAGCTTAGTTGGGAGTATTAAAAAGAGGATGACGATTTCAATTCCCTGGAGACACCCATTTTGTGTGAATCCCGTTCCATGATACCATTTTTGAAAATCAAGCATTTTATTTATTTTAGTTCTAGTTTAAATTTCTCGTATTTAATAAAAAGTCGAAACGGGGATACTTTTGATCCTTTCATTACTTTACATGATCGGATTGCTAGGGACTAGCAATAGCTTAGTGTGGGGGATCTAAAATTAAATTCTTAATCCATGAAAAATAAAATCAAGGCATTTAGTACTAAGCTCCGCAATTCAAGTTGTAAGTATCCTATTTTCATCAAACTATTTGGATAAGGGGTGTTTGGCATTACAATCTCAAAACTAACATCAGGGGAAGTTGTGGTGATTACACAATGGAAGATTTCCAACTCTGACCCGACAACTTCATCAAAACCCCCATCAAGCAGTACCAAGACAATGCATCCCAACTTCAGCTTAGGAATTTCGTAAAACCTTGGACTATTTTATGCAGATTTGTGCATGTAAAATGAGTACTTTTCAGATTTATCAAGGCGTTTTCATTGGAATTGGAGGTGCACATAACGGGTAAG
This sequence comes from Artemisia tridentata subsp. tridentata, assembly GCA_021014915.2. NCBI lineage: Eukaryota > Viridiplantae > Streptophyta > Magnoliopsida > Asterales > Asteraceae > Artemisia > Artemisia tridentata. The sequence continues at coordinate 23,923,319 of CP139501.1, read as the reverse complement.
CATCCCAAATTAATAGGCATGAGGGTGAGATTTAGTATCTTATATTATCACTACTTTTATAATAGTTTTTATAATCCATTTAATGTGGTAATTAATTATGAAATTCAGAAAGAGAACCAAAGAGGTGTCTTTCAGAAAGAAAGATAACTAAAGAGGTGTAGGCGGGTCAAACGGAGCAACCATTTTAAGTGTCGAGCAACCATTTTAAGTGTCTTTTTTTATTGTCTTTTTTTAACTTAGATATTTTGGGGTCCAATTTTCTGATTTATTATCTTTGTGTTATAGGTAGTTGGTGACGGGGTTGAGAGTATCACAACAAACTAATCTCAGTTCACCTCGTCGCAAGCCTTTTCCTCATTTAATAGGCAAGCCGCCTCCCTTAAGAAACTAAAGCAAACTAATAAATCATACTAAATGTCTAACGGGTGTTTGTCTTAGCTTATTTGATGGGCTTATTAGCTTTGAGAATTAGATAAGCTCATAAGCTCTTAAATAAGCTAAAACCTTCACCTCCTGAATCATATTGCCGTAAGTTACTTTTTGTAGTTATGGAAATACAATATGTATTGTTTGTTCATAAGCTTTTACTCTTCATGTTCAGAGTGTTTGAGAAGTCACTGCAATATGTGAAACGTTTCAGTCGCTACAAGAACCCAGATTCTGTGAGACAAGTTTTAGAGTATCCTCAGTTACATTCATTTAAATGCTTGCCTTACTGTTCGTTATCATTATTATTTTTTGTCATATTTATGCCGTGAAAGCCCTTTTTTTCTTAACCAACATGTAGACTTCTGAGTAGGCACCAGTTAGTAGAATTTGAGGTAATATGCTCATGACCTGTGGCGACTATCTTAATTTTCTTCGTTTTGATTAGGTGCTGAAATAGCATATGTGCATTTCGCAGCTTTGTGTGCTTGGAACCTTTACCCTGCAACTGTTGAGAAAGGCATTGCTATGGTCCCATCTATCAAGGTAACTCGAAGAAAAAAAATATTTGACAATATTTTTCTTGCTATTTATACCAAGGCTACTAAGGTGTAGGCAAGGAAAATGCAGTGCAATATGCATGATGTTGCATCGAGGTTTATGACCCAATGGGCCATGAACAGTTTTATACATCACTAATTGCTACCAAATTATTTAAACACTTTTATTTGACTTTTAACCAGGTGACCCGTTTTCATTTTAACAATGTTTTGGAGATGATCAACCTGAATTGACCCGTGTTAGGCAAATAATATGAGGCGTGTGGCAATAGTAGGCATGCACAAATAGTGAACAATCTGACTGAAGTTGAAGGTTTATCAAATGATAATGTCATGGATAAAGAAAACATCGAGTCAACAGCAGGTTCCTTTTTTCAATAAGATTTTTATCTTTTAATTCGGTTTGATGCATGTCTAATCATGAGGGCACTGATGATAAACACAAATAAAGGCGTGCCAAGTTTTTGGCTCAGTGCAATGAAATCTAATGATGTGCTGGCTGATGAGTTGGTAAATAAGTGACAAACTTTTGTTTTCCATACTTATGTATTCAAGCCTCACATATATTTAGTAATTATTGCCTTTCTGCTCTATAGATTTATGAATCTGACCAAGGAGCTCTACAGTATCTCAAAGATGTTGGTCTCCGCCGCCACCAGGTTCGTTAACAACTCCCATCCCTTTCTTAATATGTGTACCTGAAAAGATCAATAAGAAAACATGTTTGTATCAATACTTCTGAGAGTTTATTAAATGTATAGTAAACCTTATATAAGGACTTCAAGCTAGGTGTATGATGTTATAAAAACATAAACAACCTTTTTCCAGTTAACAAGTGATTAAGATTCTTTCTTATATTTATTTTCTAATATAGTTTATTGATGATCTCAAAAAATTATATTAACGCACGTATATGCATAGCACATACACGCCCAATTCCTCATCCTCATTGTTAAGTGTTAGTAATTCAAGCTGAACCTTTTGGAAATTCCTGGCTAAATTAGCAATTTCCTACAAGTTTGGCATTCTTTACTTTCTAACCCTCACCACTAATTTGAAAAACAAAAATTTACATTTTTTGGTAACATATCTATTACACATGTTGCGTCATCTTCAATGGGGACAATGGGGTTAGCGCGGGCATCTGGCCCAAAAAAAGGAAATATACACTAAAAACTCACTATCTTGATAAAATGTTCTGACTCGAACGATTATCACTATCATACACAACCTCCATCTTCACTTTTACTCCAGTATCGTCTACACACAATATAGTTACACACCATGAATTGACGTGTTTGTTGCTTAGTGATTTTGAAAAGTTACGTATTACTATAGTTTAGGATATATCAGTAGCATTTGTGTAGAGTGGATTTGATTAATACCTTTACTTATCTAACATTTTTTTAGGCACCAGGTGCTGGAAAGATTGAAGAGAACACCGCATCACATATCGACCCTTTGAAACATTAACCATTAGGGGTCCTCTTGAACTTCCGCTAGACACACAGAGTATAGCTAACCCATTAAGACATGTCTTCATATAACATCACAGTGTCCGTAAACCACTTGCAACGTGGTGGTGGTGAGTCATGTTTCTCAATGGCAGGTCATGTATTTGGACTAATTGCATAATATGGGCCTATATTTTTAACAAATATCGTAGTTAGTTATCAGTTACTCTTTAATTGGGTACCACTTTCTGATATAATAACTGGGAACACTTCGTACTATTTTTTACATTGATTCATGTCATCAAGGTGCTTTTTATTTGTTTTCAATAGAGGCTTTTTTTTTGCTCAATTTCAGTATCTTGGTTTCGTATTAACAATTAGAATATATTTAACTACAATACGCAAACAAAATTGTTGCAGATGATTAATAAAATACCACTTACCGATGATGGTTTCAATAGCATATATCTTAATATTAGATCCTTAAAGTAGAGGTGGAATGACGAGCGGGTTAGTTAACACGTCAACTTTGGCTTTTACAATAGGTTTTTAAGGGGTTGAAATACCATGTATTTGAGAATCATGTCTAAGTCAGTTAAGACATATGTTTTTATAATATTATGGCAAAACCAAAAGTTCACTTGCATGTACCATAAATTCAAATATATTTAGTCTAATCATGATCTGTGGATAATGTAAAAAATACTTACATTGCGTGATTTAATCTTGCTTATCAATATTTGGTTTAACGAATGTTAAATCAAGGAAAGGGCAAGTTTCGTGGGTGAGAGTGGTCTTTGATGGATTCTTTATGGTCCTTTAAGGTTGAGAAGAGCAATGAGACAGATTCTCACCCCCTGCTCACCGGCCCTTACACGGTGAGAATTATTTTGATTTGAAATTGTTTCATCTGCATTTTTGCATTATATTTAGAGTCTTAATGTATTTTATTAATGAGTCCATAGTGTCTAAATTATAATTTATTCTATTATGTTGTCTAACTGAAGTTATAAATGTTGCAGTAACGGGTCAAAGTCAGACGCTTCAATGAAATGTGCCGGCTGTCAAGGTTCTGGAATAAAGGTGTAAATCAGGCATCTTGGCCCATCTATGATTTAGCAAATGCAACATTCATGTAAATAAGTTTGTAAACACGAAGGTTGTCATGCTCTATATTTTCTCTCATATTCGATAAACGTATATTTATTTTCGTTCTTAATTCATTCAATATATAATTTAGTATGTTTATATCTTCCAACAAGACAAAAAAACCATACACATCCCTTAAAAATAAAATTTATTTCATATTAACAGCCCAATAATTAATGATCCACAATAATTCCCTTATATATTATTGGTCCGTCTGAAAACACTTATATATAAATATATGCAGTCTCAGAACGAATACTCGTGTGTAGTGTGAAACCAGGCAAGTGATCACCCGGATCGTTTCCCAACGAGGTGTGAATGAAAAACTGTGAAAAGCTAGGATTAGAGTGATTGATGATATGATATTTTTGATTTTGCTTTTCTTAACAATTCTAAATAACAAATTAAAAACAGATATACAAAAGAAATTAAACGCGAATAAAATAAAACTAAAACGCGTAACGGGAATCTAAAATGGGACAAAAACTGAAATTTATGAAAATTAAAACCTAAAAATGTAAAATGACTTAAAACTTATTTAAAAACTTAAATTATATTTTTTTTACACTTTTTATTTAATTATTTCTAATTATTAATTATTTAATAACTAATTAAACTAATTTAAATTATAAAAAATACTAAATAAGCAAAGAAAAATCTAAAACTTTTTCTAAAAATATTATTAAGTAAATAGAAGCTAAGAAAATTATAAAAATGAAAATTACTTAATTAAAATTTAAAAAGATAAATTCTATTAAATAGAAGCTATCACTTTATTTCTATTTTTGATTTTCTTAAGGTCTAAAAATGTAATTATATTTTTCCTAGATTAAAAATGACAAAAGAAAATTATGAAAATTAGATTTATATTTTTCTGATTATTTTTCTATTTATTATGATTTAATTACTATATTAAACTAATTAAAAGATTAAAAATATTAAAACTATTAATAAAAATCTGAAACTTTTTTCTAAATTACTTTATGATATTACAAAGCTAAGAAAAATAAAATGGTTGACACAGCTTATGCTGATAAGCTGTTAATAAGCTAACAATTTATATAAGCTAAAAATTGAAAAACAAAAGAAGGCTTAAATAGAAATGGGTTACTAATACTAACGGAACTGGTGCCCCAGAGAAGTTGGAAGGGGGTGTAGATTTTTGGATAACCGAAGGTTGGACGTATTTAGCACTTCCATTGTTAGTGGGAAGTACCGGGTCCTTTTTCACCTTGAGTTCAACATGAGCTTTACCACTACGTGTAGTGACAGCCTTGAGTTCACCCCTTGGGTTGACAACAGTGTTACTTGGGAGACCTCCCGAGGTAGAAGGTATATCAGTTAAAGACTTTTTGATCTGGTTTAATTGGGCAATCAATAACTGGTTTGTCTCATATTGTGTCTTATTTGTTTCCTCTTGGGTTTTCATGAATTGCTTAAGTAACTCATCTGAGGACGTCTGATTTTGGTTTGAACCTTGGTTTTGATTAAAATTTTGACCACGGTTTTGGTTATAATTACCCTGATTCTGACCTCGGTTTTGATTGAAATTTTGAGAATTGTTGAAATTTTGTCCCTGATTTTGAACAAAGCGATTTTGATTATTCTGATTTGGCACGGGTGGAAAACCAGGTGGGACCATAGCATTCGGTGCTCGGTACTGAGTCTCAGCATGCGGACGGTACTGATTTTGGTTTACTGCAGCTACGGGAGCTGGGTAAACAGAAGCATCGGTTGCTTGACAATCATAATACGCATGTGGGCCACCACAAGTTTCACACACTTTGTTTATTGCTTTGATTTGTTCTGGTTTATGAATTTCACTTTTTAATTCTTTCATTTCCTTCATCATACAACGCATTGAGTCAGTTAAAAAGGCTAACTCTGATGAGTTACCGGATGAAGAAGAAGTAGGAGTGACAGGAACATTCACTTTGTTTCTAGAAATAGGAACTTTTGATTTATTTTCACAAATTTCAACCACCTCTCTAGGTTTACGATTCAAGATATTGCCACCGGAGGCTGCGTTAAGTGCATCTTGATCGTTTTGGGTTAACCCATTATAAAACGTATTTATCTGTTGTAACACCGTGAAATCGTGATGTGGGCATTTTCTTAGGAGATCTTTAAATCTGTCCCATGCCTCTCCGAAATTTTCATCAAAACCTTGACGAAATCTAGCAATTTCATTTTTTAAATTCGTCGTCTTTGATGGAGGGAAGAAATAATTTACAAATTTCTTAACGAGATCTTCCCAGGTTTCAATGGATCGAGGGGGTTCTTTATCCAGCCAAATCCGGGCTGCCCCCTCAAGTGAGAATGGAAATAGCATCAATTTGATCACTGTTTGTGGCACATTCTTGTAATTGATTGTAGAGGTCAGTTTGTTGAACCAACGAATGTGTGCATATGGATCCTCTCGTTCAAACCCGTGAAATTGGTTTGTGGACACGAGCTGAATCAAATGTGTTTTCAGTTCAAAATGATCAGAATCGATGACTGGTAAAACGATGGCATCTCCGTAACCCTCGGTGGGTGCCTGGAGCATTTCAGCCATTGTGCGTTCGTCTGCCATATTATCAGTGAGAACAGTACGAATCTCGGGTTCGACTATTTGGGCAGCACGTCTACGATTACGTCTTCTCGGAATATCTACGAGTTCACGTAAAGGGCTTGATGACGTGGAAGAACGAGTGCGCATGCACTAAGTAAAATATTTTAATTAAATCAAGAACGAATCAAAACACAAGTGAACTTAAACCAATAATCATCAAGCGTACGGTAGCTCTCTAAAAGATAAACGCACAGAGTGGCGGAGAAGCAAAGGTGGGCAATTAAATGCTCCTTAAAAACCCGCTTCTTTCAGTCCGACAATTTAATGTCAGACTATCCTAGAACCTCCGTTAGAGTTTGTTTATCAATCAAAGGTGAGCCGATATTCGCAAGTGATACAAAGGTAAAGTTTTAAATCTTTGGTTTGGGAACTTATTATGGTCGTACCCCCAGTTAGGTAGTACTCTGTCTTGGTTCTCGATGGTAATTTTTTTATTGTTATTTATTATTAACAAAGAAAACAGAAATTATTTTTGGTGTTTTTATTTTTTATATGATAATAATAATAATAATATATATAGAAAAGAAAAAGAAAAATATTTTTGTATTTTATATGGTTTTTGGGAAATAGGAACTTCTGATAGAAGGATCTCGAATCACTAATCGCTAAAATTCTTCACAATAGTCGCAGCACAACCTCCCCGGCAGCGGCGCCAAAATTTGGTCCGTCTGAAAACACTTATATATAAATATATGCAGTCTCAGAACGAATACTCGTGTGTAGTGTGAAACCAGGCAAGTGATCACCCGGATCGTTTCCCAACGAGGTGTGAATGGAAAACTGTGAAAAGCTAGGATTAGAGTGATTGATGATATGATATTTTTGATTTTGCTTTTCTTAACAATTCTAAATAACAAATTAAAAACAGATATACAAAAGAAATTAAACGCGAATAAAATAAAACTAAAACGCGTAACGGGAATCTAAAATGGGACAAAAACTGAAATTTATGAAAATTAAAACCTAAAAATGTAAAATGACTTAAAACTTATTTAAAAACTTAAATTATATTTTTTTTACACTTTTTATTTAATTATTTCTAATTATTAATTATTTAATAACTAATTAAACTAATTTAAATTATAAAAAATACTAAATAAGCAAAGAAAAATCTAAAACTTTTTCTAAAAATATTATTAAGTAAATAGAATCTAAGAAAATTATAAAAATGAAAATTACTTAATTAAAATTTAAAAAGATAAATTCTATTAAATAGAAGCTATCACTTTATTTCTATTTTTGATTTTCTTAAGGTCTAAAAATGTAATTATATTTTTCCTAGATTAAAAATGACAAAAGAAAATTATGAAAATTAGATTTATATTTTTCTGATTATTTTTCTATTTATTATGATTTAATTACTATATTAAACTAATTAAAAGATTAAAAATATTAAAACTATTAATAAAAATCTGAAACTTTTTTCTAAATTACTTTATGATATTACAAAGCTAAGAAAAATAAAATGGTTGACACAGCTTATGCTGATAAGCTGTTAATAAGCTAACAATTTATATAAGCTAAAAATTGAAAAACAAAAGAAGGCTTAAATAGAAATGGGTTACTAATACTAACGGAACTGGTGCCCCAGAGCAGTTGGAAGGGGGTGTGTGTTATGCATGTATACTAGCCTAGAGGTCCCAGGTTCGATTCCACAAACCCCACTTTTTGCTAACTATTTTTTTTGGAGATTTTCTTTTTGAGATTTACTTATCAGCTAATTATAGGTAACTTTTGAACTGGAACTATTTTTAGAATTAGTTGAATAAGCTAGAAACAAGGGCTTAAGCTTAACAGTTGGCTATTAAGGTTTATATGAAACTTGGATTCTTCAAACAAGCTAGAAACTGAAAGAGAAGCTATGAGCTTATGAACTAAGTTGCTATGGACTGCATTACACTTAAATAAGCTAATGAGTTCAAAAATTGCTGGCTTGATAAGCCAGAAAAGCTCAAAAAGAGCTTTTGGCTTCTGAGTCTGCTGATGTGCTTTTAGGCACAGGGCAAATCTGCCCGACTTTGGGCCTAGTTTTAAGGGTCTTAGAAGGTTCTAAAAATCTTGAAAAAAATACTAGGATGAACACAAGTTGGGTGAGCTTATTTATCAAAAAGAAGCAGCTTGTAAGAGCTTATGGTGAGGGAATGATTGATCCTCAAAGTTTCTAAAAAAACCACAAGGACTGCTGATGCAGTCTGTTTAACTGAATTGGTGTGCACTTTGGTGCACACTTGCACACAGGTTCTAGGCCTTGGTATACTCACTAAATGGACTCAGTTGAGCAAGAAAATGCCAAAGTTATGGCTCAAATAAGCTTGAGGCTTATATTGGCTTATATGAGCTCCTATGTTGACTGAAATTCACAAGGATCAAGTAAGACTGCTAGACTTAGCTATAGGGCTGATCACACCTTGAAAAGAGCTTATAAGGACTACTAAAAGCTTGTGCAAAGTTGACCAAATGGCCAATCTACAGTAACTGTGAGATTTGGCTTATGACAGACTAGAACCAAACACCCCTTATGGGTGGACTGTTGTTGGTTTTTGAACTGAAGTGGTGATTTTAAGCTTAGATTTTGAACTTCTGATGATCACTAACTTATTTTAATGATACTGAACAGGTTTTAAAGTTACAATAAGCAGTTAAATAAGCTTAAGATAGTGTGACTGTTTTTGACCTTTTTTAGAGTTTTAAGTGAAACTGAATGACAAGGCAGTTTTAAACTAAAGAAACTGATTGAAATATATATATGAACTATTGATAAGCAATAAATGACTGGAATAAGCTACTATAAGCTACTTAACAGTAGAAATAGAAAATTAAGCTAAAACTAAGAAAGAGCTTACAATCGAACTGAGGTTGTGGACCAAAGAACCAAGAACAGAAACAACCTATAGGCTCTCCACAGAACCACTAAACCATAAGCTTCCAGAATTTTAGCTTGTTGACCTCCGTGGTAGCTTATTTGACCAGAGTTGACCTTCGTTGACTTTCTTCCTTATTTGAAATTTAGAACTGATTGGTACTAAATAAGATTACAAGAAGCTATAAGAAGCTTATGTAAGCTTATTACAAGGGTATTTAGAGCTTTTGATGGTGACTTAATGGTATTAAAACTTATTCGAATTCACAGATAACTTGAAACTTAAATTGCTATTGAAAATGAGTTCAATTCTAACAAGACAAGAACATTTAAACTTAAAGTAACTTATATTGATAACTTGAAGTGAAAATTACAAGAAGCAAAGACTGAACAATAAAAACGAGTTACACTAATTTAACTACTACTGCTTCCTTCATGCTCCTCTTGTATTTATAGCTGAGAATTAGGGTTTCCAGCATCATTGTCATTATTTCCCACCATTCACCTTAGCTTTTGGTCCACTCTCCATGTGCCACGTATTTTTTGCGGGAAAAGGTAAACAGAGCAAATTGCTCTGTTTGCGTGTAGGGGAGGTGTGGAAGCATTAATTGTGGGTGGCTTTGGTTTGTGATTGGTGGGTTTGAGAGGTAGGATGTGATGGAGGGGGGAGGTGGAGGAGAGAGGGCTGCTTGGGCGGGTAACTGGGAAGAAGGAACCAGTTTGACTCTAGTCAAACTCTGGTTATGCTAAATAGAAGGGAATGGGTCGGGTATTGGGTTTTTAGTTAGTGGGTTGGGCTGGTTATTAGTGGATTTGGATTTAAGGAATTGGATTTATGGGATTTAGTAAGGATCCGTTTGGTTTTTAGATTTTTAAGCACAAGGACCAATCTTGTAATTTCTGCATTCTTGAAGGACTAAACCTGCAACATTTCATAAGTTATCACAAGGACCATTATTGCCAAGTTAGATAAACCAAAGGACCTATTTTGTATTTTGTTACAATTTAAAAACACCCGAGGACCATTTATGTAATTTTCCAAAAGTTTAGGGGTGAAATTGTAATTTTCTAAAACTTTGCACCAAAGGACTTATTATGCAATTTTATGATTCTTAAAGGACCTTTGATGACTTTTCCTATTTTTAGAATAACCAGAGACTAGTTTTGACAACTTTTGAAAGATGAGGGACTGAAACTGCCAATTAAGCAAACTTTGTTCGTTTTTCCACTGTTTCTAAACATTTTGCATCTGAAACATATAAAACACAATTCTGGGATAATTTCAGTATTATGATGCATTTCTGAGTGTTTTTGGATGTTTTGGCAGCTCAGATTAGGTAAAAATGATGAGTATTTAGACACTCATCAATTATTTACCAATAACTAATACTTTTGTATACATATATCTTACTATTCGAAAAGTAATACACTTAAAGAATAATCACAAGTCATGCCCGCCCAAACAAGCGGGCTTCGACAACTAATATATATATATATATATATATATATATATATATATATATATATATATATATATATATATATATATATATATATATATATATATATATATATATATATATATATATATATATAAATGTCATAGCAAGTTATACATAGGAGTTGCAATCTCCTGATGCACCTAAACAAATGTGAAATGGGTTGTTGGCACACACAAGTCCATTCACCTAATCTTAACTCAACCACCTATAATGCATCCATACGCTCCTAGTGTTAGCCATAGTATATATATATATATATATATATATATATATATATATATATATATATATATATATATATATATATATATATATATATATATATATATATATATATATATATATATATATATATATATATAATAGTATGAAAACCCGACCAAAAGATCAATTCGCTCTCTAACCAAGAGTGAAAATCCCAAGAGGTCAAAGAAAATCAAACCAAATATATTTCCGGAAGTATTGGATATTCCTGGGTAGTTTAGGTCCCAACGAAGTGTGAATGGAAAATCGGATTCGGTTCGTGATCGGGTGATTTGAATAATTGAGACATTTTGGAATTACGACTAAAAACAGAAAACATATACTAAAAAGCAACTAATAAGCACGTAAAACAAGAAAGTAAAGCATAAATAAGCAAAAACGCAAATTAAACTAAAAAAACGGGCACTTAACGGGAATTTAACGGGCATTAAAAACCTAAAACTCAAAATTTAACCCTAGAAGTGCAAATTTAATTTCTAAAAGTCCTAAATGACTAAAAATAATTTTAGAAAAAAAATTATATTTTTTTGATTTTTATTTTATTTATTATGAATTAAAAACTCTTTTAATCTAAAAATATTATTAAAAATACTAAACTAATCAAGAAAAATCTGAAAAATTTATGAAAAGTTCTTTAAGGTGTAAGGATTCTAAGAAAAATAAGACTTAAGTTCCAGCTTATTAATAAGCTGGAAATAAGCTAAAAAGGGCTAAAAGCTAAAAAATAAAAAGAGGGTTAAGTAAATAATAAGTGCAATCCCTAACGGAAAAGACCCAAGGGTGCAGTTGATTGTCCTGTGGTGTGTTAAATGGTCGAGGTTCGTTGAGGTCAGGGGTTCGAGCCCTGCTCAACATTGGCTTCCCAACTTCCCATTTTTTATTTTTTTACAAAAACTTTTTATGGAACTTATTAACCTCTTAATTTTAAGCAACTTTTGTGAAAACAAAATTTTTATAACTTGTTAAATAAGCTAGAAAATCTGACTTAAGCTAACAGTTTTGTTTAACTAAGTTAAAAACAAAAAAAGGCTTTACTAACCTTGCAAATAAGCTACTATAAGCTAGACTAAAACCTATTAAGCCACTAGAATACTAAAAGCTAACTAATAGGCAGATTCTAACCTAAAATAAGCAATCCTAATAAGCTAAAAAGCCAAAAACTAAATTAAGCCAATAATCAAAACTGACAACTAAACAGCCTAAGACGGCAACTTTAGACTATTCAAAAAGCTACTTAAACAATAAGCTAGACCATGAAACCTAAAAACATATTAAAATAAGCTACCAAAGAGCTCGTAAAATGAATTTCAGACATTTACGAGCTTATTAGATGCTTAAAAATAAGCTGGGAAACAGACAGCTTAAGACTCAGTGAATTTTGAGTGAACCACAGACCGAAACCCCTACTTTCTAAGCTACAAATAAGCTATTAAGAGCTAATGAATTGAGCTAAAAACTTGAAAATAGCATAGATTACCCACTAATGAGCTCATAAAACAATTTTGAGACAATTTTAACTAAAAACAAGCTTAAAAACATGCTAATACGCAAGGGAAGTTACACTATTTTTTGCTTTTTTTTTTTTTTTTTTTTTTTTTTTTTTTTTTTTTATAAAACTTGCAATCAAGAAACTAGGACTCAAAACCTATTGCTACTTATCCAGAAGTTGTAAAATTTATTTTAAACTGAATTTTGACTTAAAACACAACACTTGAAAGACCTATTTATGACTTTTTCAAAATAAGCTGATATAATGAGTTTTAAACTATGAAACTTTGAAAATTAAGCTAAGACCTATGAAACTTGCTAAAACTGGTTTAAACTATTTAAAAACTACTTTATAAACTATTTTTAAGCTTAAACAAACTGATTTAATGGCCAAAACAAATACTAGCAGTACTAACTTGGAGTTAGTATTGCTATCCCAAACACCCCTTTAAAAACTGAAATAAGCTTTTTTAAACTGAATTAAACTATGAAACTGGTGTTTTATAGAAAAAAAATTAACATTAAGTGTATTAAAAGGTTTTTAAGAAAAAGTTTATAAGAAATAAGCACTTAACCAATAAGCAAAGCTTATTGGCTATTTTGACAGTTAAAACACTTATAAGAACAAATAACTTCTAAACTATGAAATAAGCAACTAGAATGATAGATCTAACACAAATAAGCATATAACACACAAATAAAGCAATAATAATCACTAATAAGAAGATATAAGCAATAAGCAGTTTTAAGCTATAAATGAAAACTTAGGAATTTTACCTTGATCCTAGCTTAAACAAGGATCAAATAAGCTCGAGGAGCTACTCTACAAGCTCCAGCTTGTTTAAAACAAGCTGGTAAAGTCCAATAAGCCCATCCAAGTCTGGCTTATCATCCAAATTAGCTTATTTCACCTTAAAACCAAATTGCTTAAACAAAACTGTGTTCAAATCAAACTTGAGTAGCAGAAGCTCGAAACAAGCTATTGAGAAGCTTGTTTGAGTTCTAAACAGAATTTAGAGAGAGAGAGAGCTTATTAGAGCTTATGACAGCTTATTCAAGCAAAAGAAAACATTTTAAGCAATAAAGTAAAAGAGACAATGAAATAAAATAAACTGAATTTTATTAAGACTTTAAAATTATTACAATACTTGAAATAAAGACAGAATTTTAAAAGAGAATAAGCTAAAAATTACACTAAAATAAGCTAATACAAGACACTAAAAAAAAGACTCCTTGTGCTTGAGAGGAGGCCTCTATTTATAGCCTTCAAAGGATCCTCTAGGGTTTGGGGAAGCTTCACGTCCTTCTAATCACAGCCATCCAATCCATTATGTCGTCATAAGCTTCAATCCGTACCCTTGGATTGAGTGCCACATCGCGTCCACTAATCAATAGCCTCTATTTTGCCATTGTGGCCTCCTGATGGTGTCATAATCTGACATGTCAGAGCTTCTAAAAGAGGAGTGGTACTTAAGGTGGATTAAATGATGTGAGTGAGTCGGGGTAAGAGGGGTTGAAGAAGGTGAACAGTAAAACTGTATTTGGCGCCTTCTTTTTGACTGGGTTGGGTATATTGGTTGACCGGGTCTAAGGGTAAGGGTTGGTCGGGTTTTATTATTGGATTGGGCTTTTGGTTTTGTTTTGGGCTTGGCTGGGTTTAAGGATTATATATAAAAGGTTTAACACCGATAGGCTAGGGACTGGTTTTGCAATGGATAAGGACTAATGGTGCAAAGCTTTTTAGGGACTGAAGGTGAAATGGATTTTAACAATAGGGTTATGTTTGGTATTTTTAGGTTAAAGCTTGATCCAAAATATCGAAATCCATCCCCGGCTCTAGCTTTTCACACTCTTTCCAATTCCGTGCTCGTTTTTGTCCGTTTTGTCTTTCTTTTTGTCATTTTCTCATATCCGTTACCTGCACATACACAAACACAAAAACAAGCATATATTTGGCATTTATGATACGTTTTTGGTCTTTTGATTCCGTTTTTGATAAAGAAAAGGTATGCGATTTAACACATACCAAAATCCCCCAGACTAAGGTATTGTCGTGCCCTCACGCAATGTCATCACCTCACGCTTTTGAAACCAAAAATTTCAAACCTCTTTCTACTAAAAACTTTGAAAAGTAGCAAAGTGTTCCTCAAAAGAGATTACGAAATCAATAGTTCTAAAAACGCCCCATTTGACCATTTTATTATATATAATATCTTTTTGTATTTTTCTTTTTATGACGGGATGTTGACTTTCATTATTTAACAAATAACTTTTAGGATCATGAAGTAAGAAGCACTTTTCATGAAAAAGCGTCCATTCAGATAAAATTCATCGTCCTTGATTTTTCACAAGTCCATAAACCAAGCTTAAAAACGAAATCATTGTTAAGTACAAGTTAGATGCTAACACTACCCATAGAAGCTAATTGTGTACGCGTAGCTACTTCTTGCTCCCTTATTCCTATTTCCTCTAAGTATTTTATTTTGAAAAATGAGTTTTTTTTTTTGATATATTTTTAATCCGATAAAGGCACCAAGTTTATACGCTAACTAGTTTAAAATCCTTCCCTCGAGAATCGTTGCCCATAAAAAATGAGGTCCACATCAAGGTCCTAATTTAACACGATTTAAGGAATATCCTTTTTATTTCGACCGAAACAACTCATCTACGAGTCCAGAGACAGAAGCTTTATTAGGATATCCCCGGAGTCAAAATTTGGCATTATTAACATTATTAAGCACATTAGCCCTCGACCCTTTATAACAACTGCAACAACGGGAGCGAACCGTCAAGAAACAGTAGCCTATTATGACCTTGGGAATTTCCTCTGCCTTTTTGAAGTCTGAGTCAACGGGAGCGAACCGTCAGGAAAAAGAAAACTTTTATGGCTTTGGATTATTATTATACATATATTAGGTGCCAAATCCCGAGTCCTACGGTCTTTCAACATCCGAAACAATAGCACGTACTATCAGGATTCAGTTGTTTTATTTCCCCGTAACGCTGGTGGTACCCTCATGTGTACCCAACTCTCCTAAGCAATAATTTTCTAAAGAATGAGTAAAAACTAATTATCGCTAAAACCGTGCACCTTTAATTATTTTAAATTTTTTTATATTTTTGGGTTTATTTAGCTGATGGGAGCAAAAAGCCACAATTACCCTCTATGAGCTCTAAAAAGATCCAACTACTCCACGCTTAGCATCTAACTTATATTCAACTCTATCATTTTTTGTTCTTCGCAAATTTAAAATCCTAAATAATAAGATTCGCAAATGCTTAGTCGAATAAAATCAAGCTGCGCATATTTAAAGTCAATTATGGAAACTTGCAAATTCTTGCTAGAATTCGCGTTTTATAGCTTCTTGTATAAGAGACTAGCACAACTTTCAATTATAAAGGTTAAGGAGACAAGCTAGAGCTCAACACGCTCGGTAAAGTCAAAATTTTATTCCTACTCTCACCAACGGAAAGTCAACAATAGTGTCAAAACACTCATTATATTTTTGCAAAAATTTTAAAATTTTCTTCATTTTTTTTTTGGAATTTTGAAGGAAAACGGGGTTGCGAGAGTATAAGGTAAAATCAAATCGAAAGATTACCCCCAGACTAAAATGAAACATTGTCCTCAATGTTTTGAAATAAGGGTTCTCTTATGCAAATCTAAAGCCGTTTATTAATTATGCTAATAGATAAACATTAATCGATAAGATTTTGGATACGGATTTCCCAATAAGCACTGAAGGATGAAACTCGAGTGGATGAAAGACAAAACCACGAGCATGAGAGTCTTCATAATTCGGGCAAATCCTGGACATAAAACAACAACAACGAAATACGAGAAATGGAAGAGGTGGGCCTCCTCACGTTACACTTATTAGAAAATAGAAAGAAGATAGAAAACATGGGTTGCCTCCCGAGAAGCGCTTGTTTATTATCGATTCATTTAGCTTGACTCGCCCCGAATTTATTTATCCATGGGGAGAGGCTGGAGGTCTAGCTCAACCTCCAGTAGGATCACTTTCAAAATATCTTGATGAAGTATTATGATCATGAAAGTATCCTTGATGATATGGGATCGTTTTGGAGTGAACGAGTCAACTCCATAAAAAATGAGTATCCCGGGATCGAAAACCTTTTCCTCATTTCCTGATGGAAATGGTAGCAAAGTCTCAATCTCAATCTCAATGAACTCCATGAAGAAAAGGAGTCCATGATCAGAATAGAACAGAGGGGAATTACTTTTCTCCAGAATTAAAAGTTCCTCAGATGAGGTTTGTAACTTTAAATTCTTATCGGGAGTCAATTTAATCATTTAATGATTTTCACTACCATCGAGTATGCCTGGATTTAACACTTTGTCTTCACAAGAAAACTCAACATGATACTCGATGGAAGACTCAATAGAGAAAAGGATATCACCCTCGGGGGATAGAGGAGATAAGTCATTTAGATCAATTGTTGGTTCAGTCACGGTTTTCATTTTTGGGTCTTTATCTTCAAAGGATTTATCATCAGAAGGTTTGCCATATAAAAGATATTTCCATTCTTTTTTATCAGCTCCAAAATCAAAGAGATCGTCATCACTTTGTGAATCACTAAGCTCGGTATTAGGATACGAATCAAGTGATGGATCACGATTTAGCAAATATTCTAATTCTCTCAGATCTGATTCAAAATCAAAGTCATCGTCTTCATCCCCCGGTGGGATTGGATCGATGTGAGTGAGTTCATCGGCGAACTCCTCGAGAAGAGAATCGATTTTAGATGGCTTAATTTCTTTTATTTCTTTAATTTTAATTTCCTTCGGAGGGAGAGAAGGTGACGGGTCATTGTTTAACATTTTCTCGAGTAAAAGAATATCTCCCTCCGGATCAAAGACGGTATCATCAATTTCTGGTGAAATTGAATCATTCTTAAAACAAGCCTCGATCTCTTCCAAAATGAAGTTACTTTCCTCAAACGGAGGGGAAGAAGGGAAAGAGTCGGCAATGATAGGTTCGGAAGACGGAGTTGTACTGCCACTCGGAGAATTATCCGAAAATCCAAGAACTTTTTTTGCATACTCGTAGAATTATCAATATCTATGAAATCGATCCGGTTAACTGATATAGCATTGTAATTAGAGGAGTATCTCGAAGTTCGATCGAGATTAAAAGTTACGGCTTCATCATTAACACGAAGGGTTAATTCTTCACCATAAACATCAATTAAAGCACGTCCCGTCCTCAAGAAGGATCTCCCTAGAATGAGGGGAACCCGAGGATCGGCATCAAAATCAACGACTACAAATTCGACCAAAAAATGGAACTTTCCTACTTTTACGAAGACATCTTCGGCGACACCGATAGGACGAGTAATTGATCGGTCCGCAAGCTCGAGAGTCATACGAGTAGGAGTGAGTTCGGGAAGGGAAAGCTTCTTCCATACGGAAAGTGGCATAAGGTTGATGCTTGCACCAAGATCGGCCAAGGCTAAGCATTCAACCATTCCCGAAAAATCACACGGAATGAGGAACTTGCCAGGGTGTCCAAGTTTTTCGGGTAACTTTTTGAGGAGAACCGCCAAACAATGCTTATTTAATGGGGTTTTGGCTTTTTCAAATAATTTTTCCTTATTACTCAGCATATTCTTCATTGTCGAAGCAAATTTAAGAAGAGCATATGCGAAGCTAATATCGAAGTGCAAATCTTGAAAGATTTGGAAGAACTTCTCCATTTGATTGTTAGCTTTTTCACAGAGCTTTTGATCATTAAGCCTTGACGGGTAAGGTATTGATGGTTTAGGATTAGACTTTGGAGTATTAATGGGAGCAACTTCGGGCTCAAAAACTTGGACAACCGGAGGTTGAACGTTTTTGGTACTTCCTTTATTAGTAGGAGGCACCGTGTCCTTTGTCACCTCGGTTTCACGTTCCACTACTTTAGGAGGAGAAGAAGAAGTAGTAGGAACCGTAGGTCCATCATAAGCAACACCACTTCGGGTGGTGATAGCTTTCAAATCACCTCTCGGGTTAGCAATGGTATTGCTTGGAAGAGATCCCGAACCCGAGGGTTGATTCGTTTGCATAAAACTTCTCATCATGTTCTTAAGCTCATTCGTTTGTCTAGTCAACGTAGTATCCATTTCTTTCTTAAACTTATTCTTAAGCTCGACCTTCATATTGCTGATTTGATTTTGCATAGCTCGTATGCTAACATCATTCGTCTTTATGTAGTTCGAGAAATCATTAGAAGGTCCAACTTGAGGAGGAGAAGGATGACGAATTGGAGCTTGGTAATTTTGGTTTCCTTGATTGAAATTTGTTCCACGGTTTTGGTTATAACCTTGATTAGCATTATACCCTTGGGTATTTTGATTGAAACGGTTTTGATTGTTTTGAAAGGAAGGAAAACCGGGTGGTCCCATTTGGTTACTAGCACGGTAATTAATTTCTCCTTGAGGACGAAATCCTTGATTGTAATTTGCTGCTGCTGCGGTAGCATTGAAAACGTTGCCATCGGTGGCTTGACAATCATAATAAGGATGGGGACCACCACAAATTACACAATTTTTGGTAATGGCTTTAACGGGCTCCGGTTTTTGGTTTTGAATCTTAATCTCTCTCATCATACATCTTATAGCATCCGTAAGTTCGGCAATCTCCGATGGATGTGCCGGTGAAGAAGAAGTAGGAGCATTCACTTTGGAAACAACCGGTTTGTTTCGTGAAATGGGAACTTTCGATTTGTTCTCGATAATAGTCAAAATATCTCTCGGAGTACGATTCAAGATATTGCCACCAGCGGCCGCATTAAGCGAATCTTGATCGGTTTGTGTCAAAGCATTATAAAATGTATCAATTTGATGTAATTCTGAAAAACCGTGATGTGGGCATTTACGAAGGAGATCCTTGAATCGTTCCCATGCCTCAACAAAATTTCATCAAAACGTTGTTGAAAATTCGTAATATCATTCTTGAGATTTGTCGTCTTAGAAGGAGGAAAGAAATGATTCACGAATTTAGAAACGAGATCTTCCCAAGTAGTAATTGAACGAGGGGGTTCTTTTTCGAGCCAAATCCGGGCTGCCCCCTCGAGAGAAAATGGGAATAACATCAACTGTTGTTCCCTTTACACAATTAGAATTAACTACAAAATTAAGCTAACCATGTTCCATGACTGAGTAATGTATTGATTAACTAAGTAAAATAAGTAAAACGTAAATGATAAAAACAAGAGTTTTTCAACGTTTAAATTCTTATTAGAAGTTAATCAAAGAATCTATACCCAAGTGTTCGCGGAAAAAACACTTGGGATTGAAATGACAAAGTATGGTATTGTCTCCTCACTAAACTTAAACTAAGCTTAAGTGGCAACTATAAGGAACCACTGAGCTATCTCAGGGACTAGGTTGCTCTTTGGGGGAGAAAAAGTGGTTTGTGAATGTCTAAGCATTAATTGCACAAACTTGTCCACTTTTCTCCCTTATGAACCTATTTATACACAAGTATAAAAGAGCACCCGTGACTTAAAAGACAAAAAGAATGACCTAAGCTAATCAGGACAAAATACTGATGTATTTTGTCCCTGTTACAAGAACCTATTTTGGGTATAAGACAATTATGCTTTCTGAGTAACAGTGATGACACTGTTCTTGTTCTAAAGCCTTTCAGGGAAAGTTTGACTTTGGCCTGATAAGGACTTCTCCTTATCTCTTCAAATCTTTCCCGCCTTTCTTTCAGTCTTCAGGTTCTTCAGTCTTCAAACTTCATTCTTCATAGTTGTTGAGGAGACTGGGTTCAGTGAGTTATTGTCATCACTCACTGAACCCATTATCTTCTTCTTTGGCTTAGGTGCCACTCAGGGAGTTCCGCCTCACTGAATGGTGAATCCTTCTTCTTAGACTCTTCCTAAGCATCCTGAAGATAACTCACTGAGTGACTGTTCACTCAGTGACCTGAGAGCGTTTAAGGTTGTTTGACACTTAGGATAATTTGTATTCAAATCATTGTTTCAGGATGCTTGGGTACTGAATGGACCCAACAATCTCCCCCTATTTGGATATAAATTAAGCCTAAGTGTTTGATCAGTGTAAGTGAGCAAATTGGGCTTCTTCTTACACTGAATATACTAGAAAGCAATTAAAGGACACTGATATAACAAAACATGGGCCATCATCTTATTCATATTCATTACATCAGTCCTATCATCTAAACATAATACTCAGGGAAATGTACTCAGGCTTCCATAATTCCCATAAGTTCCAATTTAGCTTTCTTAGACACCAACTTCTCCTTGTCGGGTCTTTTACTCATCATCTTTTCCATCAGCCTTATGAACTCTTCATTCTCAGGGCTCTTCACATGAAGTGCCATCAGCTTGTAGGCTAGAAGAGTTGTTGTTTCCACCAGATGTATATCACTGACTCTTTGGAATGCTTGTTGTCCAAACTCATCAATAAAGAAGATACCAAATTCAGGATGCTTGATCACTTTGTTAGGATAGAACTTGACATCTTCAGGAGGGATCTTGTTGCAGTGAAGAGCATCAATAAATTGTTCAGGTTCTTGGCCTATTGCTTTCCTCTCTCTTCCCTGTTCTCTGAGTTGGTTCAGGGATTGTTAGTCCCTGAGAAGCAAGTGCCTTTTGATGATCGATTCCTAAGCTCTTGTCCACCCTTTCCAGTTCCTCATATTTGTTGTTCAGGGCAGCCAGAAGGTTAAGGATACACTTGTTCTGTTTCTTCTTCAGGATGGGCCCCATCATGTCCCATTCCTTGATCCCATATTCTGATAACTTGAAAGGTTTATTCTTCTCAGACTTCCTTGGTCCTCTATGAACTGTTATGGCTATGGGATCAGTGTTGGCATGAATGGTCATGTCAGTAATGGGACCTTCACCCTTTGTCTTTGTCATGGCCCAGACGTACCTCTCATAATTCTTCCTCTTTCTTTCAGTGTTTAGTTTGACCTTCAGATTGTGTTCTTTGATTCGGTCAGCCTGAAGTTTGAGGAACTGTTCCCCCTTGATATTTTGCTCAGTTTCCTTGATGACTTCCTTAGCCACTTCAGCAATCACTGGCCTACTGAGTCTTTCAGCCTTGAGCCTTTCCTCTTCATCCAAAACTGCGGCCACTTCTTCACTGGTTCCCTTGAATCTTCTCCCATCATCTAATATGATTTCCATGAGCACTGGTGCATCAGGGTCAGGACGCACTTCTCTTGGTGCCTTTACCAGTTTGGGAGGTGAATCTTCAGTCATCATGATTCCATTCCCTTTGTCAGTGGGAGGGGGTGTATTGAAGGAGGCTTCAGGGAACTCTGTAGTTGTTGTTGCTTCAGTTGTAATGGGAATGGTAGTAACAACAAGTGCTGAAGAAGTTGAGGTTCCTGGCATAAAGCTTTGAAGAGGAACAACTTCAGTGATACCTTCAGCTTGCAGGTTCAGGAACTGGTTTATCAGGTTTCTCCCCCTCAATAGATACTGGAGCTTCAGTGTAAGCATCTGTTGACTGAGGAGCTGTGGGAACTTGAGAGGTCTGAAGAACTATCAGTATGGTGGAGACCATGTTCTTGATTTCAGCGGTCTCGTTCTTCAGGGAGGAGATGTCTGTTGCCATGGTTACTTGAGCTTCGGAGAGTTGAGTGACCCTGGTGGTGTAGTGATTGACCAGCTCATTATGTTTAGCAGAGAGCTGGTTAAAGGCTGATGAAATTTGAGTAAGGCATCCTTGGGTATCAGAGACTGACTTCTGAATGGCTTCTTGCTGAGACCTGAGAGGTGTAAGATCCACCTCCTGGAAGAGCCTGAGAAGCTCAGTAATGTTGGAGGAGGTGGTCTTCTGAGAATCCATGAACTCAGTCAGCTTGGTAATGAGAGCTGGATCATCCTTGAACTCTTCTTGAATTGCACTAAGAGACTGCAGCAACTGGTTGAAGTGCGTCCCTTGTTCAAGTCCCAGTGTCTCAATGGCGGTCTTCAGGTCACTGATATGTTTATCAGTTGAAGCAGTGACCTGATGAAGTGAGCCTTCAACAGCAGCCCTGAAGTCGGCATAAGAGGCTGCTGCGTCAGTATGCTGATCCCATTGTTCCTTTATTATCTCATTGAAGAGGGCAGTGTTGGATTTTCTGAGGAAATGAACTAACTGCCTTTCAGTGAGGGGTAGAACATTTTCATACTTCTGTAAGTAGTCAGGAGTTGCAGGAGCAGATTCTGAGGAGCCTGATGATGATGATGATGATGATGTAGGGTGGTGATGGGATTCTTGTTCCTCAAGAGGAGGAGATGAGGATGGCTGTTTAATGTACTGAAGGGAGTTGTAAGTTTCAGTGTCCATGTCATCCCCAGCAGCAAAAACCTCATCATCCCCAAAGTCGACCATTTCTTCTTCTGATTCTTCATTGATTAGCATCTGGAGATCAACAAGAGTAGGAACCAAGTTAATATCCGGCTCCCCCTCAGAAGAGGGCTCGCCTTTGTTTTGGCCAGGTCCTGACCCCTCTATTCCGGCAGACTGGGTTTTATTTGCCTGGTCCTTAGGGCCAGTTCTCGAGAGAAATGCAACGCCATGGGGGGTGTAGGTTCCATATCAGCGGGTGGTCGCATGCCCCCTGAGTCTTTGTCCCCTGAGGTGCCTTCAGGGACTGGTGGGTTTGTTCCAGTACCATCACTAGGCAATGAGATGTTGAGGTCCCCCGTTCCATCAGGGTTGGTCTGCCCTGATGAAGATATAGGGACCGGTACTCCCTGAGACTCTGATTGTGATTGATCAAAGCCGTAATCAGGATGTGAAATGTTGGGGCCCCCCTTTCCACCAAGGTTGTGCTGCCCTGATGAAGATTTAGGGACCAGTCCTCCCTGAGACTCTGATTGTGATGTATCAGAGCCGTGAGCGGGATGTGAGAGAGTGCGGGTCCCCTTCTTGGTAGAGTAGTGCTGCTCTACTGAGGATTCAGGACCCTTTTCTCCCTCAGGCAAAGGTGGTGATTGACGAATGCCTTCATCGGGAAGTGAGGGTTGGATGGTTCCTGACTCCACTGACTTGTGTATGTCAGCAGAGTCTTTAGGAGCAGGTTTGCCCGAGGACACTGAGGGTGATTTCTCAGTGCCCTCCGTTGGCGGTTGTTCTTTGGCCAATTGGGTTTCCTCTGTGGGTGTCTTAGTGGGCTGGGCCTTTTTTAGCCTTCTTTTCTCAGGCTTTAAAGCAGAGGTCTCAGTGTCGAGTGGTTTGGGTTGAACCACCTGCCTGGACCCCTTCTTCTTTTTCTTCTTCTCCTTCTTGGAAGGAGAAGGCACAGGTGATATGGCATCCGCACCCTGAATGACCATCAACATGTATGTGGTCAGGGCGACTGGTGTAACCTTAGTGAGGTCTCTAGAATAATTGGCCTTATGTAAGACATCAGGGTCAGATCCCTGTATATTGGGCCTAATGTACTCAGAGCCTAATAAGTCTTGAAGCACACAGGAAATGAACCTAGGGTAAGACATGCGTCTTTGCCTAGATTTTCTGGATAGCTTGACTATAAGGTCTTTGAAGATTATTTCTCCAATGTCAATTTTTCTATCCTCCAGGAGACTGAACACTATCATTTGTTGAGCAGTGTTCAATTGCTCCGTGGAGGACTTGTTCCCACCAAGGACCTGAATGACAAAAGTCATCAGTATCCTCCAGACGGCAGGAAACCATGTTTTGATGATGGGGGCTTTGGCCAATAGAGTCCCTGGGGCCACATCAGGGTGTTTATCATCATGTGGCCCAAGTAAAAGCAATTCAGCCTTTACATCACTTTCAGTAGGTTGAGGGTCAAAACATTGAAAACTGTTTTGTAAAAAACTTTTGATATCCGCATTAAATGCCACCACTCCACTTTCCCCGGGTTTTGCGCAACTGCCAAGGTGAACAGTTGTGCCGTCTGCAAAAAGTGCATTTTGCAGTGTGACGTCACCACATATAATATCAAAAGATATTACTTGTGAGGAGAGGCATTAAATGCCAAGTGGGATATGTGGTGATGAAGTGGGGGCCCAAGATGTGGATGCCAGAAGGTATAAGAACATATATTCCTATATTAAATAGGTGTTCAGTTACCAACCTCGGACATTTACAAACTAAATACTTAGAGCATTAAGTATGGCATCGAATGTCATTTGTTTGAGTCTTGAGGCCCCTGAATGACTTTTCATTCAGTGTGAGGATGTTCAGGGAAGGTTATTCAGTGAGACATAAGATTCTTATTCACTGAGAGATTTGTTGAGTCATGGACCAAAGGTTATCAGAATTTACACTAAGTTGGATGGATTCAATCAGTGGACTGATTCTCAATATCCAACATTCCCAATTCAGCTTTCAGTCTTGTGAAAGTTGGTTCGTCCAATGGTTTGGTGAATATATCAGCTAGCTGATATTCAGTGGGAATGAAGTGTAATTCAATGTCACCATTCATGACATGGTCCTTGATGAAATGATATCTGATACCAATGTGTTTGGTTCTCTGATGAAGAACATGATTGTTTGAGATAGCAATTGCACTTGTGTAGTCACAAAAGATGGGAACCATCTTGTAATGGATGTCGTAGTCACTGAGTTGACTTTTCATCCATAGCACATTTGCACAACAACTGGCTGCTGCAACATATTCGGCTTCTGCTGAGGATATGGCAACTGATTGTTGCTTCTTAGTACTCCAACAGACTAGTTTACCACCAAGGAATTGTCAGGAGCCTGAAGTACTTTTCCTATCCATGTTGCAGCCTGCATAGTCAGAGTCTGAGTACCATTTAAGATCAAAACCTGAACATTTAGGGTAGTACAATCCAAGATTTCGAGTACCTTTCAGGTACCTGAGGATCCTTTTCACAGCTGTGAGATGTGATTCTCTTGGGTCAGACTGATATCTGGCACACAAACAGACTGAGAATTGGATATCAGGCCTTGATGCAAGTAGGTACATCAGTGACCCAATCATTCCTCTAAAAAGAGTTTGATTCACTAGTTTACCAGCAAGGTCAGGACCAAGGTTGTTTGGGGGAACCATTGGAGTTTTTACTGAGGCACAATCACTGAGCTCATACTTCTCAGTAGGCTTCTAGTGTACTTTTCTTGACTGATGGAGGTTCCCTTATCAGTCTGCTTGATTTGCAGTCCAAGAAAGTAAGTGAGTTCTCCCATCATGCTCATTTCAAATTTCTTTGCCATCAGTTTTTCAAACTGTTTGCAAAGTTTATAATTTGTTGAGCCAAATATGATGTCATCCACATATACTTGAACAAGAATGACATCTTCTTTTGTCCTATAGATAAACAAGGTGTTGTCTATCTTGCCTCTGATAAATTTGTTTTGGATGAGGAAGGCTGAAAGAGTTTCATACCATGCCCTAGGAGCTTGTTTCAGTCCATAAAGGGCTTTGTCAAGCTTGCAGACATAGTCAGGAAACTCACTGCTTTCAAATCCAGGAGGTTGTTGAACATAAACTTCTTCTTTCAGTGATCCATTGAGGAAGGCACTTTTTACATCCATTTGATATACTTTGAAGTTCATGTAGGTTGAAAATGCAAGGAAGATCCTGATGGCTTCCATTCTTGCCACTGGTGCAAATGTCTCTTCATAGTCAATGCCTTCTTGTTGATTATAACCTTTGGCAACAAGTCTGGCCTTGTTTTTAATGACTATGCCATTTTCATCAGTTTTGTTCTTGAACACCCATTTCATGCCAATGACTGAAACATCCTGAGGACATTTGACCAAGGTCATTACCTTGTTTCTGTCAAATTGTTCTAGTTCATCATGCATAGCCTGAACCCAACTAGGATGTTTCAGTGCTTCTTTGACACTTTTAGGTTCAATAGTGGAAATGAAGTCCACAAACAGGCATTCATTGGCTGAGGTTGCCTTCAGTTTAGCAGCCATGCTTCTAGTAAGCATTCCTTCAGTATGCTCTTGATGCGTGGTTTTGCGACCTTACAACAGGTTTTACCTCTCGAGGGATCTCAAGAGGCTTACAACCCCACCAGGCAGTGTACCTGACCGATGTAGTATAGTGTAGTGGTAAGTACGGGGGATTGATCGTTCTCCACAGGGAATAGTGTCGTTAGGATTGAAAAACTACTCTAATAGGTCTAAGGGTGAGGGAAGATTCTTTTTTGTATTTTTATAATTTTTTATGAAAGCAAGTAAAATCTCGGGTTTTAAGAAGTGGGCGGAATTAGTTGCTAGTCAACTAACCCAAATAACTACAAATGCAAATAAAATAAAATAACTGAAAATGAAAAGAGTTGTGAAACTTATGTGGAGAGAAATGTGTTTACTTAGATTTCCTTACTCCCTAACTATCTTTTACCGGTTGATTAGTGTGTATTAATTGCGTGGATGACGGGTGTATTCCTTAATACCAATCGTGGGGTGGTGTACGTACTTCCCCAACTCTACAAGCTCCTACTTCACTCCTATGTCGAGCCGGCTAGGAAGCTCCTAACATGGGATCACTAGAATTCGCTCATGCATTAAATACAACCATAAAAACCTAGTACGCATTGGTTCATGTTTCTTAAGACGTTCAAGCAAGTTACCGAATAGGAAGTTAGCCAGTTTTCTTAAGCCTACATCGATAAACATTCATCCAATACAATTAATAACACACTAATAACCAATAATCAATAGTTAGGTTTCATTAGATCTAAGCAAACACAAGATAAATCTAGCCTAGCATGTTAATCAAAAGACAAGAACAAGATATAATCAAACAACACATAGACATATTGATTGATTAAACAATTACTTATCTTCAATTAAACATGGGAGATCCAAGGGTATGAAAACCCTTAAAAATGGCAGAAATTCGTCTTAGGGTTTCTCCTCACAAAGTTGCACACTAATGAAAAAAATTGCAAAACTATATATAGAGTTTAAGGGCTGACGGCGTCACGTTGTAGATCTTGACGCCGTCACCTCGCCGTGTCTAGGGTTCCCGGATGGCCTTCTTGACGCCGTCCCTTTGTAGCCTTCCAAAATCCGCTCTGGCCTATCAAGGCTTGACGCCGTCAGAAATGGGCTTGACGCCGTCCCTCTTTAGCTTAAACCGTGATGGCCTTGATTACCTTAAAGGGTGACGCCGTCAGACTTTTCATTGCAAAACTCTCTGGCTTATCATGTGTATTTTTCATATCCACCTCTTTTGCCAAGCCATGACGCCGTCAAGAGCAATTTGTGACGCCGTCAAAGGTACTTTTCCAGCCAATTTTGAGACTTTGTCGTTTTCTTCACTTTTATGCTCCAAAAACGTCCAAAATGCTTCCTTTTCCAGATTTCTTCTCCAAAGTACCTAAAATGACAAAAGGAACGATTTAGGGCAATATTTGATCAAATAAATACGATTTAGGGCTTAAATGACCCCCTAAAAGCGGTACACTTTTCGCTTCATCAAATACCCTTACACTTGATATTTGCTTGTCCTCAAGCAAATGCGCTTTTATTCTAATCAAAATACAAGTTAGGGGTCATTTAATGCTAATATAAAAGTAATTACAACAAATAATCATTCCACTTTAATCATAATAAGCACGGAGATTACAAACTAGCACCTCACAAGTAGTGTTTAGATACTCACATCTCTCAGGTGTCATCAAAATAAATCTCATAAATGAAAACGGATAATATCTCTCACTACCTGTCATAGCAAATAGATTACCATAGGCTTGGGAAAGGATCAAAAACCACCTCCACTAGGCGTAAGCACCTAAGATAAACTATCAAAGAGGGCTTTTAAACGGGTTATAACGTGAGGTGTAGGGATATGATAAACACGGTTTTGTTGGATAAGGGATATTTTACTGGTGGCGAGTTAAAGATCTTGATTAATTACATGTACAATATAGCGTTGCTAAGCCAAGACTAGACTCGACTTAAGCTAAAAACAAAATAACAAAAACATAAAATAAACATAAAATGAAACGGGATGGTAGTCCGTATGTTTTTTTCTACTTTTCTTTTTCTATTTTTTTTTTCTTAATTTTTTTTTCGATTTTTTTTTTTTTTTTTTTTTTTTTTTTCATACACTCTTGCCCTACCATCCAAAAATAATACATCATAAGGGCATTGCATTCCCCTTACACTTGAACTTTTACATAACTTTACATATAACTATTCTAATGACTCGAATTAAGATAATCGAAACATTTGGAGTACTTTTAAAATATTTAGCACATATGGGGGTAATAATGTTGTTCTTCCCCATTACTCCATTACACTAGTACTTTACCCATGAGTCCCAATCGTCCCAAAACAATATGTACAAGGATATGACTCGACTTAGCAACCATGTAATCAATTAGATAATTAACTAAGGGTTTAAACAAATGTTGTCACAATAATGCACTAAAAATGAGTGCATACAAGGTAGGCTAAGGCGATTTGGGTGTACATTTAAGTGGGGTGTAAACAAATTCTTCCTTTAAGTAAAATGCTTAAAGTTAGAAACGAAAAGATAGGCTCTGAGGGGTGTACTAGGGGTATCGTTTACTAAAAATGAGTACAACGCAAAGGGTGTGGGAGAATTACTTGACCAATGTAGCCAATGTAATTATAACAAAAACACAGGTGTAAAACAATGGGTTAATCCTAATGCCTCTTATCATGTAGTAAATCTAACTACACAAATGTAGTCTCACTTGTGGCCTCGGAATGGTCCTAACGCAAGTTCTAGAATCTAAGTGCTACCGGTACACACATCATAGCATAAATGCTTTTCCTACCAATTCTAGGGGCGAACCTCACATATTTGGGGGTGGAAATTTTTTTTAGTGGTACGGTTTTTTGTGCTAGTCATATAACTCCTATCCGTGAGACGCTCATTAAGATCAAAGTTTTACTCCTAAATGTTGTAAAAAATTTTAAATTTGGCACTAAAATTGCCCTAACAGGTATTTATCTCAGTTTTATTACACATCTACCATTAAACAAACAAAAATCAAGCGTAATTGCATTCTCTAAAGTATCGTATTTTTACCCCCCCCCCCTTACACTTAAGATGAACATTGTCCCCAATGTTCAAATAACAAGATGTAAAAGTAATAAGGTAAAAGAATGAAATCAAATACTCCCCTGATTCGCTCGGTGGATAATGTGGTAACATGGTTAGATCTTCTTCCAAGAGAATGTAGAAGCTCCAAGACTAAAGCATCGCCATAAGCTTGATTCCACATACATTTCCTTGTCCAAAATAACCTGTTAAACCTGAGAAAACAAACACGAAAACCTGCATAACATCGGCGGGATAAATCTATATATAAGGATATAATGCTTGTGGAATGATAATTTTGCAGATTCCTGGAGTTTATAAGTTAGAGATTTAATAAAAACTTTTATGAAAACAAAACTTTCAAAAATTTCAGAAGATTAAAACCTGACGCCGTCAGGTTGTAATGCCTGACGCCGTCAGAAATGATCTGACAGAATTCTCATGTTAAGTTTCTGGAAAATTTCTGGAAAAACCTATACCTTACTGCCTGGAATTCCTGCAAAACATCACTATGACTCGATACAAGCATTTGACTCAAACAAATACTAATATGTATGTTAATTTATTATTATTACGATTCATGTTCATTTGTTCTAATAAACCGATTTGGATTTCCCTTACACTTAACTTTTGCAAAATACCTTTATATGTAGTTAAGACGAAGTTAAAAACAAGATAAAGCATTTTCACAATTTAGTTTTGAACATGAATCAATAATAATAAAAATTAAACACACATACGGAAACAAATAAAATCAAACAAACAAATAAATAAAAAAATAAAGCAATTAAAGCTTGGGTTGCCTCCCAAGAAGCGCTTTTCTTTATTAACGAGTCTTGTAGCTAGACTCAAAGTCACGTACATTACGTGATTCCATCATTCATCACGGTTTCTAGGCCATCCTCATCTCCGGTTTTATATTCCGGTCCTAATTTCAAACAATCCTTGTAGAAACCGGATATCCTTTCCATAACATAGTCTTCTCCTTTATTTCTATCCTCATCATTCCTATAGTAGACCGCTTGCTTAAGCTCCTTCTCAACATTTGACGAGTGTTGGAATTGTTCTATCTTATATGGCATTTGGTAGTTTACCTCATCGGTCTCATCCTTAAATCTAACTATCCCTAAGGAAGGTTCATAAGTCATTCTAGAGACCTCAACGAATGGTTTTCCAAAAACTACTTGAGTTAAGGATGCATCGACTATTGGGCGGATATCTTCTACAATTACAAAGTCGGTGACATAGGTGAAGTTTCCTACATAAATCGGTAATCCCTTAACTCTTCCCGTGAAGTTACTCATCCAACCCTTATCAGGGAACATCCTATACCCAAGTTGATTTTTCATTATTAAGTTGTAGTGGGCTCTAGTCATGATGTTTATGGGCGATCTAAGGTCGATGTAAGCTTTCCACACATGCAAATGTCCGATGTTGCATGGTATGTTGAGATTAGAAGGATCGCCTATTTTTATAATTGGTCTACCTAGGAAGTATGGTGTCTCGGGGTCATCGAATAAGTCTGTATGATATGCGCGCTCTTCCTTAGTGGGTAGCCTATTGAAGTAGTCCTCATCATCATCTACTTCTTCAATCTCACTTTTCCTAACTTCTTTATCAACCTCGACTTTCTTAACCTCATCCTCAGGTTCACTATTATCCTCATTCCTATCAATTGGTTTGATAGTGACAACGTTGACGAAGTGGACGTGTTTGGATGAAGAGGGGTCTTTTACTTGGGGTCCGCTATTTTTGTTCCTAGCGTCCTTATGTGGAGGTGATAGCACTTGGTTATTGAGGGCTTTCAATAAGTTGTCAATTTTATTGGTCATCTCCGTTTGTTGTTGATTGAATTCGGATTCAAACTTGGCCAAACGAGCTTCTTGAGACGCCATAAATTGAGACATCAATCCTTCAAAGTTATTGGTACTACCATAATTGTTGGAAGGATTGTTATTGAAAGTACGGCTCGAGTTGGAACCGCTTGATTGGAAACGATTAGGTGGGTTGGAAGAATTGGTTTGTTGTGCGTTTTGGTTTTGTTTCCACCTAAGGTTTGGGTGATTTTTCCATGAGGGATTGTATGAATCACCGTAGGGGTTTGGCTCGGGTTTGAAAGTGTACCACTTGTCTCCCGCTCCGTCGGTACGCGAGGATGCGTAGTCCGCAAAAGCTTGTTCGGGGAGTTCCATGCAATCACGAGTGTCGTGGGGACCACTACATAATTCACATAAACAAGTGATTTTGTTCACTTGGCTTAAAGGTTTAGGAGCCTCGTAGGATTTCATAAGAAACTTGACTTGGTCTTCAAGTTCTATGATCCTACGGTCGGAAGTGCTTGAATTGTTCGAAGGAAAAGATATTGCCTTGACCGTTTTATTCAAATCATGGGGATCATTCCAACTTTCGTTGTCATAAAGAGCAAGATCTTCTAGGAGAGCCCATGATTGTTCCGCACTTAGATCACGTAGCTTACCACCGGCCGATTGGTCAATGGTTTGCCTTGTGGAAAGATTGATATGGTCATAGAAGATTTGGACTTGGAGCCAAAGTTCTATGCCATGGTGAGGGACTTTTTGGAGTAAGTCCTTGAATCGAGTCCATGCCTCGTAGAGGGTTTCGCCTTGACGTTGTTGGAACATCAAGATATCATTCCTTAGCTTGGTAGTTCTTCCTGGTGGGAAAAACTGAGCAAGGAAACGAGTGGTGAGATCATCCCAAGAGGTAATGGATCCTGCGGGTAGACGCTCTAGCCACTGACTAGCTTGGTCCCGCAGAGAGAATTGAAAGAGACGCAGTCGGGTCGTCTCTCGAGTGGCAACATCAAGGTCTATGGAATCAACGATTTTAAGAAAGTCCTTGAGATGTTGATTAGGGTCTTCGGAACAAAGTCCATGGAATGCGCATCCGCTTTGCACCAACCGGATGGTGTCGGATCGCAAGGGAGTGACATTGGCTCCTTGAGTGAACTCAATGGTGTTTCGATAGCCATGGTGGCTAGGACGGGAGTAGTCTCCTAAGGTACGGGCTCTAGGAGGTGGGTGTTGTTGTGGTGGTGGGTTGTTGGGGTCAAGGATATTACCACCTTCCATGATGTCGGATGGTAATGGTTACGAACAAAGAAACGAAGAAAAAAGATAGACTAAAGAAAACCTAGAAAAAGAAAATAAAAATCTCACTAGAAAGGAATCTAGTGAGTAGACCTAATAAAATAAAAATTCAACCTAAACAATAACTATTCCCCGGCAGCGGCGCCAAAAACTTGATGCGTGGTTTTGCGACCTTACAACAGGTTTTACCTCTCGAGGGATCTCAAGAGGCTTACAACCCCACCAGGCAATGTACCTGACCGATGTAGTATAGTGTAGTGGTAAGTACGGGGAATTGATCGTTCTCCACAGGGAATAGTGTCGTTAGGATTGAAAAACTACTCTAATAGGTCTAAGGGTGAGGGAAGATTCTTTTTTGTATTTTTATAATTTTTTATGAAAGCAAGTAAAATCTCGGGTTTTAAGGAGTGGGGGGAATTAGTTGCTAGTCAACTAACCCAAATAACTACAAATGCAAATAAAATAAAATAACTGAAAATGAAAAGAGTTGTGAAACTTATGTGGAGAGAAATGTGTTTACTTAGATTTCCTTACTCCCTAACTATCTTTTACCGGTTGATTAGTGTGTATTAATTGCGTGGATGACGGGTGTATTCCTTAATACCAATCGTGGGGTGGCGTACGTACTTCCCCAACTCTACAAGCTCCTACTTCACTCCTATGTCGAGCCGGCTAGGAAGCTCCTAACATGGGATCACTAGAATTCGCTCATGCATTAAATACAACCATAAAAACCTAGTACGCATTGGTTCATGTTTCTTAAGACGTTCAAGCAAGTTACCGAATAGGAAGTTAGCCAGTTTTCTTAAGCCTACATCGATAAACATTCATCCAATACAATTAATAACACACTAATAACCAATAATCAATAGTTAGGTTTCATTAGATCTAAGCAAACACAAGATAAATCTAGCCTAGCATGTTAATCAAAAGACAAGAACAAGATATAATCAAACAACACATAGACATATTGATTGATTAAACAATTACTTATCTTCAATTAAACATGGGAGATCCAAGGGTATGAAAACCCTTAAAAATGGCAGAAATTCGTCTTAGGGTTTCTCCTCACAAAGTTGCACACTAATGAAAAAAAATTGCAAAACTATATATAGAGTTTAAGGGCTGACGGCGTCACGTTGTAGATCTTGACGCCGTCACCTCGCCGTGTCTAGGGTTCCCGGATGGCCTTCTTGACGCCGTCCCTTTGTAGCCTTCCAAAATCCGCTCTGGCCTATCAAGGCTTGACGCCGTCAGAAATGGGCTTGACGCCGTCCCTCTTTAGCTTAAACCGTGATGGCCTTGATCACCTTAAAGGGTGACGCCGTCAGAATTTTCATTGCAAAACTCTCTGGCTTATCATGTGTATTTTTCATATCCACCTCTTTTGCCAAGCCATGACGCCGTCAAGAGCAATTTGTGACGCCGTCAAAGGTACTTTTCCAGCCAATTTTGAGACTTTGTCGTTTTCTTCACTTTTATGCTCCAAAAACGTCCAAAATGCTTCCTTTTCCAGATTTCTTCTCCAAAGTACCTAAAATGACAAAAGGAACGATTTAGGGCAATATTTGATCAAATAAATACGATTTAGGGCTTAAATAACCCCCTAAAAGCGGTACACTTTTCGCTTCATCAGCTCTCCAATTATGTTGACAAGTTCTATATCTTTAGACCTAGTCCAAATGTCCTGAGGTCTTGGATATTGATTTGAACTTGTGGAGGCCTGATTGGGTGGTGGAGTAGGTTCAGGTGCAGAAACTTGAAGATCTTCAGGATCTTGAGTATCTAACTGTCCTGGTTGATCACTGAGATTGATTGGTTCCTGAGCACTTTGTTCAGACTGATTGATTTTATCAGTACCTGTTTGTGCTTCAACAAACTCAGTGATGGTTGGTTAAGGAAGGTTGTGTGGGATGATGTAATAGGAAATATCAGCATATGCTTGATATTGAGTAGAAGGATTACTATCAGTATGATATTCATCAGGAGGATATCTTGATGAATCATCAATTCCTATCTCTTCCACTAAGGTGTTAGAGAATCTGATGGCTTCAGTACTCTCATCAAAGGTGACATGGAATGTTTCCTTAGTTTGTTGTCTCCTTGTATTGAACACCCTGAAGGCTTTAGAGACAAGAGAGTATCCTAGAAAGTATCTATCATCAACTTTTGCATCAAATTTCCCTAAGTGATCATTGTGATTATGAATAAACACAGGGCACCCAAAGACATGAAAATAGCTGATGTCAGAGATTCTTCCTTTGAATAACTCATAAGGAGTTTTTCTATGTCTCTTGACAATGATGGATCTGTTTTGAGTATAACATGCAGTCTTAACTGCTTCAGTCCAAAAGTGTTTGGATAGAACTGATCCATTTAGCATTGTCCTAGCAGCCTCAATGAGTGTTCTATTTTTCCTTTCAGCAACACCATTTTGTTCAGGTGTGTAAGGAGAAGAGAGGTTTTGATAAATTCTTTCTCATCACAAAAACACTCAAGATCATGGTTTTTGAACTCAGTCCCATTGTTAGTCATGATTTGTTTGACTTTTAGGTCATTTTGGTTTTCAATATTCCTGACAAAGGACATGATTGTTTCAGCTGCCTGACTCTTTTTGGTCAGGAAGTAAACCCAAGTGTATCTTGAGTATTCATCCACAATGACCAGAGTATACTTCTCATGATTAATGGATCTAGGACTGATAGGTCCAAAGAGATCCATATGGAGAAGATGAAGGCAGCTTTTGATGGAGAAGTTTTGTTTGGTTTTAAAGGATGCTCTATGATGTTTACCCTTTTCACATGCAGAGCAGGGTTTATCCTTTGAAAACACAAGTGATGGTAAGCCAAGGACCTTATTTTGTTTGACAAGATTGTTTATGTTTTTGAAGTTCAGATGGGAGAGTCTCTTATGCCAGAGCCAGTTTAGAGTTTCAGTGGCTTTAGCAAAGAGACAAGTTCCATTCTGAGTTAGAGTAGACATATCTAACACATAAACAACTTGTCTTCTTGGTGCAATAAGAACTACTTCTTTATTTGCATTAAAGATGGTACCTTGCTTAACGTCAAATTGAACTATGTATTTAGCATCACATAGTTGACTGACACTGATAAGATTGTACTTGAGACCATTAACATAAGCTATCCTAGTAAAAACTATTCCACTACAGTTTACTGAACCATAACCTTCAGTGAGACATGATGAATTGTCAGCAAATACCACCTGAGGTCCTGGTTCCTCAACATATTTGTGTAGATATTCCTTCACACCAGTCATGCTCCTTGAACATCCACTATCTAGATGCCAAACAGGCTCCCTGGCATGTCTCTGCACAAATAGTAAACTGTGCCAGTTTTTTCTAGGACCCCTCCTCTTGGTGGGTTTGGCTTTTATGGCCTTTTTGAAGGGTACAATTGATGCATGGTCAGTAGTGGTATGGACTGTGCTTCCACAGATTTTACATTTGGTTGTTGATGTGGACTCAGTAGACTGAGAGGATGACTTGATGATTCCTCTTCTAGCCTGAATGACCTTTTCATGTCCTGAGATGTTATGAGTGGGATCTCCACATATGTCACAACTAGGATCCATTAGACAATCATCAGGAAGATGGTCATTGAAACAACAATGTGGACAAGGTAAAAAAGGCTTAGCCTTTTGTCTTTGCTTCTGTTTAGAATCAGAGGGATACTGAAAAGCCTGTGCTTTAAAGTTTGCAACATTGGATGTGACTATGTATGACAAGTGATCAGAAGTCCTGTGATCTTCCTTTTTGCATATCATGCAAAAGAGGATTCTATAACAATCATCAGTGGAATGATTTGTATAGTGACACAGCTCACATCTTTACTGATGTTTTGATGGTTTTGCTTTGGAGGTGCTTGAGGAAGCTGGTTTGAGTTCCTTACTCTTAGATTGAGGTTTTTCAGATGATTCAATCTTTTCACTCAGCTTCCTGACAAGCTCAGCCAACTGATCATATTTTGAATCAGGGCTTTCAGTGTTCACCTCAGTTGGGACTGAAGTTGTCGAGTCATCAGTAGGAACTGAGACTTCAGGTGTGGGTCTCTTCAGGATGGTTCTACCCATTCCTGATTTCTCCTTTGGAGAATGTTGAGAGTAAACTAAAGGTGTTAGGTCTGAGCTAGGTGCAGCTCCCTGAAGGACTTTCAGTGGTGGAAGAGGTGTTTGTGATTCTAATTCAGACTCATTGATAGACTCAGTGTTACTGGGCTTATCAGTGAGTCCAAGCATATCTTTGATAGCCTGACTTTCAGGTTGCAAGATTTTTCCAGTCTCAAAGTTAGGTAACTTACTGTCTGGGTTGTTTCTTTCAACCTAGTCACTAGACTTGGGTTTCATTTCTTTCTCGAAAGATATGCCAGCTGGAATAAAGGCCTTTTCACTATCACTGAGGGATTCAGTGAGTTGGTCTTCTCCTAAGATTATCTTTTTAGAACTAGGAATAAGACTAACAGTTTCATAGACTTTAGGATTCTTTTTTGTCCAGTTTTCAATGACAGCCTTTTCTTTGTTGAGTTCAGTTTGAAGAGCTTGGTTTTCTTTCAAAATTCCAAAGTTTTGAATTTGAAGTGTAACAGCTTTTAGCTTGGCTTGTTTCAAGTCAAGTAGTTCATCTCTACATTTGTTTAACTCTTGAACAAGTTTATTGTATTTTGAAAACAAGTTAAGTCTTTGCTCTTCAACAAACTTAAGATCAAAATTAATGTAATTTAAGTAAGATTGCCAATCAGAATCATCATCCATAGATAGTAAAATATTTACTTTTTTCATGGTGATGTTAACCCACTCTCCATTTCTTGCATGGCTTTTTCCAACAACCAGCTGATCATTATCTGAAAGTGCCATCAGTGCACTGACTCTTACTTCTTCATCATCTGAGGAGACCTCTTCTTCATCCCAGTCATAGGCTTCAGCTACAAGAACCTTGTTCTTTGTTTGAACAGGTTTAGAGGTTTGAGCAGCCTGAGACACTGAGGGATTGGCCTCAAGGAGAGCAAGTTTAGCTTTAGCTTTTCTATACTTAGCTT
Source organism: Artemisia tridentata subsp. tridentata (assembly GCA_021014915.2). Lineage (NCBI taxonomy): Eukaryota > Viridiplantae > Streptophyta > Magnoliopsida > Asterales > Asteraceae > Artemisia > Artemisia tridentata. Next base: position 23,885,842 of record CP139501.1, on the reverse strand, counting down.
CAAAGTCTTTTTGATCATTTTGAACAATTTTGTTTTGAAAATGTTGAGAAGACTGAAGCATTTTTGGTTGAAACTTGCTAGTTCCTGAAGAAGAACTATTACCAGAGAATTTATATGAGGGTTCTGAGGTGGTTTTAGAAAAACAGTCTTTTGCAAAATGACCCTTTTTACCACATTTGAAACATTCAGTGGTTTCATTTGCTTTTGCTTTAGAAAAGTTTGACTGATTTCTTTTGATAAAACGTTTAGAATTAGCAAGGAGTGCCCTTTCTTGAAATTCAATATGCAAGTCATTAAGGTACTCCTCACTGGTTCTCTCATCAGCCTCATCATCAGAATTCTCTTGGAAATCCTGCACAACACCATTAGAATAAAAGGCAGTAGATAAGGGTAAGGTTGTCAGGGCCTTTTTGGTCTCAAGAGCTTTCTTTGAGTCTGGGTATCTCCTTGAGATTAAGTTGTCCTCATAGACAAACTTCCCATAGATCTCAGGAAGCTCAAGAGTTTGAATGTGATTAGCATTCCTAAGACCCTGAGAGAAGTTTAACCACTTCTCAGGGAGACTGTTGACAAAGCCAACATTGATTTCATGCTTAGACAAGACTACACCATCATTTGATAGTTCATTTATCAAGGTTTTGTATCTGTTATAGGTCTGAGAGAGACTTTCAGAGTCTTTGGCCCTGAAAGTGCTATACTCAAGTTTGAGGTCCATAATCCTGTTTTCCTTGGTATCTGAGGGACCTTCAAAGCTATAAACCAAGTCAAGCCAAGTTTGTTTGGTTGTTGTACAGTTAATGACTGATTCCATTGTATCGTCAGGAATACATGATATAATGATGCTTTTCAGGCGTTGGTCTTGGTTAACCACCCATCTCTCATCAATAGTCTACTGAGCTTCAGGTTTAGGTAACCCTTCAGCAGTCTTAGGGACAAAGGGACCTTCATTGATACATGTGATGTAGTATGGTTCCATACCAGTCAAGTAGCAAAGCATACGCTTTTTCCACTTGCTAAATTTACCAGCTTCTAGTCTGGGAGCAACAGCTGAATAGCTTCCTCCCTTTTTGTCAACTAGCCAGGGCACATTACTATTAGCCATGGTAGGATCTTGGTTTTAAAAACCTTTTGAGCACTCTTTAGTTTTAAAAGATTTTATAAACCAGAGCCTCTGATACCACTTGTTGTTCCCTTTACACAATTAGAATTAACTACAAAGTTAAGCTAACCATGTTCCATGACTGAGTAATGTATTGATTAAGTAAGTAAAATAAGTAAAACGTAAATGATAAAAACAAGAGTTTTTCAACGTTTAAATTCTTATTAGAAGTTAATCAAAAGAATCTATACCCAAGTGTTCGCGAAAAAAACACTTGGGATTGAAATGACAAAGTATGGTATTGTCTCCTCACTAAACTTAAGCTAAGCTTAAGTGGCAACTATAATGAACCACTGAGCTATCTCAGGGACTAGGTTGCTCTTTGGGGGAGAAAAAGTGGTTTGTGAATGTCTAAGCATTAATTGCACAAACTTGTCTACTTTTCTCCCTTATGAACCTATTTATACACAAGTATAAAAGAGTACCCGTGACTTAAAAGACAAAAAGAATGACCTAAGCTAATCAGGACAAAATACTGATGTATTTTGTCCCTGTTACAAGAACCTATTTTGGGTATAAGACAATTGTGCTTTCTGAGTAACAGTGATGACACTATTCTTGTTCTAAAGCCTTTCAGGGAAAGTTTGACTTTGGCCTGATAAGGACTTCTCCTTATCTCTTCAAATCTTTCTCGCCTTGTCCCGCCTTTCTTTCAGTCTTCAGGTTCTTCAGTCTTCAAACTTCATTCTTTATAGTTGTTGAGGAGACGGGGGTTCAGTGAGTTATTTTCATCACTTACTGAACCAATTATCTTCTTCTTTGGCTTAGGTGCCACTCAGGGAGTTCCGCCTCACTGAATGGTGAATCCTTCTTCTTATACTCTTCCTAAGCATCCTGAAGATAACTCACTGAGTGACTGTTCACTCAGTGACCTGAGAGCGTTTAAGGTTGTTTGACACTTAGGATAATTTGTATTCAAATCCTTGTTTCAGGACGCTTGGGTTATAACAATTCGCATTTTAGGGTTACTATTCATTTTTTACTATTCATTTTCACTATTTACTCCAAAAATTATTATTTAACATTCTCGTAAGTTAACCCATTTTCATGATAACCTAAGAGTTTGACACTCGTCGGCTCATTTTTGCAAGTTTCACGAAACCGTGTCCGAGATTTACTTTAGGGTTTAAACATCATTTAGGCATCCCGATATGTCCACACGATAGTACAAACAAGATAAATATATGTTTTTCACCTTCCATGACATTCTCGAGAATTTTGGAATTTTACATTTTTCGATTTATCGTTTTACACGATTTACGCGTTTTAAACCTACGTCTCCAGCGTTAGCAGCGTTTTTGCGACCCATTAAACTTATCACTCATTTTCATAAGATAATAATGAGTATATTGATAAGTTTAATCATTTCTACAAGTTTCATATTTTTAAGATACCCGGTTTTACGTCTCGTGACTTAACGACTTACAGTTAGCGATTAACGGGACCATAACTCACTCCGTAAGACAAGATAAATAACTAGAACTCTTAACCTCCTCATTTTAGCCATAGGTGGCGTTTTTGAGGAGTCATCAAGTTTGGTGGCTGGATCTTGACCATTCATTCCTTAGATCTTTACAAGTATACAACTTAACCATGGTTAGTTTTTAACCCGATATATAGTTAATGAAATTCTCTAGCCTATAAATACTAACCTAAAACACATAGAAAAATTGCACCCTCCATTCTTATAAACCTAAAGTCCTAAACCCTAAAGGCAATTCTATTAGATTTTGTAAGAAAACTCTTGTGTTCTTGAGAAGAAACTAGGTTTTGATCTTGTTTTCTTCAAGTTTTCAAGAAAGAGACGTTATAATCTTCAAATAACTTCAAGTCTCCAAAAAGACTTTGTTATTATCTTCAAATCACTTTGAGTTTCCAAAAAAGGCATCGTTATAATTTTATTTTAGTTTCGGGTTTTTGAAGGATTCCAAGGGAGGAATTGTTCTAGTTCTTGTTCTTAGATCCTTGATTTCCTTTCTTTAGAAAGCAAAAAGTTGTAAGAAACCCTAACACACTCTCTTGCTCAACATCATTTACATGCTTCTTATACTTCATTTATGCTATATATGGTCTTTATGTTATGTTCATGATGTACAAAAACCTTTAAAACAAGTTATGAGAACTATATGTTAACTTAAAATAGGTAAACAAGAAAACTAGTGACATATATTGGGAAATACGACCAAAATAGTATAACCATGATATTAGACACTTACCTACTGTTAAAGAGGACTTTACAAGGAAAACATAGCAATTTGAATCGCCGAAAACGAGTACACGAGTCAAAAGATACGGCCAAAAGAAGTTAGCAAAACCAAAACGCCGAAACTGCCAAAAAAAAGCTGTTAAGCAGCTGACCTTTTTGAACGAGGCCCTTCTATTCCGTTTCATCAAAAAGTTAAAACGCAAAAGTTGTCCGAAACAACGTTTTCCTTCAATAGCAACAAATTCGGGTCCTGAAAACGCTTAACAAATGGTATTTTTCTTCAAAATCTTAACAGCCCCTTTATATGCCTAAACAACCATGTATTTTGTCACGACTAAGGAAAACCAAATGGCCTAAAGGCCTAGGAATGAGATCACAAATGCGGCTAAGGCCAAATTTAAGATCTCAAAGACATGATAGCCAAGACCAAAGCCACGGCAAGGCCACGGCTAAGACCTCAAGACTTTCTAAACCGAAATCATTAACTAAAGTTTTAGTCTTAACAAAACAAAACAATTTGGATCTACTCCATCGATAGACCATGAGATTTTGCAAGTAATATCACATCATACTAAGTACTACATCATGAACAATATGAAAGACATATATAGGCTCGTCTATGTTTTCTTAGACATTGTTCCAAACCTAAGACATAACATCATATTCTAGGTTACGCGTAGAGACTTCCTGGCTTAATCCATCAATCCCGTTATACGTTGTGATATCATTAGTTCAAGGTGAGTCATAGCCCCACCTTTTCTCATTTAATTGCTTTATAAACTCTTTGGGGGAGGTACATGCTTAGAAATACTTTACTCACTTTATTTACATACATGATTTGCCTTTACATAAATACTTGCATACATACATGATTGCGTTAAACATGATTGCATTGACAACTATAACTATACTTGATACAAACTTGCATCCTAACATTGAGGTGTTGGAAGGCCATTAATTTGGATACATCCCAAATTAAGTTGTTGGAAGGCCATTAATTTGGATACATCCCAAATTAAGTTGTTGGAAGGCCATTAATTTGGATACATGATTGATATACTATTTACATACTCAAAACGTTTATTCTTATAACTACTATGCTGCACGTATACATGATTAACATACTATTTTAGCAATGGGTTGTAAACACACAGGTTGCAAGTTTTGTATGGGCGGGATTTGCAACTGAGTGGATTCACAATGCCTTTGATGTGTGAACATTCTTTAAAGGCTTTACATGTTAAACAAACTCTATGAACTCACCAACCATTGTGTTGACACTTTAGCATGTTTATCTCAGGTTTGTAAGGTGATAGCTGTTGCATGGAGCATAGAGTCGCTTGGCATGTTTTGAAGACTTGTGCTTTTATCATTACCATTCGATATGTTTTAAAACACTTATGTATTGTACTATGGAACTTATGTTTGTAACTCGGAATTTATTAATCGAATGGTAACTTTTCAAAAACGTCTCATTTAGAGGTCATTTTCTATAACTTGTACTTTGTATTATGAAGTAGCACTCCAGTGACACAATCTTCCGCTGCGATATTTTGGGGGTGTTACGGATTGGTATCAAAGCATTGGTTATAGAGAACTAGGTTGCATTTTGTGCCTAGACTATAACTGTGTTATACGTTAAGATTTTCCTCCCTATTTGCCTCACACACACACTTCATGCGCATATGCTTTTTGTTAGTTGTTCGTTTAGATCCACGCTATTAGATGATATGACTATAGTATTAATAAGAAACCCTAGAATTTAGTCGAGTCATTAAGAATATGGAGCTTAGTAATAACTAATTATTTAACTTGATCTTGTGACAGTTCTTGTTTGATGAGACATGAGATTTGAGTTAAATTATATTATTACTTAGCTTTAAGGATTTGATGACTTGATTATCTTATTATCTGTCTTAGAAAGCAAGTTTTGTGTCGGAAATTCTTAAGTAGGATGATTTAGAATCTCCTTATTTGAATGGATTGAGATGCCTCTTTATTCAAGTAAAGAAATTATAAATCACCGAACCATGAGTTTATGATCCCTTACTTACATAAATTTGGACGCCTCTTTATGTAAGTAATAAATTATAAATAAGTGGGCTTATTTGTATCCGATACGATTCCCTAACCACTATTTCTGATGAATCAGAGTGAACACCACTATTTTAGAGATCATGAAACCACGAATTTTCTTAGACATACCGTAAGTAGTAAACGTCAACAGAACTTCGGGACGAAGTTCCCTTAAGGGGTAGGTACTGTAACAATTCGCATTTTCGGGTTACTATTCATTTTTTACTATTTATTTTTACTATTCCCTTTTACTATTCATTTTCACAATTCACTCCCAAAATTTTTATTTCACATTCTCGTAAGTTAACCCATTTTCATGATAACCTAAGAGTTTGACACTCGTCGGCTCATTTTTGCAAGTTTCACGAAACCGTGTCCGAGATTTACTTTAAAGTTTAAACATCATTTAGGCATCCCGATATGTCCACACGACAGTACAAACAAGATAAATATATGTTTTTCACCTTCCATGACATTCTCGAGAATTTTGGAATTTTACATTTTTCGATTTATCGTTTTACACGATTTACGCGTTTTAAACCTACGTCCTCAGCGTTAACAGCGTTTTTGCGACCCATTAAACTTATCACTCATTTTATAAGATAATAATGAGTATATTGATAAGTTTAATCATTTCTACAAGTTTCATATTTTTAAGATACCCGGTTTTACGTTTCGTGACTTAACGACTTACAGTTAGCGATTAACGGGACCAAAACTCACTCCGTAAGACAAGATAAATAACTAGAACTCTTAACCTCCTCATTTTAGCCATAGGTGGCGTTTTTGAGGAGTCATCAAGTTTGGTGGCTTGATCTTGACCATTCATTCCTTAGATCTTTACAAGTATACAACTTAACCATGGTTAGTTTTTAACCCGATATATAGTTAATGAAATTCTCTAGCCTATAAATACTAACCTAAAACACATAGAAAAATTGCACCCTCCTTTCTTATAAACCTAAAGTCCTAAACCCTAAAGGCAATTCTATTAGATTTTGTAAGAAAACTCTTGTGTTCTTGAGAAGAAACTAGGTTTTGATCTTGTTTTCTTCAAGTTTTCGAGAAAGAGACGTTATAATCTTCAAATAACTTCAAGTCTCCAAAAAGACTTTGTTATTATCTTCAAATCACTTCGGGTTTCCAAAAAGGCGTCGTTATAATCTTATTTTAGTTTTGGGTTTTTGAAGGATTCCAAGGGAGGAATTGTTCTAGTTCTTGTTCTTAGATCCTTGATTTCCTTTCTTTAGAAAGCCAAAAGTTGTAAGAAACCCTAACACACTCTCTTGCTCAACATCATTTACATGCTTTTTATACTTCATTTATGCTATATATGGTCTTTATGTTATGTTCATGATGTACAAAAACCTTTAAAACAAATTATGAGAACTATATGTTAACTTAAAATAGGTAAACAAGGAAACTAGTGACATATATTATGAAATATGACCAAAATAGTATAATCATGATATTAGACACTTACCTACTGTTAAAGAGGACTTTACAAGGAAAACATAGCAATTTGAATCGCCGAAAACGAGTACACGAGTCAAAAGATACGGCCAAAAGAAGTTAGCAAAACCAAAACGCCGAAACTGCCAAAACAAAGCTGTTAAGCAGCTGACCTTTTTGAACGAGGCCCTTCTGTTCCTTTTCATCAAAAAGTTAAAACACGAAAGTTGTCCGAAACGACGTTTTCCTTCAGTTGCATATTAGCTCGGGTCCTGAAAATGCTTAACAAATGGTATTTTTCTTCAAAATCTTAACAGCCCCTTTATATGCCTAAACAACCATGTATTTTGTCACGACTAAGGAAAACCAAATGGCCTAAAGGCCTAGGAATGAGATCAAAAATGCAGCTAAGCCCAAAGATAAGATCTCAAAGACATGATAGCCAAGACCAAAGCCACGGCAAGGCCACGGCTAAGACCTCAAGACTTTCTAAACCGAAATCATTAACTAAAGTTTTAGTCTTAACAAAACAAAACAATTTGGATCTACTCCATCGATAGACCATGAGATTTTGCAAGTAATATCACATCATACTAAGTACTACATCATGAACAATATGAAAGACATATATAGGCTTGTCCATGTTTTCTTAGACATTGTTCCAAACCTAAGACATAACATCATATTCTAGGTTACGCGTAGAGACTTCCTGGCTTAATCCATCAATCCCGTTATACGTTGTGATATCATTAGTTCAAGGTGAGTCATAGCCCCACCTTTTCTCATTTAATTGCTTTATAAACTCTTTGGGGGAGATACATGCTTAGAAATACTTTACTCACTTTATTTACATACATGATTTGCCTTTACATAAATACTTGCATACATACATGATTGCGTTAAACATGATTGCATTATTCTTGATTGCATTGACAACTATAACTATACTTGATACAAACGTGCATCCTAACATTGAGGTGTTGGAAGGCCATTAATTTGGATACATCCCAAATTAAGTTGTTGGAAGGCCATTAATTTGGATACATGATTGATATACTATTTACATACTCAAAACGTTTATTCTTATAACTACTATGCTGCACGTATACATGATTAACATACTATTTTAGCAATGGGTTGTGAACACACAGGTTGCAAGTTTTGTATGGGCGGGATTTGCAACTGAGTGGATTCACAATGCCTTTGCTGTGTGAACATTCTTTAAAGGCTTTACATGTTAAACAAACTCTATGAACTCACCAACCATTGTGTTGACACTTTAGCATGTTTATCTCAGGTCTGTAAGGTGATAGCTGTTGCATGGAGCATAGAGTCGCTTGGCATGTTTTGAAGACTTGTACTTTTATCATTACCATTCGATATGTTTTAAAACACTTATGTATTGTACTATGGAACTTATGTTTGTAACTCAGAATGTATTAATCGAATGGTAACTTTTCAAAAACGTCTCATTTAGAGGTCGTTTTCTATAACTTGTACTTTGTATTATGAAGTAGCACCCCAGTGACACAATCTTCCGCTGCAATATTTTGGGGGTGTTACATGGGTACTGAACGGACCCAACATCAACTTAATCGCGCTATGCGGGACATCCTTATATTTCATAGTCGAAGTCAACTTATTAAACCATCGGATGTGAGCGTGAGGATCGTCCCTCTCGAAACCATGAAATTGGTTTGACGTTACAAGTTGAATTAAACTGGTTTTTAGCTCAAAATTCTCGGAAAGAATCGGTGGTAAAACAATAGCATCTCCGTAACCCTCGGTGGGTGCTTGGAGCAACTCAGACATAGTACGTGTATCCGCCATTTCGGTAATGGGAGCTTCAACAAGAGTACGTATCTCGGGTACGTTTCTCTGTCTACGATTACGTCTACGATATTGTTGAGTCGGTATTGTGGGAGATTTATCGAGTAAATTCTGGAAAAAAAAAATATTTTTGGGTTTTTATACTTAGAAAAATTTGAAAAACAAATATTTTTGGTAATCGATTCGTCAACCGGTGCTCGGTAGCTCTCTAGAATTACTCGCAAAGTGGCGGAGAAACAAAGGTCCGCAATAAATGCTAATTAAAAACCCGTTTCTTTCGGTTCGACAATTTAATGTCAATCCTCCTTAAACCCCTCTTATAGTTTGTAATCTAAAGGTGAGCCGACGTAACAATTGACTTCACGATTTCTTTTGTTGGTTTTTTTATTTTATTATTTATTTATTTATTTATTGGTATTTTGAATACTTTAGGAAAAGTATTCGTGATTTTTTTAATTTTTTTTTTGGTTTTTATAATACGAAAATATTTACAAAATAAAACGATAACTTCACGGGGAAAAAAACTTCAAATCACTAATCTTCGAACGGGAATTTGAAATTCGTTTACACACTTCCCCGGCAGCGGCGTCAAAAACTTAGTGTTAGCCAAAGTATACATATATATATAATATAATAGTATGAAAACCCGACCAAAAGGTCAATTCGCTCTCTAACCAAGAGTGAAAATCCCAAGAGGTCAAAGAAAATCAAACCAAATATATTTCCGGAAGTATTGGATATTCCCGGGTCGTTTAGGTCCCAACGAAGTGTGAATGGAAAATCGGATTTGATTCGTGATCGGGTGATTTGAATAATTGAGATATTTTGGAATTATGACTAAAAATAGTAAATATATACTAAAAAGCAACTAATAAGCACGTAAAACAAGAAAGTAAAGCACAAATAAGCAAAAATGCAAATTAAACTAAAAAACGGGCACTTAACGGGAATTTAACGGGCATTAAAAACCTAAAACTCAAAATTTAACCCTAGAAGTGCAAATTTAATTTCTAAAAGTCCTAAATGACTAAAAATAATTTTAGAAAAAAGAGTTATATTTTTTTTTTTTTTTTATTTATTATGAATTAAAAACACTTTTAATCTAAAAATATTATTAAAAATACTAAACTAATCAAGAAAAATCTGAAAAATTTATGAAAAGTTCTTTAAGGTGTAAGGATTCTAAGAAAAATAAGACCTAAGTTCCAGCTTATTGGAATAAGCTGGAAATAAGCTAAAAAGGGCTGAAAGCTAAAAACTAAAAAGAGGGTTAAGTAAATATTAAGTGCAATCCCTAACGGAAAAGACCCAAGGGCGCAGTTGGTTGTGGTGTGGTGTGTTAAATGGTTGAGGATGGTTGAGGTCAGGGTTCGAGCCCTACTCACCCTTGGCTTCCCAACTTCCATTTTTTTTTTTTTTTTTACAAAAACTTTTTATGGAACTTATTAACCTCTTAATTTTAATCAACTTTTGTGAAAACAAAATTTTTATAACTTGTTAAATAAGCTAGAAAATCTAACTTTAACTAAGTTAAAAACTAAAAAGGGCTTTATTAATCTTGCAAATAAGCTACTATAAGCTAGACTAAAACCTAATAAGCCAATAGAATACTAAAAGCTAACTAATAGGCAGATTCTAACCTAAAATAAGCAATCCTAATAAGCTAAAAAGCCAAAAACTAAATTAAGCCAATAACCAAAACTGACAACTAAACAGCCTAAGAGGGCAACTTTAGACTATTCAAAAAGCTACTTAAACAATAAGCTAGACCATGAAACCTAAAAACAGATTAAAATAAGCTACCAAAGAGCTTGTAAAATTATTTTCAGACATTTAAGAGCTTATTAGATGCTTAAAAATAAGCTGAAAAATAGACAACTTAAGACTCAGTGAATTCTGAGTGAACCACAGACCTGAACCCCTATTTTCTAAGCTACAAATAAGCTATTAAGAGCTAATGAATTAAGCTAAAAACTTAAAAACAGCATAGGTTACCCACTACTGAGCTCATAAAACAATTTTCAGACAATTTTAACTAAAATCAAGCTTAAAAACATGCTGATAAGCAAGGGCAGTTACACTATTTTTGGCTTTTTGATTTTTTTTTTATATAAAACTTGCAATCAAGAAACTAGGATTCAAAAGCTATTGCTACTTATCCAGAAGTTGTAAAATTTATTTCAAACTGAATTTTGACTCAAAGCACAACACTTGAACGACCTATTTATAACTTTTTCAAAATAAGCTGATATAATGAGTTTTAAACTATGAAACTTTGAAAATTAAGCTAAGACCTATGAAACTTGCTAAAACTGGTTTAAACTATTTAAAAACTACTTTATAAACTATTTTTAAGCTTAAACAAACTGACTTAATGGCCAAAACAAATACTAGCAGTACTAACTTAGAGTTAGTACTGCTATCCCAAACACCCCTTTAAAAACCGAAATAAGTTTTTTTAAACTGAATTAAACTATGAAACTGGTGTTTTATTGAAAACAGATTAACATTAAGTGTGTTAAAAGGTTTTTAAGCAAAAGTTTATAAGAAATAAGCACTTAACCAATAAGCAAAGCTTATTGGCTAGTTTGACAGTTAAAACACTTATAAGAACAAATAACTTCTAAACTATGAAATAAGCAACTAGAATGATAGATCTAACACAAATAAGCATATAACACACAAATAAAGCAATAATAAGCACTAATAAGCAGATATAAGCAATAAGCAGTTTTAAGCTATAAATGAAAACTTAGGAATTTTACCTTGATCCTAGCTCAAACAAGGATCAAATAAGCTGGAGGAGCTACTCTACAAGCTCTAGCTTGTTTAAAACAAGCTGGTAAAGTCCAATAAGCCCATCCAAGTCTGGCTTATCATCTATATTAGCTTATTTCACCTTAAAGCCAATATGCTTAAACAAAATTGTGTTCAAATCAAACTTGAGTAGCAGAAGCTCAAAACAAGTTATTGAGAAGCTTGTTTGAGTTCTAAACAGAATTTAAGGAGAGAGAGAGAGCTTATTAGAGCTTATGACAGCTTATTCAAGCAAAAGAAAACATTTTAAGCAATAAAGTAAAAGAGACAATGAAATAAAATAAACTGAATTTTATTAAGACTTTAAAATTATTACAATACTTGAAATAAAGACTTTAAAATAAAGACAGAATTTTAAAAGACAATAAGCTGAAAATTACACTAAAATAAGCCAATGCAAGACACTAAAAAAAAGACTCCTTGTGCTTGAGAGGAGGCCTCTATTTATAGCATTCAAAGGTATGTGATTTAACACATACCAAAATCCCTCAAACTAAGGTATTGCCATGCCCTCACGCAATGTCATCACATCACGCTTTTGAAACAAAAAATTTCAAACCTCTTTCTACTAAAAACTTTGAAAAGTAGCAAAGTGTTCCTCAAAAGAGATTACGAAATCAATAGTTCTAAAAACGCCCCGTTTGACCATTTTATTATATATAATATCTTTTTGTATTTTTCTTTTTATGACGGGATGTTGACTTTCATTATTTAACAAATAACTTTTAGGATCACGAAGTAAGAAGCACTTTTCATGAAAAAACGTTCATTATGATAAAATTCATCGTTCTTGATTTTTCACAAGTCCCCAAACAAAGCTTAAAAACGAAATCATTGTTAAGTACAAGTTAGATGCTAACACTACCCATAGAAGCTAATTGTGTACGCGTAGCTACTTCTTGCTCCCTTATTCCTATTTCCTCTAAGTATTTTATTTTGAAAACTGAGTTTTTTTTTTTTTTTTTTTTTTTTTTTTTTTTTTTTTTTTTTTTTTCTTTTTCTGATAGATTTTTAGTTCGATAAAGGCATCAAGCTTAGACGCTAACTAGTTTAAAATCCTTCCCTCGAGAACCGTTACCCATAAAAAATGAGGTCCACATCAAGGTCCTAATTTAACACGATTTAAGGGATATCCTTTTTATTTCGACCGAAACAACTCATCTACGAGTCCAGAGACAGAAGCTTTATTAGGATATCTCCGGAGTCGAAATTTGGCATTATTAACATTATTAAGAACATTAGCCCTTAGGCCTTTATAACAATTGCAACAACAGGAGCGAACCGTCAAGAAACAGTAACCTATTATGACCTTTGGAATTTCCTCTGCCTTTTTGAAGTTTGAGTCAACGGGAATGAACCGTCAGGAAACAGAAAAATTTTATGGCTTTGGATTATTATTATACATATATTAGGTGCCAAATCCCGAGTCCTACGGTCTTTCAACATCCGAAACAATAGCACGTACTATCAGGAATCAATTGTTTTATTTCTCCGTAACGCTGGCAGTACCCTGATGTGTACCCAACTCTCATAAGCAAGAATTTTCTAAAGTTGGAGTAAAAACTAATTATTGCTAAAGTGATTTTGAGAAAGTGGCGTGCGTGATTTTTTTTTTCCGAAATGTAAATATATTAAGGAAAGTGCCAATTAAACCTGGCAAGGTTATATACAACAACCATAGTCAAGACTCATATCTAGTCTATAACTATAAAGTGCTAAACCACCAAAGACTTGGACAATTCCCAAGCTCAGACTATAGAAACATCAACTGACCCATATAACAAAATAGCTAGACTCAGTATACTTCTGAATCCATGAGAAAAACTGAAAGCAATCAAAATCCCTCAATCCATCACAATACACTGAGCCCAACTAAAAGCTATATGTCAGAAATACATAGACTAAATAGCACATACAAAATAATACCAAACTAGACTCCAAAATAATAACATAATAAGAAGGACAACAAGAAAAAAAACTACTAGGCACATAGCCACTAAAACTCTCCAAGATCATCATATAAAATAACCAAGAGCACCATGACTTGACTTCAAAAATAACTGACTGCACATAGCCAATCCAGCACACAAACACCTTCCAGGAATCATAGCAAAGAAATTCAATGCAGCTTGAAGCTCATCAACAGAAAATCTTACATCAACAAATCACCAAGTAAGATACTGCTCACACATCTCAGAAAAGCTTAAAACAAGAGTCAGTAGCAATATAAAAACCAGAAAGAGAAGTAGAATGGCCTCCTTAAAAACCTTATTCAAGTAAAACCCATTATGGGCAAAACCTTGAAACTAAGGAAAAGAGCACCACTTCTATAAGATCAATAACCTCATACAATATCCAAATAACCTTCCACTGACCAAAGGAAATAATCCATTCCAACCATCCCACACATCTGACTTGCCTCCTTAAAAACCTTATCCAAGTAAAACCCAAAAAAAGGGCAAAACCTCAGAATAAGGAAAAGAGTGCAACATCAATAAGAGCAATACACAGCAGCCCCCAACCCACTTCCAGAGCAGGCATATATCAGAAACACAATACCAGACAAGGACAAATATCAAAACCACCAACCATCAATACAACTAACTCATCACAAGACGCTGAATATATAGATACTAGCAACACTATAAATCCCAAAAATCTAGAAAGGCCTCCTTAAAAACCTTAGACAAGTAAAACCCAAAATAGGCAAAACCTTGACATAAGGAAAAGAGTACCACTTCTATAGAACAAACACTCCCATAATCACTACCCCTCAAAACCCAAATACTAACTAAAGAACCATTATCATCACAATCAAAAATAGCATTGCATTCCCAGAAACCAGTGTTCTCAAAGGACCCTATAACCCAATTAATAAATACCACATACATCATCAAACTACTTAGAATCATTATACAACTCCTCAACTATATTACTATAATAAGCAGATCTGTTTAAAGACAAATTCCAAACATTAGCAGCCTTAATAACATCAGCTGTCATTTTCAATGAGAGACCCATGAGTTTCAATCTAACAGTCTCCACCACAATCTTAAACAAACACTCCCATGTTCTCTCCACAGATTGCATCCTCCTAATATTTCTTTCCTGCCATATAAAGTATACTGCAGCCCCAAGAACTAGCCTTTGAATGACACTCCATACTTTATTATTAGCAGGAAAATTAACAATTCCAGATATCACATATGGCCAATCATTACTAATCCCATCCAAATTAGCAAGAGGTTTTAACCTCTCCCAAAGTCTTCTAGAGTAAGGACAAGCAAAGAATAAGTGACTATGGGTTTCATTATTACTCTTACATTAATGACATAGTTGATTAGACAAGCTAAACCACTTAGCAAGTCTATCTTTGGTTTTCAATCTCCCTTTAACTGCTAACCAAAGAATGAAGCTATGTCTAGGCACACATTGGTTAAACCAAACATGATTACTCCAAATAACCTTAGGGCCATCATTACTAAAGGCATTCCACACTTCCTTAACACTAAAATCAACATCTCTACCCTGCTTATTAACCCAAACAGTCCTATCCTCCATATCATCAATAATCCTAGGAACAGCCAAGTTAACCACATTATCAAAATTTCCCACCCATTCAGAAGGCCATTTCCAGCAATTATTATGAATCATATCAGCAATACAGGTATCAAGACTCAACCCAGCCAGCTCAATAACTCTCTGGTTTATAATTTTAACAATTGGCCCATTCAGATCCCACTTATCAAACCAAATGTTACATCTCTTACCATTTCCTATCCTAACCTGAATAAACTTATCAATCTTACTCCTTAACTGCATAAGCTGTTTCCAACACCATGAAGCATTAGAATTAACTTCAATACTCCATATACTCCTACCCTTCAAAATATGAACATTAACCCACTTCACCCAACTAGACTCTTTATTACTTATAATATTCCACAAGTGCTTAATCATCAATGCTTCATTCCATGTATGCATAGATTTTAAACCTAGACCTCCCTGGCTTTTAGGTTTACAAACATCTTTCCATGAGACACTAGCCAAGCCTTTAACAGACTCACCCCTAGCCCACAGAAACTTCTTACTCATCTTTTCAATCTTCTCACAAACAGACATAGGAATCATGAAAATGGAAGCCCAATAAACTTGTAAAGATGAAAAAATAGATGCAATTAATTGTAATCTTCCAGCAAAGGATAAATTCCTATTCTTCCAATCTCCCAACCTTTTCATCATAACTTCAATAAGACTCCCACAATCATTCTTTGTCAGTCTCTTAGATATCATAGGAACTCCCAAATACCTAAAAGGCAATGACCCTTCACTAAAAGGCATCACAAGCATTATCTCAGCCTTAATGTTATCAGGGACATTACCAAAGAAGCTATTACATTTACTAGGGCTTGGGTATAATCCTGAACTCAATGTAAATTCATCTAATCCCCTTCTTAGCACAGAGGCAGACATGGCATCTCCATGACACAAAAGTAACAAATCATCAGCAAAACAAAGACTCACTAACTCAAGCTCCTTACAATGGGCATGAAATTTAAATTTCTCCTCCTTTCTAACTTGTCTCTTAACCATAAGAGTTAATACTTCCATAATAAGAGTAAATAGATAAGGGGAAACAGGGTCACCTTGTCTCAATCCCCTCCCAGATCTAAAGAAACCTTTAATCCCACCATTAATGCAAATAGAAAATGAAGCAGTAGTAACACACAACATAATCCAATGCACCATAACATTATGAAACCCAAACTGCTTAAGAGTCCATTCCAAAAACTGCCAATTCACAGTATCATAGGCTTTCATAATATCAATCTTAAAAGCACATTTCCTAACTCCACTACTCCAAGTGTACCCTCTCATAAATTCCAGAGCTAGTAAAATATTATCACTAATTTGTCTCCCAGGAATGAAAGCTGATTGATTCACATCAACCAGTTTATTTAGACCAGGTTTAATCCTATTAGTAATAATCTTACTAATCACCTTATATACCACATTACAACATGCAATAGGTCTATAGTGTCGAGGTTTTTTGTATGTGTTTGTGATGTGTTTTTATTGCGAGTGTGTGAGTGTATGTGTTTTTATAGTGTCGAGGAAGAAGCGTTATTTGTGCTGTGTTTTTTTAACAGTGTCAATGCATGACCCAACCCATCTAACATCTTCAACAAAAGTCAAAAATAAATTTTCACCCCTACCTATTTCTTTGTGCCTTTTGGGGATACAAACACTCTTATGATCAACCATACAAACCGCGAAGCACACAGTACAACACCACGATGCACACAATACTAATGCAAAGCCCTAGGGGTCCCTATAAACTGCAATTTTGGGGAGTTGTGCGCCTTGTGGGGAGTAGTGGGCAGGTAGGTCTTAATAATAAATCCGTACATTATATATATTAATAGGGGTGGGTTATAAGTACCGTGGCTAGTATTTTAACCAAACCGGGTCTAGGACCTAGGTGTCATTTCATGTCTTTTTTTTTTTTTTTTTTTTTTTTTGTTTTTGTTTTATGTTGGATAGCGATGGATAGTGACCAAAACAAAAAGGAGTGAGATATTGAAATAAAAAGGAGGCTCTTTTGTTGGATAGCGACCAAAACAAAAAAAAAAAAAAAAAAAAAAAAAAAAAAAAAAAAAAACACCAAGCAAAAGAAATAAAAAAATGAAGGAGCATATATTTTTTGGTGGATTGCACGTGAGAATAGCACGTTAAATATTGCTACATTAAATAACTACAACAACAACTGTTATTATTAAATTGAACGACAACGTCAACACATTATTTCAAAACAACAAATATGAAGATTATTCATTTCATTTAAAACAACAACATCTACGACATATGAAGATTATTCATATTATTTAAAAGATCATGAAGCCTTGCACTCGACTGACAAGCGTGATCCTCAGGATTCCTTGCCAATTCTAACTCCATCTCCAGCGTCTTTATTCTTGTCATCAACAGCTTGTTTCTTGCTTCAAGCTGGTCAATCTTATTAGCGTTAGCAACGCAGTCTGAGCACTGCGTTGAAGAAGAGGCTCGACTAAAGTGCCTCCTTTGAAACTCATCCTTCCACATAAAGTACCGACAACCATAGTCATCTGTTCCTGGCTGTTACATGTTAAGAAAATAATAAGAAATGTATTATTAACAAACAAATAATTTACATAACTAAGCAAACATATGATTACTTACCACTGAAAGAGGACATGCGTAATACGGTTGACCATAACTATGTTCTTTACGGGATATCCTCTCTTTAATGAATCCGTTCTTACAGCGACACATGTAAGGAGTATTTTGTTCCACCTGGCCAAATAATTAATTCAAATGATACAAACAGTTATTTACAACATAAACATAAATAAGTAATGTATTGTTAATTTAAACAATACAAGATAGGGTGTTCACAAATAATCGGATAGAAAGACTAAGCTTGTTATATATATTATTTACAACATTAATCATTTACATTAATCGATGACTATATAATGATTCCCACTCGGATGCAGCTTCGGATCTGTGCCTCCTCCATTGTGGGTGAAGATACGGAAGTGGAGAATGTTCGTCTAGCGTCAGAACAATGAAATGACCTACTTCGCCCCCCACACGGCCTATCACAAGGGGGTCAGTTCTTTGTGAGAAGTCTGGACCACTAAGAAGCGGAAAACATATATTCCAACCCCCCATAGATATAAATGCAACGGGTCGTCTAATCAGTTCTGCAATAATCAACCCCGTGTTTGTCATTTCCATGTAGCGATCAGGCGGTGCACTTCCATCTCCGAACCAGTCTATTGTATAGCGAATAAGGTTAAAAACATCTATCCCCCACAAACCCATGTACAACTGCCAATATTGGTCCATTTGTTGCAATAACATCTGCCTAACTTGGGGCCAACGATGTTGTTGTCCCCACTCACCATGGGCCACGCACCGAAACCCACAATTTCCGTCACCCACCACATTATATATACTAGTGATGTATGGATGCCAAATGGGTGGAAGCATACGCATAAACATACTTTGTTGATCACTAGGACCCGTGAAAGAACTATGTCGGGCAGGTTCTTTGTTGAATTTCGGGACTTGCGTAGATCTACAATTGGTACTTCTTCGATGATCTACAATTGGTACTTCATCCAAGTCCGGGAAATCATTCAAGTCCGGGAAATCATTCAGGTCCGGGACTTGTGAAGCCTTGCCCTTTTGGTCCTTTGCGCTTGGACGTCCACGGGTATTTATCTTGACAGCAGGTTCTTTTGTGGCAACAGATTCAGGGTGCATTATCTCTTTCAACTTCGTTATCATATTTTTTCTGACAAACGGCGAAGCTTTGCTAACCTTATCCGTGAATTGTCGGATGTCATTTTGAAACGAAGCATCATCATCATCATCATCATCATCATCATCATCATCATCATCATCATCATCATCATCTTCAGGCGGTGGCCTATTGATAACAGGCCACGGAACAGACAATGTTCTCCAGAAAATAGGAATTGATTCGAGTGGAATGGATTGTCCTGAATTCAATAAAAGTGACTTATATAAGTTACAGATATTAATGGGAAAAACAACTTGATAGTTATAGAACTCCAATATACTTACCATGACATCTGTAGACATGCATCATATGAAAGCATGGTAGTCCGTATGTTGCATTGAACTCATGGCAACATTCGTCTGGGGTGATCCGCCGTCGGAGTTCTTTGAACATGAGATCTTAAGCATGATGGGAAACTTTATACAGCAATTCTTGAAATAGTGGTATATCACATTTAAGTTGTAGCTCGTTCATGCTTCTATTAAAACTCTCTTTTATCCCATTTTCTTGCGAAATGAGAATCTTATCGACCATCATCAATAGCCTGTCTAATTTGGACTGTGAGCCGTCCAAATAACATTTCAACAACGAGTGGTGAGCCTCGACTCTGCACGTTGTTGTCTGGCCGTATGAGCAATAAGCATTGGTAATATAGCAGAAAAACTTATCTGCGTAATCTTGCAGCCACTTATCCATATACGCTTTTATAACTGAAAAAACAATGAATTAATAAAAGGTTATTCGGGTGCTTAGTTATTCAGGTGCTTATTTATTTAAAAACAATGAATTAATAAAAGTACCCGGTTTGTCGAGCAATCGCCGTTGTAGGCGGGTGTAACGTTGCTCGAACTCTCCCCGTGTCGGAGATTTAATCATCCAATCCCAGCTACCCTTAATGCGCTCATACTCATCTCCACTACATCTGGGCGAGCAATACTTATGAATATTTTGATTTATATGCCATAGACAGAGTAAGTGGTGAGCGTTAGGAAATTCTCTTTCTACTGCCCTAACCAACGCTAAATCTCTGTCAGTGACAATCACACGTGGGTAATGTCTTTCATCTATCACTTGCTTCACTTTTTCCAATACCCAGGTATAATTCTTATTTTGTTCACTGCTCACAAAGCTATACGCCATTGAAAATGTTTTATTCGTTGAAGTAACTCCAACAATTTCACACAACGGCAATTTGAACTTTGTGGTATTATACGTGGAGTCCATCAGCATGATTTCTGGAAATGTGCACCATAAAGCATACGAAGTGGGGTGCAAAAAAAAAAGCTCTTCAAGCTCGTTGGTATGCTCATTTACCCTCGAGTACCATGTATACCCTGAATCCGTCAAATGCGAGTAAAGAACTTGAATTGGAGTTCTATTACCCACTCTGGCTCTCCGGAGCTTATCTTGTGCGTTATATATGGTTCTGAGGCTAGACACGTTATTTGGATTACGACTCTTTATTGTTGAAAGTATATTCACCGGTCGTAGGTTACATTGTGTCAACTCGTCGACCAACCCCAACTCATCATTCACTAGTCGCATTGCAAATGGAACACCATGCAACGACTCTAGCATAACATGATTATGCGTATCATCTGTCACCCTTAAAACCCAATAATTCCTTGTTCGATGATATTTCGCTACTAATCTGAATGGACATTCGGTTTTAACTGTTTTGGTTTTCCGCTTTCCTATACCTGAGGTGTATACTTCCCACCCTTTGTACACTTGTAATTAATATCGTTCATCTGACCGAACAGTGATCTGGTTCTATTTTTAACAACTACAAAACCGAGCCCCCGGGCTATATTTTGCACCCACTCAGTCATTTGCTCGTGAGAATCGAAAACCTGATAATACATTTTAAACAAATAATTTATACAAGTAACTTTTACATTTAACAAATTTACAAATTTTATACATTTTACATTCTAAACATTTTACATTTTACACATTTTACATTTATAAATTTTTACATTTATACATTTTACATTAATACAATTTATATTTACATTTTACATATACATTTTATATTTACATTTTATACTTTACAAAAAAAAAAAAAAAAAAAAAAAAAAAAAAAAAAAAACGCGTATAACCCACCTACCCACCCCTAAAACACACACACACACACACGTTATATCTCTTTCTTTCTTTCTTCTTCTCTCATCTTTTCTGGGTAAAATCTCACAATAATCTTACTAGTTTCGTTGTGATTACGTTTATTTTAGGTGTTAATTTGATAGATTTACATGTTATTTAAAAAACACCCAAAATTTTTTTTTCTTCTTCTTATTCTCTCATGTTTTCTGGGTAAAATCTTACTAGTTTCTTTAGATTTTTTATGTTTTGGTAGTGATTACGTTTATTTTAGTGTTAATTGTATGTTAATTTACCAGATTTATGTTTTTTTTTTTATTCGTATAAGTTTTAAAAATTAGGGTTTCTGGGTATATTTGGGGGTTTTGGGTGTTTATGTGTTATTGAGTGTTATTGATTGTTATTGAGTGTTAATTGTATGTTAATTGACCATATCTATGTTTTTTTTTTTGATTCGTATAAGTTTTAGAAATTAGGGTTTCTGGGTATATTTGGGGGTTTTGGGTGTTTATGTGTTATTGAGTGTTATTGATTGTTATTGAGTGTTAATTGTATGTTAATTGACCAGATCTATGTTTTTTTTTTGATTCGTATAAGTTTTAAAAATTAGGGTTTCTGGGTATATTTGGGGGTTTTGGGTGTTTATGTGTTATTGAGTGTTATTGATTGTTATTGAGTGTTAATTGTATGTTAATTGACCAGATCTATGTTTTTTTTTTGATTCGTATAAGTTTTAGAAATTAGGGTTTCTGGGTATATTTGGGGGTTTTGGGTGTTTATGTGTTATTGAGTGTTATTGATTGTTATTGAGTGTTAATTGTATGTTAATTGACCAGATCTATGTTTTTTTTTTGATTCGTATAAGTTTTAAAAATTAGGGTTTTTGGGTATATTTGGGGGTTTTGGGTGTTTATGTGTTATTGAGTGTTATTGATTGTTATTGAGTGTTAATTGTATGTTAATTGACCAGATCTATGTTTTTTTTTTTGATTCGTATAAGTTTTAAAAATTAGGGTTTCTGGGTATATTTGGGGGTTTTGGGTGTTTATGTGTTATTGAGTGTTATTGATTGTTATTGAGTGTTAATTGTATGTTAATTGACCAGATCTATGTTTTTTTTTTTATTCGTATAAGTTTTAAAAATTAGGGTTTCTGGGTATATTTGGGGGTTTTGGGTGTTTATGTGTTATTGAGTGTTATTGATTGTTATTGAGTGTTAAAAAAAGAGCTGTGTGGTTTCATGGCTTGTGATAAAAAAGAGCTTATGTGCTTATTGCACACAGGCTCAGGTCGACCAGATCTATGATTTTGATGGTTATGTGAAATTGCCTGAGTTGTGTGGGTGCAAACGGGTAGGTTAACACCTTGATCTGCCACCTTTGAGTGGTATGAAAACCTGCTCTGGCCTACCCCAGTCCACAGACTCTGTGTGGTTTCATGGCTTGTGATAAAAAAGAGCTTATGTGCTTATTGCACACAGGCTCAGGTCGACCAGATCTATGATTTTGATGGTTATGTGAAATTGCCTGAGTTGTGTGGGTGCAAACGGGTAGGTTAACACCTTGATCTGCCACCTTTGAGTGGTATGAAAACCTGCTCTGGCCTACCCCAGTCCACAGACTCTGTGTGGTTTCATGGCTTGTGATAAAAAAGAGCTTATGTGCTTGATAAGCAGTTTGTTGTTTTAAGCTGATTTGATACTTGTTTTTTTTTTAAAAAAAAAAACTGAGATAAGGCAATGATGATTTAAAAAAAATGATTTTGGCATGGCATTTCCGAATGGACGGCAAAAAAAACTTATTTTTGCAACCTTTGATGTTGCAGCCATATATGATATGCTAATATGTGAAACAAGTTATAATCTGAGCCTATGTTATCTCTAACTTATTAATGTGTAAATTGATACCTGTTCTGTGTAAAATGGTGATTGAGACATATCGGCAGCCAATGCAAATTGTTGTTTCTTTGTGGCTTGTTTAACCCCCTTGCTTGTTTAACCCCCTAGTACTAAACTAAAAAAATAGCCCCGGTGCTTATTACCCACCCCTATCTTCTGTAACTTGTTGAAAGTTGTGGAAACTGCACTTGTTGTAACTTGTTTGGTGGTGAGAGTTACTTTGTGATACTGGTGATGAGAGTTGCTTTGTTTGTGATACTGATGAGAGTTGCTTTGTTTGTGATACTGGTGATGAGAGTTGCTTTGTTTGTGATACTGATGAGAGTTGCTTTGTTTGTGATACTGGTGGTGAGATTGCTTTGTGGTGAGGCTCAATATATCACGAGCCTTTGTTGTACCTAACACTTACCCAACTTGGTCTTGTGATTTTGTGAGCTGGTTTGCAGGCTTTTGTGAGAATCTGGACTGTTGAGCATAGTATTTGTGTTGCTTTTGTGAGAATCTTGTGAGCTTGTTGTGTGTCTGGTTTGCAGGCTTTTGTGAGAATCTGGACTATTGAGCATAGTATTTGTGTTGCTTTTGTGTTGAATCTGCTGTGCATTCTGAAAGGATGGCAAAGTGATTTTTATCACTTTCGCAACCTTCAACTCCGAGCCTTGCTAAGAATCTGCAGTTTGGTCAAAATAATTTTTTAAAAGGCGATGACGATTGGTTTCTAGAAACCGAAAGGATGGCAAAGTGATTTTTATCACTTTCGCAACCTTCAACTCCGAGCCTTAGTAAAAATCTGCAGTTTGTGATGTGTTTGTGTGAATCTGCAGTTGGACAATAATTTGGACATAAACTTTGTGCTTGTGATGTGTTTGTGTGAATCTGCAGTTTGGCGATGACGAAACACCATATCCGAGCCTTACTTTGTGTTGTGTTTGTGTGTGTTTGCAGCTGGACATAAACTTGGACCCATTGGACATAAATTTGGACCCATTTGGACAAAAACTTAAAAACTTATAAAAAAAAAAAAAAACTTAAAAGAAAAACTTAAAAGAACTGGGAAAAAAAAAAAAGTAAGGATTACTTATTTTTAAAAAAAAAGTTACAAAAAAAAAAAGTTAAAAAAAAAAAAAAAAAAAAAAAAAAAAAAAAAAAAAAAAAAAAAAAAAAAACAACTGACATGAACAGTAGCCTAGGGGGGAGTGGTTCCTCCTAGACCCATAGACTACGGTTTTGTTAGTATGCCCCATATTAATATTTGTATTCATACTAGGTAGGTGAGACTCTGATACTTGAGAACCAAGTGGAAATCTATTTGCATTTCACCACAACACAGTCTCCCGAATCGAGAGGTAAGTCATTCATCAGACATTGTGGTTAATTTGATGGTAGATTCTTTATAATAATAATGTAGTTGTTGTTATTCATGTGCAGTTATGTTGTTTAGGATTTACAACGCTTTAGGCCGCAAACGCACAACCTCCTCCTCCTTAAATCCTTTCTTCTACAGGTATCTTTATCTTTCTTTCTTTTCTGCACACCACCTGTTTCATATAAAATGTGGCTAAGGGGGGTGTTTGTTTCTGCTTATATAGCGGGCTTACGGCTTATTTGGTTTTCGGCTTATGTTTCATAAATCATAAGCTCACTTTTTGTGGCTTTTTTTAGATTTTCTGGCTTATATAAGCTTATCATGTCGTGATAAGTTATATAATCTAACAAGTTTCAAAATAAGCCCCAAAAAGTGAGCTTATGAAACATAAGCCGAAAACCAAATAAGCCATAAGCCCGCTATATAAGCCGAAACAAGCACCCCCTAATATGACTTCTAGTTTAGTCTTCGAGGTGTTAGAGACACAAAATTTTCCATGGATGCTTTTGATTTGCTTCTAATTATTCAAAAAATAAGACTTTTTATCTTCGTTTTTGACCTTTTCTTTGTTTTAGCCGTACAAAATGAGACTTTTTATAAAAATCTGTATGCGGTAAGGCTTTCAAAGATACCCGCACACTCAAGCCGTACCAGTTACACTTTTGGGCCAAACTTCATACACCAAGTAGTATTCCAACTTCCTATTATGGTCTGTCTAGTACAATAAAACTCAAAATATAGAGATGCTTTTTTGTGAAACTTATTTAACGACAACATGCGTGTCATAACATGTTTATTATTTAAAGGCGAGAAGGGGGAACTATACCAAATACATAAGCGTTTGGCAAACACTTCAAGGTGACTTTTTGTTTGATATAACTATAAGTAGGGGTGTAATCGAGCCGAGTCGAGTCGAGTATTGACATGCTCGAGCTCGGCTCGTTTAAAATCGAGTCGAGTCGAGTATTTTTCGAGTCGATCTCGAGTTGTTCGCGAGTTGTCTCGGCTCGATTACACCCCTATTTACATATGTATATATATATATATATATATATATATATATATATATATATATATATATATAATATAAAATATAATAATAAATATAATATATATATATATATATAGGGATATATATATATATATAGGGGTGTAAATGTGTAATCGAGTCGAGTCGAGTAGCTCGCGAGTTGTCTCGGCTCGTTTAAAATCGAGTCGAATCGAGTATTTTTCGAGTCGATCTCGAGTTGCTCGCGAGTTGTCTCGGCTCGTTTACACCCCGTCTATAAGTGGCAAAATGTGTCGGTTGGGTCTGGTCATGGGTCTAGATGAGTTTGGGTCTAAACTGGTCCTTGTCCAGATGGGTCATTTAGGACTACGGGTCTAAGCGGGTGCAGGTCAAATGGGTCTCGAGACGGGTTGACCCGTCAGGTTTTTGCATTTTTTTTATTTGAGTGAAAAATGAAAAGATGTGTTTATTTATTTATTTATTTATTTTTTGACCCATTAGACCCGTTGGTTAATTGTTATACAATTGGAGGTTATATCAAACACCCAATTGGAGACCCAACAAAACCCATCACCTTCTAAATATTACCCAACTTGACCCAGAAATAACCAATGGGTCTAAAATTGCCACCTCTAGATATAATGAACTGAAGTCTATGCTGCTGGACGTTCTATAGGTGCTTTATGTGAATTTATACACATGGAGGGATTGCGGGTTGGTTATGTAATGGGGTCTTATAGCCTAGAATATACGTTTCAGCTTACAGGGAAAATCTAAATTAAACGAGTATACTGAAGCTAATCATCATTTCATTCAGGCCATTTTTATCATGGGATTGACGTCCTTATCAATGTCATTTGAGGTGTTCCCTACCTTAAGATCAGCAGCCTTTATGACCCAGTTGAAGTAAATGAACAATCAACATGCTATGTCTGAAAGGCTCAACGATGAGAAATTTAAATAAACAACTCCTTTTGAACTTCTTTTTCTGAACTCTATTTGGTCTCGCTGAATTACTTAAAACCATTATTTTTTTGGAGGACTCAGTGTATATGATATCTTCTGAATTAGTACTCCTTTTTCATGCCACCTCTGTATTTTTTTACATGTCCAAGGTTATAATTTCTCCATGATGGTGCATTTACAATATCTTTTTAGCATTTTTTTTTATTAAGTTTATCCCTCGTTAACTACTTCGTATACATCCAAGGGGAAATCCAAGGTTACGTTTGGGTTTCAGTCTGAATTCAGTTAATCACTATGAGCATGAGTTTTATAGTGAGCTCAATATGTTTTTCATATTTAACCCCTTGGCCGGTTTTGAACCAACCCTAACTTTTGAGTTTCATTTTTAATTTAAATACCTATGTATGTCAATGACATACATGTAAATTATTATGAGATCAACTGTTAATATCATGTGGTGCAGGTTATTTGGGGCTATTGACAAACGTACTATGTGTGAGGATGGCAAGGCTGACACCCGTGTTCTTTTTTGTGGGACTCACTTTCCAGCTTCAAATAACTACACTAAAGAATACTTGCAAATTTATCCATCTATCCAGGTATTATAACTGGTGGAATAATTGTAGAGGGCAAATTGCGCTTCAAAGTTGATAAATCTTATAACCTATGTACCTATTTTATCATAGGTGGATAATCTTCCAATCGATAGTGTACCTGATCTTATTGGTAACTATGATATCTGTGTGGTAAAGAGCATGCGCCTTAGTTCAGATGTTATTGCTCGTACAACTCGAATGAAAGTCATAATGCAGTACGGTGTTGGCTTAGAAGGTTCTTTATCTGTTTGCTTAATGCTTATGCAATGAACCTTTCAACTGAATTAGCTGACCTTGTTTGGCTATTAAAGAATTTCAACCATATCTACTACTTTAATGAATCATGTTTAATATTTTATTGAAGGTGTTGATGTAACTGCTGCTACAAACCATGGAATAAAAGTTGCTAGGATTCCTAGCGGGCTAACGGGAAATGCTGCTTCATGTGCTGAAATGGCCATCTATTTCATGTTAGGTCTACTCCGCAAGCAAGTAGGTTCTCTTGCCACTCTATTAATTAATATTTTATTAGTTGATGTTCTCATTGGCGTGATGGTTCATTTCTCAATTGGTATTCGTTTTATGGGATATCTCAAATATGCACATGGGTCACACCTTTTTTACACTCATCAAGGACACACATGGATTAGTAGGTCTGCCACAATGTTCATACTTCAAATCATAGGAGACCGGCTACGCTTTTTTTTTCTTGAATGTCAAACAACCTATTTTGTTTGTTATTTAGTATTTTTATTAACAAAAAGTTAGACTACATGATAAGTTCGAGACTCAGAGGGTGGGATTAAATGTCGGCAAGTTTATTCTTCTGCTATGTTTTCCATTTGTCTTAATTTTTTTCTATAACTTCTCTTATTGTTGTTTATTATGTCTTGTTAATTTTATGTCCTGCAGAATGAGATGCATATTGCTGTAAGGGAAAAGAAGGTTGGAGAACCAATCGGCGATACATTACTTGGAAAGACCGTAAGTTCAGTCAGATTTTCATTTCATTCTCGTGTGGCTGGATTATTCTGCATTCGTGTATGATAAAAGATGACTTCTTGTAAAATAAAAGAAACCCTCTAAACCAGATCCTTTTAGTAAGACCTCCTTACAAAAAAGAATATTGATAATGGAACAAGCTCTAGACCACTCAAACCCCAAGTGAAGTACAACTTATAGATTTCCAACTTCATGAGGCTGTTCTGTTTACAACTGGAGGAGTTGTTATTCACGTTTATTTGGTGTAGGTGGTGACTAGAAAACAAACGACAACATTCCTAACTTTAATGTTAAAAGAGTTTAGTAGCATGCGAAAGGTGTATGAGTTGGTGTTAGATATGAAGGAAATGGGAAAAGAGAGGTATGGCTCTTTAACAACCACAATAGAGCACACAATTAAAATCAAAATCCCCTTTTAGAAGCAACCTCGTCCAAGAAGACGCTTCATGCCTTCATGTGCATATTACAACGAATGTCCACTTTATTTGTCTGAAAGCAGTGCATCCAAGCTTACTTATTTGTCCAAAGCTATCATTATAACATATTGAATTGTATTAAATATTCTCTACAAATGTATCTCACCTTATTCATATCAAGGGATATTTTAGATATTTGATTGATAGTCAAAGATTATTCTTAAACTAGTTGTAAGTCAACATAACATTGTTTTGCGGATAATCCATACGTGTTATTTATGTTTCCTTGTAAGAATTACTTTTCCGGCTGAACTTTTATATGCAACTTGATGGTCTAATCTCAACTTGTAGGTTTTCATAATGGGATTCGGAAATATTGGAATTGAATTGTCAAAGCGTCTTCGTCCATTTGGAGTGAAAATTCTTGCTACAAAACGAAGTTGGGCATCATATGATCTAAATTCGCTTGATTCTTCGGGTATCGCATTACATATTACTTGTTATAGTTGTTCTTGTTATAGATGAGGTTTAAGTCTAGATATCACCTTATTTGGTGCGTGGACATTGAGTTACATGTGGGACAGGTTGGTGGGACGCCACTTTAATAAAAGAAACCCTCTAAACCAAATATGTATGTAGTGTTACAATCATAGTTCTAAAAGCGCTCCTAGATGCTAGCTACCCACGACGCTCATGGGTTAGGTTTTTATTCTAGTTTAGTAATTTTTATATTCTAAGGAAGACATATGTAGCACATGCACCTAGACTCGCTCGTTGGCTGCAAGGCCGTTTAAGAGGCCCGCTTGGGAAACATTTTGGTTTTGTTTTTCTTTCGATTTTTGGCTTACTAATTGTGGACCTTTGGATCTTATTTTTGGTTTCTAATCCTAGCCATCGGATTGAATTGAAAAGAAAAACCATTAAAAGGATGCCCAATACCATACTTGTAACTGGATTCTTCTCATCTCAACTCGAGTATCTTATTTTTGATTTTTTCGACATTGTTGTGTTTTTGCTCCTCTTTCTTCTTTTTTATGCTCACACGGGGTGCCAATTGTGAATGAAATGAGGTTTTTGCATGTTTTGGTTACCCGGGGAGGGCGAGCCTCTTTGACTCATACTGGTGTAGCATCTACTATTTTACACTACTGGGCAGTCATGTCATCAGTTTATACAATTGGTAAACCATGTTATTGACACACCTGGCTCACCATTATTGGAACAAAAGTTAACTTGAGTGATTAAACCCTTTCAAAGAAGTTTGAGTGACTTCATTGAAACAATGGTGAACTATGTAACTGTAACTATTTAGTACGGTTGCCTATGCAATATGATTTTAAAAAACTATTACTGAAATAAGCAATTTAGGAGCTTGCAAACTTGATTATGTCGTGGTGCAGTTAGCAATAAAATAGAGCGCAAAACCTATTCACATATTATATCTGTCCCCTTTGTAATTGTCTTTCGTTGATGGAAGCAACATATCAAATTGGTGCAGGTGAGCATTTGGTTGATGAGAAAGGTTCTCATGAAGATATATTTGAGTTTGCAAAGAAGTCTGACATAGTTGTATGCTGCTTGACAATGAATAGTGAAACAGTGCGACTCTTTCTTTCCCTTGACCTTTAATTATATTTGTTGCTCGATGAGGATAAAGTCATGTCTCATGTGGCTAACAGTTTGCATCATTATCCAGGCTGGTATTATAAACAAGGATTTCATATCTTCAATGAGAAAGGTTAGTTTCTGGAATTACAAACTTGTTTACGGTGCTAGTTTTATTGTCCCATCTTCTCACAAGTTTCTCATACCTATAATATGGTTTCAATTCGATACTAGCAGTTCCAAAAATATATACATGTTTGGACATCGCAAATTATTTGATCCTTTGTAATGGCCTTAAATCTGTTTCAGGGTGGCCTACTAGTGAACATTGCTCGAGGGGGTCTTTTGGATTATGAGGCCGTTCATAATGGTCTTAAATCAGGTCATTTGGGAGGTTTAGGAATTGATGTTGCCTGGACAGAACCTTTTGATCCAGACGATCCAATCTTGAAGTTCCCAAACGTCCTTCTCACACCTCATGTTGCAGGCGTTACAGAATGTTCATATAGATCAATGGCCAAGGTATGTTTCTTGGGGAATTGGCTGAATTACTTTTTTCTGAGAAATAAAAACCTTCTAAATACCAATCCATACGTCTCGTGAAGTTTCAACAATTTTTTTTTGGGATGTCCTAGTGAATAACACTATTTTTACTTTCGTATATGATATATAATGATAACAAGTATAAGTTGTTGGTCTACAATATACTTTATTTTTTAATAAAAGATTTTAGATATTTGAAAATATGTCAACAGTTTTATATGAACTACTTGCCATGTCAAATTACAACTTAAATGGAATATATATATATATATATATATATATTATTACTCCCTCTGCGTCAAGAAAAAGACTTGGTGCAATTTGACTTTAATTGCAATTTTACTCTATGTTTACATGTTATATAATAATGTGACGAAGTTTACACAACGTCTACTGACTAGCAAGTACCTTTCACCGCTAATCTTCACAACTGTCGTGATACTACTCACTAGCGTTTTCGTATCACCATATCGTGATGCACGATATGAAACAGTGTGTGATAACGTTATTCATTAAAATTCTTACCATGCGTAAAGTTATTATAACAAAAAACATATGATCGAAAATTATTGCTCGCCAAAATTTTTGATCACACGGTGCCCGCCGCCGCGGGTACCCTGCTAGTTTGAGCCTGGGGGATTTGAATTTTTGAACTCATTTCTAAAATGGAAGTTTAGATACTTCATACATAAGAGTCACCTTTATCTAGTTACTAGTCAGTCTTAGTTTGTAATGAAGGTAGCAAATCTTTTATAAATCCATTTGTTTTGATCTTACTTTATCTCAACCGATACTGCTTGTAGTTGTACTCACTTTGTTAAATTCTTCAGGTAGTTGGTGATGTTGCACTTCAACTTCACTCAGGCAAACCTTTGACTGGGATTGAGTACGTAAACTGATGTTGTAGATCTTGACAAACATTTTGTCATAAATTTATTGTTCTTGTCATTTTGCAGCAATAATATATGTATTTTTTTTTATAAATCTCATTAGTTTGTATCTCGCCCATTAATCATCTGGGATTAAGGAACATCTGCACATGAATTTTATTTGAAGATTTTCCCTATCCGCTTCATAAACTGAAACAAAACTACTCATTCGCAGAATCAGAGGTAAGTTCATGGGTAAATTTAGATACTTATTCGGCATGCGAGCTTGTTGGAACCAAGATACAATGGATGTACACACATAGAAATGTAGGTATGTGATCACAAAAACTAAATTTGCGCAATTCTGAATAAAAAACCGATCCAAGGAACATAGAACCTAAAACAACGTAAACAGGCCAGCATTAGAACAGACCAGGGACTGCTTTAGACTTGCCCTGTACTTGCTATAATGTCTATACGACCTGACAAAACTGTTGCTAGCGAGCCCAGCTACAGTTTAAAGTCCAGGATGTTTATGTTTACCTTTAGCATATTAAACGACACAATGCAAAACATGATGGTAGAAGCTGCAAGGGAACGAGTTTCGGACAGTAGAAGTCGGGACACAGAGAAAAAGAGGGTATATGTAACACTCCAAAGCCGTAAGTAATCACTTTAAATATGCACCTGAAGTATTTAATGAGGCGGGAACGATTGAGAATTTGATAAGAAGTAAACATGAGGCCATTTGATCAAAGAAAATAGTATAAACTGATATTGTGGTATCTTTGATCAAGTCAAATTAAGTCAAAGAAAGAGTTTTAAGTTATGTGATGAGTATAAGTTGGTGATGAGTTTGCTCTCGCTTGTTCCTCAAACGTTGGTAGAGCTTCTTCTTCTTTATCACACTTAGCCAAGACTTGCCTGCCTCGCTGATCAAATTGACATGAAAAAAGTTTTCACGTAATGGTTTCCTCAGTTTTAGTCCACGCCTCCAAGGCGAGTGTTCCCCCTAGCTCATCTTTAACAATTTCCTATGGTAAAGTAGATCGGTTACTAAATATAATTTCCTTAGATTGCACTTTGAAAAGAAGAAAAATTCATACTTAGCTTGTTTTTTTTATTTATACCGGATGTTATATGTACCGATTATTAGCATTATAATAGCCTTACTTATTGATTAACAAACATTATTATTCTAGATACAAAACATACCATGGGCTAAGCCTATTAACAAAGCACAAAGCCCAAGCCCAAAGGCTTCAATATACACGTTTGACACTCTCCCACAGTTTGAGTGTGAGAGGACCGAACACTCAAATTGGCACGAAACTCTACATATAGCGCAGTCGGTAACCCCTTGGTGAAAATGTCATCATACTGTTAACGTGGGGGTAGATGAAGCAGACGAACGTGTCCTTGAGCAACCATATCACGAACAAAATGAATACCAATCATCAATGTCTTTAGTCTACTAATGCATAACCGGATTAGCTGTCATGTAAATAGCACTAACATTTGTTGGTTTGTGAACATGTTTCGATCACAAATGTCCGGAATGTATTAAAGCCTACGGGATCGCACGCGTTACATATGAGATTCAATTATTATAATTTATATATTATAGTAATATATTAATTATTATTTCACAATAATAACTAACTAACGGTCGTTATATTAAACGTTACTTAACGGAAGTTAGTTAACGGTCGTTAAATGTTAAATACGAGGACTAGAGTGTAACTAAATAAGAAGACGGTTCTAAAACCCCCTCCTTATTGATGATCGACCGGTTTTGGGTTTCCAAGGGGGAATCCAAGTCTAACTTGGACTCCAAGATATCTCACTATATAAACAAACCCCTTTGTTCATTAGTTGGTATCTCTTGGAAAACCCTAACTAGATAAACTTCTCTTCTCTCTTCCTCTTTTGTCTAAATCATACGAACTACAAATCCCATAGGGATTTGCATTTGATTTTGAACGAAACTAAAGTTTTTGGTTAGTTATTGTGATCCAAAAACTAGCATTCTAATTGAATCGCTAACAATATGTGTGTGTGAGATCGTAGAGAAATCCGTCTTGGATTTTTGGTGGTGAAGTGATCTACTTTTCCATAAAGTCGATTTGTGCAAACCCTAAATTAGGGTTTATATTGTTCTTGATCTCGTTCTTGAATCGTAAAGCTAACAAGGTATGTTTTCTTTTAGGTTAATTGTTTACACTATATGATCTATATCCGCTGCGTACTCATGATGTTTATATGTTCATTATTTGACGTTTAAACAATCTTGTTACCTTGATTAATTGTTAATATGTGCTAAATTAATGCATGTTTTGTCATGGATCTTGAATTTTGATATTGGATATTATTTGTTGTATTAATTGTTAATTGATTTTGCACGCTTAATTTGATGATATATTAATTAATTAACGTATATTAGTAACTTAATTGTATGACACATAATTACTACATATTTAATTAATTCTAAAATTGGGGAACACCTCATCTTTATTGTTATGTAATCAACTCTATGTTTTATTGTATATATTTAATGTAGGGCTTACGCTATCGATTTTAATCGATGTATGTGTTCCACTTTGTACCAAGCTCGAAAACAAGTGGGAGCCTTAGTTAAATATATACATGTTAGTTGAGTTAATTATGCATGTTATTAATGGTTAATTGTATTAGTTGTTTATTTTATTTGCTTTATTATTCGTTATGACTCATGTCAAAGCAAAGGGTGTTTTTGGAAAAATAAAATAAATTGGACTAATAATTATGAAATTTGATTTATTATAGACTATTTTCTTGCAAAGTCTTATATGTCAATAGTGGTTCGCTTCGGACGGTAATTGGCTCCCAAACGAGACTAGCAAGATAAAATAGTTTATTATATGTTTTCTAACTTAAAGTATTATTAATTGTATCGATAACTATATTTGCAATCAACCAATGGCTTATCTTGCAAAGTCTTATGTGTCGATAGTGGTTCGCTTCGCACGGTAATTGGCTCCCAGACGAGACTAGCAAGATAAAGTGTATGGTTGTTGTCAATATAGTTTTCAGGTTGATTGACTGTAATGATTCCACTCCCCACTACATGATTAGGCATATGAGGGAATTATCGAAAGAACTTGGGTCTTAGGACTCCATGCAGTAGTACGATATAGTGGTTTGTCTCTCTTTAATTGGTTTATCAATGCCGCGATAAAAATAATATTACCTTAACTTTGAAAACAT
Source organism: Artemisia tridentata subsp. tridentata (assembly GCA_021014915.2). Classification (NCBI taxonomy): domain Eukaryota; kingdom Viridiplantae; phylum Streptophyta; class Magnoliopsida; order Asterales; family Asteraceae; genus Artemisia; species Artemisia tridentata. The sequence continues at coordinate 23,851,336 of CP139501.1, read as the reverse complement.
GTTGAATCGTCAATTTTTGGTTGTTAAGTCATTAATTTATGTTCACATGATTTGCACATAAATTTACAAGACACACACCATAATAAAAGAACAAAATTGAGTAAAAGTTTTTTATTAAAACCCATGATACGAATATGTATGCATGCTTCTTCGTACATATTTGATTACACATCAAATTAAACGTACCATTTGAAAATTTAAGTTAATGCCATCCAATTGTAAGAACACTTGCAGTTGCAATTTACGTTGCGTTAGACGTAGCTAGATTGCAATCCTAAGGTAAATCTTCACTTATCATGAGACGGTAATGGAATAAATTTACAATTCTTTATTGGACAACTTAATTGAGTTACATGGTGAGACCCTTAACCCGAGGCATAAGATGGGATGAAACATGCTTACATGAAACTATATGATTGTCCCTAGTGCCATTAGTAAGTCCCATAACGATCTAGGAATTGCACAAGATTGGCAATTATTGTTCGACACTTACCTTATTGAGTACTATCATTACTAGCAGATCAACTGATGTAATGGTTCTATGTTGATCCCAGCTATACACTTGATCGACTCCCTTAGCTTGTAAATGTTTAGTTATGCTAGATGAATTAACACAACTAGGTATAGAAACTGTGTTGAATTACTAAGGTTTATGCGGAATCTAAGCAATAGTATTAAGACGAACAATTAACACAATCGTAAACAAATCAACAATTTCAATATTATTAATATGAATACTCTTTAATTATTAGGGTTTACAACCTTGAAGTTATGAATAATCTATATCGAACTCTATGCCCTAGGACCTCCTTTTATATGCTAAGGAGTCCTAGTCGGCATAAAATAACTTTCTATACAAGATAAATCTTTAAAGAATATTTTCTATAATTATCTAACCGACTATACAAGTTTATCTTATCAGCAGTATTAACTAAATACTCTAGTAGTCTTAATTCTAACTCTAGCAGTAGTAATCTTGCAGCTGTTGAAACTCTGAACTAGCAGCATTAACATTAACCCTGGCAGCACTAACTACTTAGTGTATATTTCCTTGAAGTTCTCAGCAGTTATAATATACACTAGCAATCTTAACCTTCATTAGCAGCAATAACTCTATAACCAGCAGTAGAAACATACTTAGAGCATTTTCCTTTTAATCACCTGAGCAGTTGTAATCTCATGAGCAGCTTTATCCATCTTGAGCAGTATTAACATCTTGGAAGCTTTAATTCCCAACAATCCTCCCCTAAACTTGATATTTTCATCTTAAATCATCAAGTTTCCTTCAAAGTATAATCCTTCACCAGGAGGATGCTTCCAAATACTATTCCCTCATTTTCTTATAGTCAGTCCCATAAAGTTGTTTCTCCATTTTCTTGAGAAGCTGATATGCCATTTCACTCCAATGATCAACTTGAAGTTTGACAGTACCATTGAGCATCATGTCAAGTGTATGCTTAGCTAAAGGATAGTATTTCTCCACTATCATTTTCTTATAGTCACCTCATTTGTTCATAAGTGCAATTTTCTTTGCTTCTTTCTCTGCTTTAATTCTTCTTTGTTCTGCAATTATCCAATTCTCTTCCTCATACTCTCCTTGTAACAATCTAGCAGCTTCAGCATCTGCTAAGAGTTGAGCTTCTCTTGATAAAGTTTTAACCACAGGTTCCTCAATCAATATTCCTTTGCCTTTGCCCTGTGGTTGTGGTAGTGATTGTGTTGTTTTTGTTGTTGTTGGAGTTGGTTCCCTGATAATCATACCTTTGGCTTTGGGTTTTGAACTTGCTTTGACTGGCGTTGTCTTCTTTAAGTCAATCATAGCTTGAGCCAAAGTGAGCTCATCATCAATAGTAGCAGTAGCAACATTAACAGCTTCTTTGCCAGCAGTAGTAACTTTTGGCTCAGCAGCTGAAACTTTTTCACTAGCAGCATTAACTTGCTCACTAGCAGTATTAACTTGCTCACTAGCAGTATTAACTTGTTCCACCTGCTCTTCCACAACAACCTTAGCAGATTCATTCAAAATCACTTCATTTCCTTGTTGATCAGCTACCACAAATTCATCAACCACTTGTGCAACCATCTCATCATTTTCTACCCCAGTTTCCTCCCCTGTTTGGGAGCATCCTCCCCCAAACTCTGTGCTTCTCCAGAAGATTCAACTCTGGAAGTAGTACCAATCTTGTATAACCTTTTGTGTTTTTGTGTTCTTGACCTCTGTCGTCCTTCTAAATATCTAACCCTTCTCTTCAACATGGTAATATCAGAACCTTGAGAAGTTGTAAGCTGCTGGAGGTCAAGAACATCTTTTGACAGTTTTGTACATTTTTCCATCAATTCATTTATAAGTTCAATACTACCCTCAGCACTTTGGAGTGTATTACCTCTCCCGAGTGGTGCATCATTGGGAATGCTAGACTCAGCCCCAAACCTAGTTTGAGCACTTAAGCCCCCCATGGTTTCTTGGTGCCTGGGTTTCCTTCACCTGAATCAGTTCCATGGGAACTTGATTCATTATAAGTTGCCTTGGATTGGGTCTTAGTTATGTTGCCACTGTCCTGTGCTTCATCTAAACTAGCAACAGTAGTGATATCCCTTTCCAAACTACCTCTCAACTCCTGATGGGTAGCCTTATCTGCATCCATACTAGCACTAGCCTGAGATAGCTGAGTGCCCCTTTTGGTGAACCTGCGGGTATAGGTCTTTTTAGGTGGTGATGTGGATGATAAAATTGTAGGTGTGTGATGGGTTTCAGTTGGGATTACTGAACCTTCACCCTGGTTTTGAGATTGGATAAGTGCCACCATATTAGGAAATAATGGTGTCACTTTCCCAGAAAAATCTTTACTCACCCTTCTCATGTTTGCAAACAATTTCTTTGTGAGCAAGGGTGCATCAAATGTTCTTTTATGAACCTTCTGTTGAGAAAGTTGTTGATCCAAAAACCATTGCAAAAATCTTGGATATAGAAAATAGTTGCTTGATGTATCCAAGTTCTTAACCAAACCTTCCAAAATCATTTTAGAAAAATTAAACTTCTATCCTGTAGTTAGACATATTACAACAGAAGCCATATTAGTGCCAAACTCATTCCAGCCAGTTGTTTTAGGGCTTAAACAATGTAAGAAGGTATGGATTAAAAATTTCCATTGACGTGAGAAGAGTCCTTTGTAAAATTTCAAAAAGTCATTTTTCTTCACATACCCCATTTTTTCAAGACCATCAAAAATTGCAGAGTTTAAGAGATACTCAACACCATTATCATCTGCTAGTTGAAGTAATTCTCTAACAGATAACTTAGTGATAAGTATTTCTTGACCATCTACATTAGCCTTTAAATGTACTTCTCCATTAATAGTTATGGCCTTAGCAGTAGACCAAAACTGGTTAATGTGAGAAATGTATATAGTAGGATTCACAGTTAATGCAAACCTTATAGGGTTTGCATTCAAGAAATCAATGATTTCTATAAGGTTTGCATTTAAGAAATCAATGATTTCTGTGAACCCTTCAGAATATTCTAGTTTATCAAGAAAGGCAACCATGTTATGACTCTCAGCAAATTTGTGTGACGACATTTTGAGTTAGGATTTGTGATATGGGGATTTTGAAATTAGAGGATAAAAATGTGTTAGGGTTTGTTATTAGAGAGAATTATGAGTGCGTGAAACTGATTAAGTGATCCAATTGGGGATTTAAATCCTTAAGTGAAGAAGTTAAATAATCGTCCCTGCACTCTCAGACATAGCAACATAAACCTAGAAGTAGTAAGTTATGCTTAGCAGCACTAACTTATACTCAACAGCACTAAGTCAGTTTTTCACTCCAAACAACTGAATTATCAGCACTCTGACACATTTCATTGCTTATCCTGCAAAAGATTAGTCCAAAAACACCAAAAAACAACAAAAACACATTCTCTAATAATCACATACTCAATTATACTTAGCAGTTTTAAGTATAACAAGCAGTATAAACTAGCAGTTCTAAGTATAACTAGCAGTACTAATTACACTTAGCAACAGAAACAGTTATTGACATATATAGCAGTACTAATCCCTACAAAACATTATAAAAACACAAAGAGATAAGAATTTTCAAAGATTTAACATTCCAATACTGGCAATCAAAAATTGAAATCTACCCACATCAAAAGGTTTTGTGAGCAAATCTGCAACATTTTTGTCAGTATGAATTTTAACTATTTGGATTAACTTCTTTTCATAACAATCTCTTATAAAATGATGTCTTATCTCTATACGCTTTATTTTAGAATGATAAGCATGATTTTTAATTATGCACATAGTACTACTATTATCAATAAATATTTTGGTATGCATAAAATTGTACCCATAATGCAGCAATTGATTTTGAATCCAGAGCACTTGTCCACAGCAACTTGAAGCAGCCACATACTTAGCTTCTGTTGTGGAATTAGCAACCACAGTTTGTCTCTTGCACTGCCATGAAATCAACCTGCATCCTAGAAATTGACAATATCCTGTTGTGGATTTCCTATCCAAGCTAGCTCCAGCATAATCACTACCAGTGTATGCTACCAAATCAAAAGGTGAATCTTTTGAATATCAAAGGCCCAATTTAGGTTTACCTTTCAAGTATCTAAAAATTCTTTTCACAGCATTAAGATGTGAAACTTTTGGGGTAACTTGATATCTAGCACAGGCACACACTGCAAACATAATGTCAGGTCTTGAAGCTGTAGGATACATCAATGAACCAATCATTGATCTATATAAGTAAACATCAACTTCTTCATCATCTTCATCTTTGAGCAGGGGCTTGGAAGTTTCCATTGTTGTCTTTGCAGGCTTCACATCAGTAAACCCAAACTTCTTCAAAATTTCAGCTACATACTTATCTTGACTGATAAATATGCCATCCTCCTTCTGCTTGACTTGTAATCCTAAGAAGAATATGAGTTCACCCATAGAACTCATCTGAAACCTTTCATGCATAAGCTTCTCAAATTGAACACATAACTACTTGTTTGTTGATCCAAAGATAATATCATCAACATAAACTTGAACTAGCAAGATATCATCTTTGTATCTTCTGATAAACAAAGTCTTGTCAATCTTCCCTCTACAGAAACCATTGTCCAACAGGTATGTTGACAATGTATCATACCAAGCTCTAGGAGCTTGATGTAAACCATAAAGTGCTTTTTCCACCTTATATACCTTATCAGTAAAGTCAGGATCTTCAAATCCAGGTGGTTGAGAGACATATACTTCTTCTTTAATTGTCCCATAAAGAAAAGCACTCTTCACATCCATTTGATACACTACAAAGTCTTTATATGAATCATAAGCCAAGAACAACCTTATAGCTTCAATTCTTGCAACTGGGGCAAAGACTTCATCATAATCAATGCCTTCTTCTCGAGTGTATCCCTGAGAAACTAATCTTGCCTTGTTTCTAATCACAATGCCTCTTTCATTCTTTTTTAATCTGAAAACCCATTTAGTACCAATTGCCCTCTTCCCATTTGGCAAATCTACCAAGGTCCAAACTTCTTGTAGCTTGAATTGTAGAAGCTCTTCTTGCATAGCCTCCGCCCAGCTTGGATCCTGCAATGCTTTATGTGCATTCTTGGGTTCTACTTTTGATATAAAACAAGCAAACAAACAGTTTTGAAGGTCTTTATGACTGTTTCTTTGATGAAGGGATCTTGCAAAGAAACATTGTTCCTCTAAATTCTTTGTCATTCTTCTTGTCTGAACAGAAGACTGCACTTCTCCAATGATTTATTCTTTAGGATGATCGTTGTAAATTCTGGTAGTTGGAATAGGACTAACATGAATAGTATCATCCAAGTTGTTTATGTCAGCCTATGCATCAACTTTTTCATCATCTGTATCAGCATATATATTCTCTAAAGGAGGCATGTTTGGATCAATTGGATATTCATCTTCATCAAAAGCGATGCCTTCCTTATCATCATTTATTAGCAATTTTATCATTGTTAGTGATGTTAGTACTGTTATCATTACTAGCAGTATTAACATTATTAGAACTGCCAATATTATCATCCTGAACATATTCATCAAACACATTTTATTTTCTTGGAGGTTCATCGGTCTGCTTTTCCTCCTCATTTGAAGACTTAACACCATCTTCTTTATCATCTTTTGGATTTTCATCTGCTTGTGAACTCTTTGACTCTTGAGTTGAGATAAGTGGATCAGCAGTCCATATGGGTAGCAAGATGTACTTCTGTGCAGGTTCAGTCTCCTTACTAGCTTGTGTACCTGCATCAGTATTAGCTTTTGTACCTGCATACTCATTAGATTGTGTACCTGCAACAACTGGCTCATAATTCATTGTTTTGGTTAGTGCATTAATATCAAACAGCCAGTTTGATCCACTTCCTACAACATTAGGTGAATTCTCACTAAACCTAACATGTAAGTTCTCTTTCACAAACCTAGTTCTACTATTGAACACTCTAAAAGCTTTGCTATTCATTGAGTATCCAACAAAGAAACCTTCATCAGCCTTGCCATCAAACTTGCCTAAGTGATCTATGGTATTGAGGATAGTAACAGGACACCTAAATGGTCTTAAAAAGTCTAACATTGGTTTTCTACCATGTAAAAGTTCATAAGGGGTCTTGTTATGAGGCTTAACTACTAAACTTCTATTCTGCACATAGCAAGCAGTATTAACTGTTTTAGCCCAAAAAGTAGTAGGTAACTTAGAATCAGCTAACATTGTTCTAGCAACCTCAATTAATGTCCTATTCCTCCTCTTAGCAACACCATTCTGTTGAAGAGTTCTAGCTACACTAAACTGTCTCTTAATACCTTTCATCTCACAAAACTGGTTCATATCCCTATTCTTGAACTCAGTTCCATTGTCACATCTTATTACCTTAACTTTATGATTAACTAGGTTTTCTATCCTGGTTATGAAAGACTTAAGAATGCCACTGGTTTCATCCTTAGTTGCTAAAAAGAAAACCCAAGTAAATCTACTAAAATCATCTGTGACAACTAGGCAATACATCTTTTTCATTAAACTTCTCACAAATGTTGGTCCAAATAAATCCATGTGCAACATATGTAAAGGTTGATTTATTGAGTTCACTGCCTTGGTCTTACAAGAAGCTCTGTGTTGCTTTCCCTTCTGACAAGCAATACAGATTTTGACAATTTCAAAAACTTTTGAAGGTAAACCTCTTACAAGGTTTCCTTTAACCAATTTATTCATTGTTTTGAAATTTAAGTGACCAAACCTTCTATGCCAAAGCTTAGATTCATCAGATGTGGCCTTTGCAAAGAGACAAGTCAAACCTCCTTTGGGAACCATATTCTTTAAATCAACACTGTATATGTTGTCTGTTCTAGGAATTTTAAGTAAAACATGACTTTCATCAGTCAACTTAAAGTTAGGAGACAAGACAAAACATTCAGTGTCAGTAAAAAGAACACTGTTCTTTTTGTCACACATTTATGAGACACTAAAGAGGTTAAACTTAAGCTCTTTTACAAAGTACACATTATCAAAATCTAATTTACCAGTTTTTATTGTACCTTTGCTTGTGATTTTCCCTCCTTTAGGATTACTCCCAAAAGCAACATATCCTCCATCAATTGCTTCAAAATCTGTGAGATAGGACATGTTTCCTGTCATGTGCCTTGAGCATCCACTGTAAAATACTCCTTTATCCTCTAATACCACCTGTGGATTCCCCTGCACACAAAGTAAGAAATCAGTTCATTTTGGGGACCCAAGCCATTACTGATTGCGTGGTTTTGTAACCTTACAACAGGTTTTACCTCTCGAGGGATCTCAAGAGGCTTACAACCCCACCAGGCAGTGTACCTGACCGATGTAGTATAGTGTAGTGGTAAGTACGGGGGATTGATCGTTCTCCACAGGGAATAGTGTTCGTTAGGTATGAAAGGCTACTCTAATTAGGTCTAAGGGTTGAGGAAGATTCTTTTTATGTTTTTATATTTTTATGAAAGCAAGTAAAATCTCGGTTTTGAAGGAGTGGGCGGAATTAGTTGCTAGTCAACTAACCCAAATTACTACGAATGCAAATAAAATAAATAACTGAAAATAAAATGTGGTGAGAAACTTATGTGTAGAGAAATGTGTTTACTTAGATTTCCTTACTCCCTAACTATCTTTTACCGGTTAATTAGTGTGTATTAGTCGCGTGGATGACGGGTGTATTCCTTAATACCATTCGTGGGGTGGCGTACTTACTTCCCCAACTCTACAAGCTCCTACTTCACTCCTATGTCGAGCCGGCTAGGAAGCTCCTAACATGGGATCACTAGAATTCGCTTGTGCATTAAATACAACCATAAAAACCTTTAGTACGCGTTTGGTTCATGTTTCTTAAGACGTTCAAGCAAGTTACCGAATAGGAAGTTAGCCAGTTTTCTTAAGCCTAACATAGATAAACAATCATCCAATACAACTAACAACACACTAACAACCAATAATCAATAGCTAAGTTTCATTAGATCTAAGCAAACACAAGATAAATTTAGCCTAACATGTTAAACAAAAGACAAGAATAAGATAGAATCAAACAACACATAGACATATTGAATGATTAATTAATAACTTATCTTTCAATGAAACATGGAAGATCTCAAGGCAAAAAGCCCTGAAAAAGTAGCTAAAATCGTCTTAGGGTTTTATCCCAAAATTCCACACACTAAGCTCTCCTTAATGACAAAAGATTAGAAAACTATATATAGATTTTTGGATCTGACGGCGTCACCTTATGGAGTGTGACGCCGTCACCTCGCCGCTTTTAGGGTTCCCGGATGACCTTCTTGACGCCGTCCCTCTTTAGCTCTTCCAAAATCCATTCTGGCTTATCAAGGCTTGACGCCGTCAGCTCGTGAACGTGACGCCGTCCCCTTATGATTTAAGCCGTGACGCCCTTGATCAAGTTAAAGCGTGACGCCGTCAGAATTCACATGCTATTTTCACTGGCTTATCATGAGTAAATTTCACGTCCAACTTTTCTTGCCAAAGCATGACGCCGTCCAGAGTAAATTGTGACGCCGTCAAGAGTAACTTTTAGCCGATTTTTGAGACTTTGTCGTTTTCTTCACTTTAATGCTCCAAAAACGTCCAAAATGCCTCCTTTTCCAGATTTCTCCTCAAAAGTACCTAAAATGACAAAAGGAACGATTTAGGGCAATATTTGATCAAATAAATACGATTTAGGGCTTAAATGACCCCTTAAAAGCGGTACACTTTTCGCTTCATCAAATACCCTTACACTTGAGATTTGCTTGTCCTCAAGCAAATGTGCTTTTATTCTAATCAAAATACAAGCTAGGGGTCATTTAATGCTAACATAAAAGTAATTACAACAAATAATCGTTCCACTTCAATCATAATAAGCACGGAGATTATAAACTAGCACCTCACAAGTAGTGTTTAGATACTCACATCTCTCAAGTGTCATCAAAATAAATCTCATAAATGAAAACGGATAATATCTCTCACTACCTGTCATAGCAATAGATTACCATAGGCTTGGGAAAGGATCGAAAACCTCCTCCACTAGGCGTAAGCACCTAAGATAAACTATCAAAGAGGGCTTTTAAATGGGTTATAACGTTAGGTGTAGGGAAAAGGAAAACACGGTTTTGTTGGATAAAGGATATTTTACTGGTGGCGAGTTAAAAATCTTGATCAATTACATGTACTATACAATGTTGCTAAGCCAAGACTAGACTCGATCTTAAGCTAGAAACAAAATAACAAAATAACAAAAATATAAAATAAACATAAAATAAAACGGGATGGTAGTCCGTATGTTTTTTCTATTTTTCTTTTTCTCATTTTTTTTTGTGTATTTTTCTTGATTTTTTTTTTCGATTTTTTTTTTTTTTTTTTTTTTTTTTTTTTTTTTTTTTGCATACACTTTTGCCCTACCATCCAAAATAATACATCATAGGGGCATTGCATCCCCCTTACACTTGAACTTTTACATAACTTTACAAATACTAATCTAATGACTCG